>JAQJVL010000686.1:123395-442431 GCA_035578905.1 Stictocephala bisonia | reverse complement strand
AAAGGCTTTATATATTTGAAATATTTAAGGAATTGAAAAAGAAACATTTAAATTCCTTTAATTGACTGATGTATTCATTAACTCGAATTGTGTAAACGTTAGCAACATTTTTAAACAAAAATTGCATCGCGATGTAAAATGTGTAATGTAGGTTAGAAATTAATTCTTTTCTAAGCAGAGTAACTAAAATTTTCAATGTATTTTTTTTTTTTTTTTTTGAAAGAAATTATTCGAAAATGATTCTACAATTAACCCAAATTAGGTTTAAGTAATCATGTAAATAATTAAAAATATATTGGAAATAAGGAAATTACATTTAATACAATTTGTTCATTACTTTTTTAAGCATTATTGAGTTCTTATATTCCTGTAATTAAATGTAATTTTTTCTTAAAAACCAACGTATACATTACAAGGAAAACTGGGTACTATAGTTAAATAATGTAAATATGAATTCCTATGATATTATTTGGAGGAAAATGTCGTTCTGAAACAGTTCGCAACGCAATATTGTGATATAAATTCTTCGCATGGCTGAAAGTACATATGTTTGCACATTCACGGGATCCAACATTCTAACATGTCCATTGTTAGTATATTCTTGGTTGTAGGTCTGTATTCAAGTAAACAATCTATGTCATTTGAAAATTAATACTACAGTAATAAATACAGTATACATAAGAAATAGCAAATTACATGTTTCTTTATGGCCCTATACTCACGTTTGGGAACATAATGTCACGTATTATTATTTCATTGCATATTAATATACTTAATAATAAAATTTAATTAAAGCAAAATGTTGAGCTTCTTTTAAAACACGCCACCGTTAATATTAAAATGAGTTATGAGGCACTTCCTAAAAATCCGTCTCCATTTTTTCCATACTTGCATTACACCGAATTTTTTAGAACAGCGATAAAAATTCTAAACTGTTGACTTATCTAAATAAGAACAATATACTTGATATGTAAAAATATACTTAAAAAATGGTTTATATGTTTAGCTGTAGTATTCTGAAGATGTCAATTAAAACCAACAACAAAGCGAATGGCTCAAAATCGGTTAAATCTCCCAAAAGGAATTTTTTCTTTTTTCCCATTTTAATAGAGCTGTTAGGATTGTTAAGACTGTTTTAGAGCTGAATCGAAAAAAATTCTATTCTAACCTTACCTTACCCGAGCTGATCACGGATGCTACCCAAGCTGATGACGGGTGCTACCAAAGTTGATCTAGTGTGCTACCCAAGCTCCTCACGTATCAGTGTTGGATACTCCTTATACTATATTCTAACAAAATATAATCATTTTAGAACGCTCCAGTTTTATAGGAAAACATTTAGATTTTGCGGCCATATAAACGATTTTGATCAAGAGGCTGTTCCTTAAATGAGTTACCAGTAAGCAATCCTGTTCTTTCATCTGCCTGGTCACTGGTGGTGGTCACTTTTAAGTAATTGGTTCCAGGTTATGTTTTAAAGAGCCTTACATTCACCTGGTAAAGTATATAACTCTTTTACTTTTTCTATAATGTAAATACAATTAAGTGAATTTGAAATGTGACTACATTTTCATTTCACTCAGCAATATTATCATAATTTATCACGTGTATTGAAATTTATACTATTACAGTCATTTCGTTTCGATACTTTTATTTACATATAATAAAGGTTTTGTAAAGTTAAAAGTAATATTACTATCGTACATTTGTTTCTGTAGACAACCCAAATCCTGGTTGGCTTGTCGTTGAGTTCTCCTCGAGGGACTAGGCTAGACGGCGAAGTTCACTGGAAGTCTTAGATAAACTCTAATTTACCAAAATAACTTATAAAGGACACACACACACACACACACACACACACACACACACACACACACACACACACACACATATATATATATGCCTTACCGGCAATATAGGCAGGCAATACCGGGAAATGTATATTTCCCATATATTTACATTGTATATAAACATATATAAAACAAATATATATTTACATTGTTTTTGTCTTTTATTATTTATACATTATATTATTTACGAACTTTCGTTAGTTTCAATATTAAATCCTCCTTGTTCTTCCAGTTTTGGTGTGATACGTTGAAGGTAAGTACTGGTAGAGGTTAAGTACTTATTTTGAAGTAAACATGATTTCTATTTATAATGCTGCTTTTTTATATTACGTGGAAATTATAATGAAAATCATATGTAATGTTGAACCAAATATACTATATCTAACGTATTTAAATATTTTATTTATATTTAAAAAGAAACTAAAAGGCGTACAAAATAAGAGAATTTGAAAGAGAAATTTATAAATGTAAAAGTTGCTATATCTAATAGTTACCAATATATTTAACTTCCTTCCCCTCCCATCAATGTTATTTTAACTATCAACATAATTGGGTCTTAAATAAACTAACACAATTTTAGCTGTTTCAGGGCTGAAATTAAAATATAAAATTTTTTATAAATCACTTGTTTTACTTGTTGGGAGTGGTAAACAATGTTAAAAATATTAACGGACAATATTGTTTTAATGTCAGGAAAAGTGTGTCATTAGTGTAAATATGATAAATTCAAGAGTTAAACAATTTTTAATTGTTTAAAAAATTAAAAAATAAGTTTTAGCTGTTTACAAACTGTTTACTTGTTAGTATAACGTATAAAAAAGGACCAAACCCAATAAATCATATTTTATTGATTTAATAAAACATCATCTTTTACAAAATTTAAAAACGTAATATCTGTTAAGTAAAATGTCTAATTTGCATTTAATATTAAAGTTATAGTTACATCATAATAAATTGTTTTAGTGTGGTAAAAAGATATTTTGAAGCTTTAGTCAAAATATACCAATACACCTCTTTATATTTGAAAACTACGCAAATTGAATAAAACGCAAGGTTTCCCAAATAACTTAGGACACAATTAATAATCACTTTGAAGTGGATTTGGTAAAGGTAAAGGAGAGTTTCCGGTTCATTGGTAGTTGTTAAGTGAGATTATATTACGTCAAAGTTGGCTACGGAGAACGGAATCTCTTCATCACTCGTTCAGTAACCCTTCACTTTATATTGATTATTATATGATTAATATTTACGAAACTTTATAGTTATGTAGTTCCTAATCCTTGTGGTAGGTAATAAAATAATTTATCATAAATCAATTAGTCAATCACAATAATTATTCATTGGGATGAAAATGTAAATATAAATTGTATTTTACTTTAAATATGCTACGGCTTTTTTATACTACCGAAATTATAACTGTTCTATAGTAAAAGCTTAAGTTGTAACTATTATTAAAGATATTTATGTATGTTTATATTTTTGATCCCTAACGACTGCATTCAGAACTGCGTCAAGTTAGATTAGCTGGTAAAAGTATGCTGTTCTGGAATTGTGATTCCCACATTGGGCTATAATATAAGATAAGTATGATGTGAAAGCTATCCAAAACTTGGGAGAAACACATCGAGGAATGGCAGTTTAAATGAGTAGGAATGCAGGCCGATAGACTGTAATGGGGCAATCGTACTCCAACACGATTGAAGATGTTGCAAGGTCACAACTCCGAAGGGTGGTTGGTTTTATAACTGGTCCTTGGAGGTTTCCGGCACCATGAACAAGATGGGGTTTCAAAACTCCACTCTCTTGTGTAGGAAACGTGAGTAGGAGGAGGATTCTGGATTGTACACTCTTTTCCAATGCCCGGCCCTAGCTAGAAAGCAAGCTCTCACCTTGGGTGGCGTTTTAAAACGTGGTTAAGATGAAGCACAGGAAAACCTTATCAAAGCAATCTCAAAGTTCTCTAAGGATCTTGGATTGTATGAAGTTTGAAGTCCTGTAAAGGAGGGTGCACAGTAAGCCTTTTGGCTTCGGGAGCGTCACCAGGTATTGAATCCTGGCTCTCCGAATCGTAAAAAAGCAGTTACACTGCAATGATAATTAAATCAAAGAGATTAGAGTTTTGGATAAGTGAGGTATAACTTCAACCTGCTCTTTAAGAGTCAAATTTGCTAATTTAACAAATAAATCAAAGGAACTTTAAACGCTGTATTTCGAGAAAAGAAGTTTTGATTAACATTCATTGTAAAGAGTATACAACAAAAATTATGTTGGTTGACCGGTTTTACAAAACAATCTCCCTAGAGGACTCAGGACCCAGGACTCAGGATCGTGAAGGTGTAGCTGGGTGCTACGGCTGTTATAGGCACTAGAGCCTCTTCAGCTTGACCGCAACCATCATGACTGTTCGAGGCAAGCAAGCAGCTCGGGTCTCCGGAAAGAAGGTCTTATTTAGCTAGCGATATTTATTATATTTTTTACCAGATATAGATCCATGTATGTGTATTGTGCTCATTCCTTTAATGGATTTTTAAGCGTAATCCTATTCAAGTAATATCATACCAATACACCATTTTGTTAGTTTATCTACTTATGGTCTAGCGAACGGTGTTCTAGTATAAAGCTTATCATTATTGCAAAGGTAAGGCCAGAGGTAACAACAACAAATCTTAAGAAGTTCCTTTCAAGATTTGTTGCAGTTACTAAAAGATTTATCTAGTATGTTATCTTTAAATATATAGTACTGTTATATTTCTTATATAATATAATTCTTACTCAAGAATAAATCCTTAAATAAATGTTATTTTGAGAAATGCCTAGCCTTGATTTGGATTGGGGTTTATATTAACGCCTCAGTCACGATTCCAATATTCGTAGAAGTCCCTACTCTCAGCGTTCATTTAAGCACGGAGAAATGCCTAGAATACAGTCCTTTTCACTATCAGCAATCGTTTTATGAGCTTTTAATTTAATAAAATATATATTTAAAGCTTTAATATTAGTCAACTGTCACGTTATGTATTTTTAATTTATTCTATCTTATTATCACACAGTATATTATCTTAAAAAAAAACCATGTAACATTATTTTAATATTATACTTTTTATAAACAATATTTACAAAATTAGAAATTAGTGTATAGTTTACTTTTCATAAACATATCCCCAATAGTTTCTTTTTGCCTCAAGCAAATGTTACATCAGCTTGATATTGATGCTTATAAAATTTAAAAACCTACTGATTCTTATAGTAAATTTACTTAAAATGTGTATAACATTCCTATTATCTACCCTATCATATATATTTTATAGCAGCAATTTGAATCGGTTAGAGTTATACTTTTATCTGGAATGATATGTGATATTGTGATATGACGTATATATCGTAAATTTATAGTTTCATTTTACCAAACACACGTTTAATTGATAAAACGTGCAAATGGTGATTTTACAGTTTTGGATTGTAACATTTTATGTCATTACTAGTAGCTTGTAGGTTAAAGTCCCTGAATAAATTAAATACTAATGTTGCTTTTAAATATTTAAAAAGCAAACATTATATATACAAATTAATATAGTATTATTGTTGTGTTAAAACTTCTGTATAAACTATATTTTATGTGTAAGAATTGTCTATTTCCTTGTTTCTGTCGACTGTCATTTCAATAAACAATTTAATTCCGTCTGCGAATTTCACTCTACTAAATACAAAGTTGTCCATGTGTAAACACTGGTTTGTTCAGGTAAACACCAGATTCTTAAAGAGTCGGTCTTGTGCCTTGTTAATTAGAGTATAAAGCTTTAACATCTGGAATATATCATGTGTCCTATAAACATACAAAAGTTGGAAACCATTTCCCATATTATCAACATGAGAATTTTGAGAGCTGATGGGGTGGAGTCCTGAAGGCAGATTACGAGATTTTTATTTTTCACGCCATCTAAAATCAGTACCACCGTACTGGGGGCGGGCGGGTCGGTCAGTACCACTGTACTTGTAGGGGCGGGCGGGGGGGGGGCCAGTACCAATGTACGTGTAGGGGCGTGAATCAGCTGTGACTTTATGCTGAAAAAAAGCACTCTGTTCTGTCTGTGATTTGTTTGAGTTTTGAAGTTGAAATTGCCTAATTTATTGCTTATATTGTGTTTTTTTATCGATTTTAAACATACGAGAATTAGAAACTGTTAGAATTGGATATAAAAAATGGACTATTGGGTACAGGAGCTAATGGGGGTTGATCATGCACTTTTAGCTACAGGCAATATATTTTTTTGCTATTGTTTGTACCATTTAGGTGAACAATAAAAAACATGTTGTCGTCCCCCCACACCTTATTTTACTTTTTATTGTATCCCATGAAGAGCTTTCAAATGAGCCGTTTCCAAAGGCCGTAGGTGAAGTGTTGCGCTTGGAATTTTTACGCAACCGATTCACCTTACGAAACTAAATATATCGATGTTTACATTACTTTCGTTCCTATTTTTGACAACATTTTAATTATAATTTCAACCTAGGTATATAATAATTTTGTTGTGGAAAAATACTTATAAAAAACAAAAATAATGTAATAGTAGTTTACATTATTGTTTCTCACATGTTTAGGACTTTTTATACTTTTACTGTAAAGGTACGTATTTTATTAAATGTAATATTACATAAGCATATTTGATATATTATTTTATACATTACAAAATGTATACTATGTTTTATAGTAAACGATAATTATATACTGTCTTTTGTATGTTTTTAAACGGGTTGTGAGTTTTAATTCAGCTCACGGTCTGGAAAAGTATCCAATTTACTCTTCATTTTACAATAATAAACCAGATATATTCCCACTGAAACCTGTTTGTTTTGAACCAAGAGCTGTTAGTTCAGAAAATCAAATCAAATTGAAATTCCTATTTGTTATATTGTAGTGGTTTCGATTCTATGATATTTTTTAAGGATAGGTTAATTTAAAAAATTCTTCAAGAAACTCAGGCTTATAAAACATGTCCTTTTATTGTTTTTGCTATATAAAAACCAAGAGATTTTTTCAGCAATGTTTGTAAATTACTTAATTATTTAAAACCCCTGTAACATCTGAAAGCATGTGTTGTAATGTCACCCTTTATTAGTTATATTTGATGTTATATTATTAAAATTTAGCCAGTATAACCAAGCTCTGTAGCTGAATTGAATTTTTAAAGTTGGTCTAAAGGTAAACTCTTCCCAACCCTTAAGAGGATCAACGTCAGTTAAGGAAAGAGGTAGAGAGTTTCCGTTAAGGTGATGGATGTTCGGTCGGGCAACATTTAGTGCAACAATAGCTTAACTGGACTTTATACCTGAAACCAATATGACTATATGGGTAAAGAAATGTCTTTGTTTATAAACAGTGAATTGTAGTATCAAATCAATATTTGCACTATATATCATATTAAACTAAACTATTATATTCTGTTTTAATAGATCGTTAGTAAGTTTGGTGCTACCAGCTGGACATTGAAATTATATACCAATATACTATTTAAAGTTATTGTTGTATATTTTATTTATCTTGAGAACATAATATTAGTATTTACTATAACATGGTTATTGATGTAAATTATTTTAGTACACAATTTGTTCCCAAAAGGTACTACAACATTTAAAACAAAATTAACGTTTTTTTACTTCTAGCATTTTTTACTTATAACTTCCCCAATGCTTAATTTTAAACAATCCAAGACTTAACTAAAGCATAACTCCTGCAGGAAAAGGCCATACTAAAGTTAATGTTAATAAACAGCCGATAACTAAGCAACGGCAACGTTATACTCCATAACCTTTATGTGTTTAGTCATGTTAATTTAATTAAAGTTCTAATCAATATTTAAACAGTGAAGTTTAAACAGTTCTTGAATTCGGTCTGCATTACACGTAAAGAAATGTTCATACAAAAAGCCACTTAAAGCTTTGGATTTTAGGATTATTTCGGTACTCCAATAGATAAATTTTAATATCTTTTGTTCCATGTTAAAAAAAGCATAAACCATAATAAGTTTTAAAAGGTATCACGCTATTTTATAATATAAGTCTAATGACCAAAAAATGTTATAAAGAAAGATAGTTATAATTATCTAAGATAGTTTTTTAATCAGCATAATACGTGTTGGTATATATACAGTACAGGTAAACGTCACACAACACAAATTTATTACAATATAAGAACAAAATGCACAAATGTATTACGATAAAAGTACAAAATGCACAAATATTATGGTGATCGTTTCCGTTAACCACCCTCACCATAATATTTGTGAATTTTGTACTTTTATTGTAATATTATTGTGTATTTTGTGCTTAAATTTTTATAAATTTATAGTGTGTGATGATTAGTTATCTAAGATAAAACTAAACTCATGTGGTATTGTTAAATTTAGTACATATATTAATTTTAGGTATTCTTGGTATTCTTTATTACCATTCGGTATTTTATTTTAGCTATTATTAGCTAAAATTAGATTACTATCGCCCCAGAAAATCTAACAATTCTTAGATATCATAATATTTTTAATACTATTTGGATTTTTTTTTTAGGTATACGTAGAATCATTTAGTTGGGCATTGAAATAAAATATCGATTAATTTGTTAATTTGCTGATACAAGAATACGTCGTCTCCATTTTTAAATAAGAATTGTATAATCTGGCATCCCTGATTCAAATAAACTACAAGGAGTTAGTTTTATTGTGCATAGTAATTTTATTTTGATAAAGGTGTAGTTATTGTATTTATATTAGCTAACGTACAGTAATAAAATATAAAAAACGGTCTAATTAAGAAGCATGGCCTTAGGCCATATCATTCACTATATCTTACGTTAAAGTGCGCATTTATTTTAATAATTACCTTAATTAGTAATACGACAGTAATTAGTTAATTGGTTGGTAGCGTAGTTGGTTCAATCCCAGCTCCATGTGCTAATGGTTCTCAGTTCGATCCCAATCAGAGTCAATACATTTTGAGAAGGATCAGCTGATAACCACCGGCTGTTCATTTGTCATTGGGCTATTAATTAATGACACTTTCTAAGGAATAGTCGGCCTTAGTTTGTAACAACTACTACATTCGCTCATATACAGTCATCAAATTCATTTGAAATCCATATTCGCCCATATCTGGACGATCGGCGTCTTATGAATAGATAAAAAAAAATAAAATAAATAATTATAATTACGGACCACATTACTGTATTATTTATTAATTGGTTTCGGCCGAACTGTAAGTACTGTTGTTTACGGGAAGACTAATAGTTTTAACTAACCTACAGTACATTAAGGGTTACGATAAAAAAAAGTTGTTCCCTTTTTGAGTTACTCCCAGGTTTAATTTGTTAGAATTATATTGGAAGTATAAACAAAGGTCGTATCTTATATAAGGTTATAACATGTTTTTATAAGTCGCATGGATTTGTTTATTTATTTTTTTTTTCCAATGTAAAGACAGTACAAACTATTTAATGGTTTTCTACAAGTATTTACAATCAAAATATTCTCAGAAAATATTGGGAACTAGATAATTTTCACAATAGAACTAAATAATCAGTAACAGTGTGTTTTAGTCAGAATACTTTAACACCAGTTTTCATTCTTTTTTTAACCCCTCTGGTCTGAGAATGGTAAACGTTGTTTGTCAAAACTGATCACAATATTTGTACCTTTTTTAATTATATACTATTCTATTTGTGCATATTGTACATATATTGTCATATTTTAGCATTTTTTAGTTGTACTCTAGTAAATTTATGCTTTTTTTGTATATTCTGATAAATGTGTGTTATGTGACGTTACCTGGTACACATATTCCTGAATATTGTATTAAAACTATACATATCGTATAGCTTTAAAAGTATGCTATGAGAAGGCACGTCTGCAACTTTAAAAATTTCAGTTCTTAATTGTATTTAGTGGTTAAAATACAATTTATATTCAATGAAAATCACAAACATTATAATTTAATATTATAAAAAGTTACAGTGACATAGGATACAATAAAATACTTGTCTAATACAGTAAAACTCTAAATGTTTTACAGATAAAAGTGAGGGGTCAAGAGTCCTTCACAGAGACTTTCACGTTAAGTGCTCTTCAAAGAAAGGTGGTGTGACACACTGTTATCGGACAAACATAACATTTCTTGAAGACGTACTTCCACAAACAGTGTACAGATTTTGTTATTCTGTTACATTTTCTAAAGTACTCAAGATTTATTTTAAATACTTCTTAGATCTTCTAACATTTCCTACAAAACACAGTATCCAAAATAATTTTTATGCTGTGTAAGTTATTTTGTATTGTTTTATAATGACCCAAATTTGTAAAATTATTTAGATTGTTAACTAATTGTTAGCTGTGTATATTTAAAGTGATTAGTGACCTTAAAATTTTAACACACCTACATGATGTAAAATCTGTTTAATCACTTATTATCGAATAAGAGCATCGACAGTGCGATTATTAAAAATTGAAATAAAAAAATACGGGAAAATAATGCCATTAACAATTTACTACTGAGGGTGGCCTTCAACAATTAAACTTTAAAACGATGTTCAAAACAAATACATCGTCTAAGGAGAACCATAAGAGATAGGCTACATCTACTTAAAATACCTACAATAATCTGGCAGGGTTCATTAATTTTCATACAGTGATCATAAAAAAAATAGGAAATAAATGATCATCATAAACAGTATTAACTCTTCTAGTTAAAATTAGTAGATCACAAAGTTGCCTACTATAAATTCACAAAGATATATAAATATTTGTTGTGATACGGACAAAACAGCAACCACGTTTTTATAGATATAAAATCCAAAATATTTTACTTAGCAACACACACTTTTAACTGTCAAAAATACAAAGACCTAGTTAGAAAAGCAAATTGAGAAATTAAAATAAAAAAACTTATAATTACTTGATCTCCCATAGATTACTCTTGGAACAACCGTCTGGATGTTTGCCAATGAGGTGTTCGCCTTCAGTCTATGTCAAGACACGTCCAAGCTCGTTAAGTCAGGGCTGAATAAATTAACATTTATACACGTTAAAGAACAAATGAACGTAAAGAGGTTTCAATATATTTATAACTATGATATAAAAAAACATTTAATTCACATAAAAGCCATTGATTTATTTACGCTGTTAAGAAATACGGCTACTCTGTTTATAAAATAATTACCTCGATAGTAAAGATCAATCGATCTTATTTTCCTTAACATACAATTTCAATTTTCGTTGTTGTGTTTTAACTTCAATAAATTATATTTCATAAGAAAATCAAATATTAACTTTGGGAGTACGGTAAACAAGAATTTAAATTATGTACAGTAAATTGTTACATAAATCTAATCTTTTTGTCTCATTATTCAAGGAAAAATAATAATAGCTCAAGTCTAATAATAATTTCTTGATCTACCGTAAATGCTCATAAATGTCAGTAAACGAACATAAATTTTATTTATAAGTCGACATTAACACTAATGAGTACATTTTTAATTATATTGTTACCTTTGGTTGTGGAAAATGTTAGCCCATTAATGAAATAATTAACCTTCTGAATAATAAGGCCTTAAATACCCACTAAATAATTTGGTAATTATTTTACTTTCTTTGGTAAGTTTTATTAAATAATTATCTAATCAAAATAAAACAATTGTTATTTAATTTTATAATTATAACATGTATGATTGAATTGTATTTTATGTCATAACTACTTTTCTGAACGTAATACCAGTGATGCAGAAGATCCAAATCGATCTCGCAACCTTAAGAAATAAATGAATTGCACTTTAATCATCTCTGTCTTAGATAGTTTCTTCTAGTATAATGTGTTCAAAATCAACTGTGCTGATAATTTTAGGGTATATCATATTCACTGACTGGGAGTAGAGACTGAAATTGGGTTTTGAGGGAAGTGATATCTTTAAATGAGGTGATAGGTTGGCCGGGCCTTTCTGGAACCCTCGAATATTTGGGCGAGGTATGACAGATGTTCCATTCACTAAAATAGCCCATCATAATACGTCTTGAGTAGTACGAAGAAGGTAATTTTTCGGGACAAGTAGGATATTTATTTTTGTACTAAGCAAATATTTTAATGGTTAGTAGATTTAATAAAAGTTGATAGCATACACAAATATACTCAGTACAATTAATAGAAGATAATATAAATAAATAGTATAAAAATGTTGTAGCCTACCAAGTTACAAACTATAGGAGACACAATTATTTTAATATTTAGCCATTAATAATTATAATGTATGTGTGATAATGTTTCAAAGTGTATTGTAATGGACATGATGAACAAAGACAACACAATTTGCCTTAGATTAAATTATAAATGCTTCTTACAGAACTTTGATTATGTTACATTGAACAAACATGTATTCAACTAAAGCTACTAACCAAAAATTCCTTACCTTTATCATATCAAGAACAAATGTATTATTATATATTAGAATTAAAACAATTACGTAATAATTATGTATAAAAATATAAGTAATATTTTATTGTTTAAGGATTCAATCATACTTTCACAAAGCAAACAAGACTGATTTTACTATTTAATATACAAAAATTGATTATTTAGTATGTTTTTCCTTAGTAAATTAAATTTTAACATATTATAAATAAATTATTATAGTTTCATAATAATAGGAGTTATGATAACAAGACAAAGACAATATAGTAGTTTTGTGGATATAGAAGCTCAACTCTAGGTTGTTTCTGTTAGGAATAACTTCATTAATATAACTTACATTGATTTAAAATTATCAAAACTACAAGCTGTGTAAAAGGGTTAGAATATGTAGAATATTTTGCCCAATTTTAGGAATATTACGGCACATTAGTTATGCATTTTATTTAATATGCACAACAAAGCTTCAAAATTATATCTTATTCTAAAGTTGTGGAACGTGTAATTATCTCACCAAACTTGAGCGTGAAGATGTTCTTAATTGACAGTAATTATGAAAAGAAAATACGTTTTCTATTTTATATTTGTATATTTATAATCCATAGCCTTATAAAAATTACTGTAATTATCACCCACCCACTCATACATGTAAAGGGGCAATGACCCACCCACTATCACATACACGTACAGAGATATTGTGCAGCAAACATTACAAAAGAATTAATGTGATGTAGCAATGAATTTAGATCATGACGTATCCAATTGTGATTTGCAGTTATTAATTAAAATGAAAGTTTACATGAAAATGTAAACTAATCAATCTACAAATACTATCAGTGAGGACTCCAATTTACTGAATTCTGTCAAATCCAAATGGAAATCAAAGTAAAATTAAATGAATTACATTAAACGAGGAAATGACTTATATGTCTTTCAAGCAATTATCCTTATTAATCCTCCATACTATTATAACATTTACACTTAAACATTATACTTTATAGTTATATTTTTCTTTATATACATAAATGAAAATTTTATTATAATTTTTATTAAAATATTTTACTTATTTCATAATAGCTCAAATTGGTTTTTAATATCTCTTGCTATTTGATTATTGTTTAAGACTGTATATGGTGGAAAATTTTTTATAAATATTTCTATCACAACAAAATGACAGTAACAATTCTGTGGACTGATACGGATTTAAGCGTTTTTACTATCGCAAATGGTTGCTATTCCTTGTAAATTTTAGGCAACAGTCATTATATTTACTTTGTTCAGCATCCTTTATTCGCATACAAAAAGATCAAATATAAAAATATAATTTTTCATTTTCTATAAGTATATTTCAAATGGTTTCATCATCTTCAAAACTTGTTCGTCTCTTTAATATTTTATTATTAATTTTATCACAATATGATCAAATGTGATGTAAATGTGTTATACCAATTTCTTAGGTAGTAATTTTCCAATCAAAACATATTTACTGTATGTTTCTATGTTTATTAATACTAATTTATTGAGCATTAGTAGTACGATTTAGAGTTTGGTAAAAATTATATTTTGTAGATCCGTAAGCATCCATGAAGTAATTAAGTTCAAAGTGGAAATTATTGTTGTTAGTCCACCTTAATTATTGGCCAAAATATTCATCGTAATTAGTCGAAAACCACTATCATATGACGATGCATTATTATAAACACTATTTCTGTATTTGTGCATCTTCAATTTTAATTTCTTATTTTTAGTAAACATTTTTGTAATTATGGATTCAGGGTGCAGCACTTTACGCATATTAATAAGTACACATTAAATATATGAATATTATCATTCACAAAAACTTGACAGTAAATCAAAAGCATATAATATCTAACTTTAACAAAACAAAAACTTTTACCCTCATAATCTACCACTTTTGTTTTATATAGATATATTTTAAGATTTATTTTAGACGCTTTAACAATAACAATTCTGTTAAAGTGTAAATATTTTTAGGATATTATTACAACGTTCTCTTCAAATAATTTATTCTACCAATAAGCATTTTCAAAGTAGGATAAGTCATACATACAATGTTTGAAAAATATATCACTATTTAACTAATTAATATTGCAATAAAAAAAGTCATTTAATCATGAAGCAAGAGCATTATTGTCATAATAAAAAAGAAACAATCGTAAAAGCATGCAACTAAATACATCATGGAAAGAAAAATTTAAACTTACTTTCGTAGACAATTTAACTATTATCCAAAAATACTCTTTCAAGCTTTCGTTGTCCAAACAAAAATACTTATCCACATAGTATATTGGATCTATGATACACCAATTTGTCTACCAACCTTGCAAATCTATAGTTTCGAAGCCCCCTTGTAATAAATTGTAATAAAAAACGAAGGATCCAGGCTTGATTACAAAGAGGTTTAGAGAGAAGACATTTTGACTGTAGAAGATTGTCAAAAATATGTGGTCACTTTAGTACGTATTTGTTTAGTTTATATTTTCAGCCTTATCTTAACTAATTCTTTTATAGATATATATAGTCTAAAGGATAAACCTCTTACTAATTTTTACAAATGAAAATGTTGTTTTTATTACAATTGTTTACTTAATCAAATGCTAATAAAGGTGCATTAACAAATATTTGTAAACGATAGTATTCACTAAATACTTTCTACTTTAACATGCATTACTGTAACTCCTGCAACAAAGGGGAACAAAGCTGTGTAGTTAAACTGTTCCAAACCACACAGGTAATTATCGGTGCGGTTAGTAAACTTTAACTTAAGTCACGTGTGTTCTAGCTCTGTTAAACTATGTTTAGTTGGATAGTTAACATTAGTAACGATAATGAAAGGTGGTTAATATTTACAGTAGCAAATCTACTTCGCTGTTAAAGTTACCAGTAAGGATAAACTAGATTAACTAACTAGAAAATATTTATGGAAACCAACATATGTGTTGTTGAATAAAATGGAAAAACGTATTTTATAGTACTTCAATAGGAATATGTAATATTATAAGTTAATATACAAAAAACAAGAAAAAATAAACCCTCTTTACTTAATGCGCAACTTGGAGAGTTTCACTAGACAAATAATCATTAACATTTTGCTAAAATAAATTTAATGACAATTTGCATATTCTAAATTTAGATGCTTTTTACAAAAATATAAATTTATAAATGATTCTTAGACAAATAGTTTTGTTGTTGTTCTTTTGGACATAGAAATACCAACTTATCCTAAACTGATACCCACCTCATAGTACAAACACTAAGTGGTATTTCATTTATACTAGCCTTTACTAATGTTATAAATTGTAACAACACTGTTGCACTATTAGTGATATGTAGTAGTCATACTACTAATGTAGTATTCATATTACCAATAAATAACTATAAAAATACAACCATCGTAATTCATACATTTTAATACATTTATAAGTCAGTAGTAGTTAATGCAGTGTAGTGTTTTGATTATGACGAAAATATATTTTTTAAATATTTTATGTAATGAAAGTATTTGTTGGTTGTACTATAATGATCAATAAAATAGTTTAATGAATGTATACAAATGTCTAGTTAATTTAAACTTAAGTACGTTAAAATACAAATTAAGTTAAAGATTTCTTAAGTATTTTTATGGTGATGAATTAGAGTAGTCTTGAAATATTAATAATTTAAATGCTAAACATTTTATTTACTAATATTAAACAATCAAGTATTCGAGTATTCATAATTTATTTCGTATAATATTTAACGTAATTTTATTAAAATAAAGGAAATTGTCCTCGTGTTTAATTTATAAATATGTTTTGAATTAAAACTATAGTAAAACATGTTTTACTACGAAATCTAAACAAAGTAGAAGTGCTTAAAATATATTAAATTATTACATTATGCAAAATGTATGCTTATTAATAAATAATAGCAATAAAATACTAAGATAAATAAACATAGTGAACAGAAGGCTTATAAACCAGTTTATGTGGATGTTGCTGTTTTTTCCAGTAGAGCTTCAAATGTGTATTTTTATGAAATAAATAATTTAAAGATTCTTCAGTATGAAAGTTTAGGCAAAATAAAGACAATTAACCAAAACTTAAAGCCCTCCTTTATTAACAATTAGGTGGGTACAACAGGCCATTATGAGCATGAACAATATGACAGCATGTGAGTTATATATTATCTAAATAAATGACAACACCGTATATGATCTACAACAAATCTATTAAGGACTCTACTCTACACAAAGCCCTCCTAATAGATATTTGGGTAAGTATGACAGGCCATTATCAGCATGGTCATCATGCATTATACACTGGCTCAATACACGGCAGTGACGTTTATGGCCCTCAAAACTCTTCTATCAAAGACTTTACTTAACACAAAGCACTCCTTATTTGGTATTTATTTGGATATGACAGGGCATCATGTGCATGGTCATTGTGCATTATGCATTATGATTCATTATAATGCAGCAAGGTTTATGACCCTTAAAGTTAATTCTATCAAGGACTGTACTTAACACAAAGCTGTCCTTAATTAACATTTACGTGGGTATGAAGGCCATCATGAGCATGATAATTGTGTATTATACATTGTTTAAGTACATGGCAGCAATGTTTATGATCCTAAACACACTTTTATCATATACTATACTATGATTACATATTAATTCCATTAAATAAACCTGAATATTTAGAAATAATTTGCAGTTTATGCACTAGTCATGTCTTTATAAAGAAAAACTCAAAGATTTTTATTGAAAATGATTCGATATTTCATTATTTATATTCTAAGCTTATACACCTTTGAAAGCTTTTAGGTAAATTTATATATAAGGCTATGGTACACTGTGTCCAACTACATTGAGTCCATTCAAACTGGTTTTGACAGGATTTGGATTCTTCAGTCTCTAGAAGATTGTAGAGATATTAAACATATAGAATTGGAGTATTACTTTAAAGAATTTAATTTGTGAACCAATATTTTGAATTATCATTGCTTTGTAAATAATGCGTACACCTGTATTTCGATAATCTTATTTGCTAAGTTGATTAAAAAGTATATATTTATAAAAGTACGTCAAATATAAACAAATTATTTTTATTTTGACATCACCATTATTTTTTTTAATGTTTTAAGTTTTAATCTCACTTGGTACAAGCAAGTTAGAAGAATTTTACCATAATGTTTTCTTAAATTATTTGTGAAGAATGTCCCACATTTTAAATAAAAAATATCCATTTTTAATGTGTTGAAATATAAAATTTTATAAATATTAAATAGCAATAATATCTATGTGATATAGTAATCTCTAACTACTTATGTAATTTTTGGTAAAACAAATAGTTTCTGTACAAATAATGGAACAATAATAGGATCTCATTGAAACAAAGATTTGAAAGGGTTGGTAGTGTAAATGGTATACTTTTTTAAATATTATTTGCACCTCATTAAAATAATTTATTTGTAAATTTAAATTAATGTATTCCAAAACAAATCCCTGGGAAATTACGTTCAGTAAGCGTAGTATAAACCTATTTCCTGTACGCATTATTAAAGTAATTATCTTATTCTATAGTAAATTTTGACATTTATCAAGTATTTACCATTTACTGACTACAATACATTTTTCAACAAATATATTTAAAATTCACAAAAATTCTATTCAAAGCAGATATGTAAATTTAATTTTACTCATATAATCTATTACATTTGCAAAAATGATATCAATGTGGCCATTTAACTTCTGTTCATAACAGAATGGTAAATAAGTATTAGAAATTTCTTTTCTCACAGCAATCTAGGATCAAACGCTTGGCATCGTCCAACTGTGACACTTAATCGAGGTTCTGTCAATTCTTTATCTTGTTTTGATTTGTTTTAATTTTGTTTAGCTGTTTACTTTCTTCATCTAACCAAATAGTTATTATAATGGGATCACTTATAATGGATTTAATTAGGTTAAAAAAAAAAGTTGTTAAAAAATATGTAGAGTGAATATTATGTCATAGGTATTAAACCTCGTCATCCTTACTAGATAGTTCATAGTAATATATGTTTACACTCCATATATAATTGGATATTTTTTGTTCCAACCATTATGAAAGTTACTTTAATACTATTATTTACAATCTATCATTTCTTTTTATAATTGTAATCATAGTCATAATAAAAGCAAGTTACATATATAACTGCTTATAACAAAACAACAATCCTTAATTGTATGTCCAACTACAACGTGAAAAGTGTATTGTTTATTCAAATATAAACCCTAGTTTTAATAGATAAGCTGTTCTAACCAGAATACAAATAGTTCATAATTAAAAACCTATGTTATTTATTATCAATTAATCCAAGATAAATTCACTAAAAGGTGCGGCAATGTGTCAAATAATAAACAGATTTTCTGTTACTTACCATGTTATTAACTATTAGTAGTTATTTTATACTTTGGTTGTACGAAAAATAAAGGTTAAATGTTTTCTTAACCAAATGTGTTTTGTAACCACTCGGAAGTCACAGGAATAAACTTATGGAGTATGATTTGGATATAATATGAACATAAATGTGCTGGTATGTGTATATTATATTTTTATTAGCCCTGATATTTGATTCCATTGATGAATTATTATTATTATTATGTAAGTTGGGAAATACTTTCAATGCCCTGTTCTTTCGTTTCACTTAAAAGGAAAAAAACACTCCCCATACGTAGATTATTGAATACTCTCATGCCCAACCATACAAGTGTTGTGGAGACAAACACTGAACAATTGTAGTGCTATTGGCCAACCCACCCATTCAAGTAATTTTTTAATTTACTCTTAAACATGTATATATTCGGTTTTATGTTTAAAAAATCCTCTTTATATTTTCCGTTAATTCACTAAAAATATTTTTTTGTTTTGTTTCCGTTAATTTACTACCACTTTATAAATATTTTACTGCTCTAAAAACAGTTCCCCTAATCATTTTTACGCCCACTCTGATAATCTCAATCCGCTAGGAATTCGATATCACTGATCTTATCTTATCGCTTTCTAGGAACTAACACACGGAGTGCGCATTCGGCGGTAAGTCAATCACTGGATTTACCAGTGTGTAGTTATATTTAATAGGCTTCTTACCTAACCTAACCATAATTTTGATAAAAAAGTAGTGGTAATGAATTAATGAAAAAGGTACAAACCCCTTTGTATATTTTTCTAACATAAAGAATTTTGGCTCAGAGTCATTAAATGAAATAGAAATCGAGATATAAGGTGAAAACTGATGTTCTTTACCCAAATATTTATTTCTTAACTCACCTAGATGTACATGTTTTCATTTCGGCCTGTACTTTGCTTTACTAAATGAACTAAAGTTCAAAACACTTACAAAGATAAAATTGTTATCCTTAGACAGAAAAATATGATAGTTGACTCTTCTTTGAATAAAACAGAACGTTGTATTAAGATAAAAGAACAGTGTTTACAAATATTAATATTTCTTTGCAAGACGTTTATGATTTTTTAAACAACCTTTTTTATTAGCCTATAGTAATAAAGTCGACTTACATAGTGGAGTTTTTAAAGGTATAAAGGTATAAATGAATATATATATATATATATATATATATATATATATATATATATATATATATATATATATATGTAATGCATGCTATTCAGAAAAGCCAATTAAATTATTATTATTTGAAGTGAGGTCTATACTATCTGCTTTAAATATACAGATTATATATAAAGAAATATTTCGTTTAGAAACTTTTATAGGAGAATAGCAATAGTAGAATTATTACAGTACTTAGGTTAAGAATAGTTGAGGTTACAATTTGGTGAAATCATATATTCATTATAGTATTTGCCATAGTATTAACAAAATATTTTAAAAAAAGCATGCAGCTAACTACTCTCTATTGTTAATAAAAAATAATTAACTTAGCACGTTCAAACTATTTAGCCATAATTATTTTGAAAGCAATAGGCTGTCATGCAATTAAATACAATACTAATGAATATACAACTAATTATTTATGTAGTAAATAAAATCATATAATGTTAGAGCAAGAGTATTGTTGTCATAATATTAACAAAATATTCTAAAAGCATGCGAGTAACTACACCATGCAATAAACATACCTAGTAGAATGTTTCACCACTAGTCTACAAATAATCTCTCGAGCAGGTGTTTTCCAGACAAAAATACTTATCTACATATTAGAATAGAATAATGATAAGCTACGTTTCATACAAGTTCAACATTTTACTTTTCACATTCATAATTCAGAAAAGTCATTATAGTAAATCGTAAAATAAAAAACAGAGAGGCAAGTCTTGATGGAATTTTATTTAAAAATCAGCAAGAAGTTAATATTTTTATAAATAGAATATTATGTTATAAATGTTTATTATAGTACTTATTTTCGTAATTTAAATGTTTTCAACCCTAAACTAATGATATACATATCCTATAGGATTATTAACTTACTACTTGTAATGAATGGAAAAGTTCTATTTTCTTACAACTATTGACCTCGTTAAATAATATTCCGGTTGGCTAAAGCAATATTAATAAATAGTGGTATTCTCTAATTGTTGGCTATTTAAAAAATCCATTATTGTAACCCTGACAACAACTGAGAGCTAAGCTGTTTAGTTGAAACTGTTCCAAACCACACAGATAATTAGCGGTGTGGTTAGTAAACATGTGGCTTAGGTCACGTGTGTTCTAGCTCTGTTAAACTATGTTTAGTTGGATAGTAAACATTAGTAACGATAATAAAAGGTGGTTAATATTTACAGTAGAAATATACTTCGCTGTTAAAGTTACGAGTATTAGTAATTGAGACTATGTTACTAGGAAATACTTACTGAAACCAAATTTCTTTTTTTATTTAAAATGGAAGATTTATCTAACAGCACTTCAACATAAGTATCTAAAATTATAGGTTGATAAATGTAAAAAAATTTAAACTTTCTTTACCTAATGTACGATTTGAAAAATTTAAATAAACAAATATACAGGGTAATTAGAACTTAGTTTTTAAAATGTACTTGAAGTTAAAGTAGAAGAACTACATAATATTACCTATATTATTAATAATAATTGTAAAATAAAAGAAAAAATGGCAAAGCTTTTTTACCCAATGTGCAATTTGTAAAATGTCTCTAAACAATTATATATATATATTATAATTATGTTAAAAGAAAAATATTGTGGATATTCTCAAATTTAACTCTTTTCAAGAAAATTATGAATTACACTTAGGCAAACAGTTAACTAGGTTTGGCTCCAGTGTAGGCAGTCATCCTTAGCACAAAGCCCTCCTTAGTTGACATTTAGGTGGATATGACAGGCCATTAGGCGCAAGCATATTATGTATTATATACTGGCTCAATACATGGCAGCGATGTTTATGACCTTCAACACACATCTGTCAAAGACTTTACCTAACACAAATGCCTGATTAAATTACATTTAGGTCTTTATGAGAGGCCGACAGGAGCATTGTCATTGTGTATCATACACTGGCTAAATACATGGCAGCGATGTTTATGACCCTCAGCACACGTCTATTAAAGACTTTACCTAACACAAATGCCTGTTAAAATGACATTTAGGTCTTTATGAGAGGCCGATAGGAGCATTGTCATTGTGTATCATACACTGGCTAAATACATGGCAGCGATGTTTATGACCATCAGCACACGTCTATCAAAGACTTTACTTAACACAACTGCCTGTGTACGTGACATTTAGGTCTTTATGAGAGGCCGACAGGAGCATTGTCATTGTGTATTATACACTGGCTAAATACATGGCAGCGATGGTTATGACCCTCAGCACACGTCTATTAAAGACTTTACCTAACACAAATGCCTGTTTAAATGACATTTAGGTCTTTATGAGAGGCCGATAGGAGCATTGTAATTGTGTATTATACACTGGCTAAATACATGGCAGCGATGGTTATGACCCTCAGCACACGTCTATCAAAGACTTTACTTAACACAAATGCCTGTGTAAGTGACATTTAGGTCTTTATGAGAGGCCGATAGGAGCATTGTAATTGTGTATTATACACTGGCTAAATACATGGCAGCGATGGTTATGACCCTCAGCACACGTCTATTAAAGACTTTACCTAACACAAATGCCTGTTTAAATGACATTTAGGTCTTTATGAGAGGCCGATAGGAGCATTGTAATTGTGTATCATACACTGGCTAAATACATGGCAGCGATGTTTATGACCATCAGCACACGTCTATCAAAGACTTTACTTAACACAAATGCCTGTGTAAGTGACATTTAGGTCTTTATGAGAGGCCGACAGGAGCATTGTAATTGTGTATTATACACTGACTAAATACATGGCAGCGATGGTTATGACCCTCAGCACACGTCTATTAAAGACTTTACCTAACACAAATGCCTGTTTAAATGACATTTAGGTCTTTATGAGAGGCCGATAGGAGTATTGTAATTGTGTATTATACACTGGCTAAATACATGGCAGCGATGGTTATGACCCTCAGCACACGTCTATTAAAAACTTTACCTAACACAAATGCCTGTTTAAATGACATTTAGGTCTTTATGAGAGGCCGATAGGAGCATTGTAATTGTGTATCATACACTGGCTAAATACATGGCAGCGATGGTTATGACCCTCAGCACACGTCTATTAAAGACTTTACCTAACACAAATGCCTGTGTAAGTGACATTTAGGTCTTTATGAGAGGCCGATAGGAGCATTGTAATTGTGTATCATACACTGGCTAAATACATGGCAGCGATGTTTATGACCCTCAGCACACGTCTATCAAAGACTTTACTTAACACAAATGCCTGTGTAAGTGACGTTTAGGTCTTTATGAGAGGCCGATAGGAGCATTGTAATTGTGTATTATACACTGGCTAAATACATGGCAGCGATGTTTATGACCCTCAGCACACGTCTATCAAAGACTTTACTTAACACAAATGCCTGTGTAAGTGACATTTAGGTCTTTATGAGAGGCCGATAGGAGCATTGTAATTGTGTATTATACACTGGCTAAATACATGGCAGCGATGGTTATGACCCTCAGCACACGTCTATCAAAGACTTTACCTAACACAAATGCCTGTGTAAGTGACATTTAGGTCTTTATGAGAGGCCGATAGGAGCATTGTAATTGTGTATTATACACTGGCTAAATACATGACAGCGATGTTTATGACCATCAGCACACGTCTATTAAAGACTCTTCTTAACAAAAAGTCCTCCTTAATTGACATTTAGTCAGTTATAACAGAGCATGGTTATAATATATTGTTTAATATGTACTGACTCTATACATGACAGCAACATTAATGACCCTCAACACACGTTTAACTTCGACTCCATTTAGCAAGAAGCAGTATTTTATTTATTTTTATAAAGATAAAGTAGCTAATATGAATCCAGGATATTATTATTTGAGGATTTTATTCATTGTTAAAGTTATTTATATATTTATTTATTTTATATATTACAAACTATAGCCTGATGCTATAAGATCCTGACCATATAATTCACAGTTTTTTGTTTGTTAGATTTGTTTTTAGTGTTTTGTTTGTTATAACACAAAAACATATATGGGTATATCTGTTTTTGTGGTGTGGACCTAATATACAGAACCTCGTTATGACCCACCCATACATACATACCCGTAAAGTGGTAGAGACCCACCTGCTCAACCATACAAGTGCAATATCAACGATTTTGCAATCAGGCATTCCAATTGGATCCAGGAAAAGGCCACCTCAGTTGATCCAATTGGTGTTACTTTCCCATTAGTGCTTGGTACTTTTAACTGATAAGTGCTTGGTTATTTTATAAAACTTGGACACCTAGCACAGTATGAGATAATTAATAAACGTATCACGAAAGTTACATGCATCAAGTGAATTGATTTTAATGATAAAAACATTTTTGGGATTAAAAGTTTATGCAGTTTTACTGTCTATATCTACTCACATACATTAAATTTTTGTGCAGACCTTACAAAGTAAACTATAGTCAACGTTTATTTGCATTCCGCCATATGTATATGGCTAAAGTAGTGTATTTCACTAGAGTACGTGGGCGGCTGAGTAGGTCATCAATGACGTATGTGTTTGCACTAAATCTTTATAGTATTCAAATGCATGAAGTATTTTTTTTAGTAAACTACGTATTTGTTTTTTCAAATAATCTAGTATCATATTGAGTTCCTTAGATAATATTTGTTTATTGCTTCTAACTCCTCCCGTACAAAGTATGGCTTATAACTTTTTTTTAAATTTTTAATGTAATTCTTGTCAAAAATTGTATTTATTTAGTGCAGTGTATATGTACTCGATGTAATACTTTGAGCTTGTTGTGGACTATTAAAATATAGTTACCAGGAACACGATGTCGTGTTGTGTGTGATCTTCAAATTACGTTTTGCCAGATCGATCTAATCTCACTTGCCTGAACGGGATATGATGGTACTGAACCTGGATCTAGGACCAATCCCTTTGTGGCCAGCAGTGACCAGGAATACATTGTGAACTCATCAAGTATTGATAGTGTAATCACTCCGATTATGAACTTAAAACCCAATTTTTTTTAAAAGCTTATATAATTAGTCGATTAGGAAACAAACATTCTTATCAAAAATTTTTGTTTTTGGATAGTAGCAAATGTACTTAAATTATGAGCATTTATTTATAATATTTACTGTTATATAAAGACCGTATTGAAAACACGATTTTTCAGCCAAATGATAACTATTGTACACCATCATTACTTTACATCATATTATCTAGGGGAATAGTAAATTACAACATTGTAAATTAAAGCGCATTTAATGAAACTACATTAAATGCGTTGTTCCATTTTAATTAGTTAATTAAAAGTCCATTATAGCCAGTATTTATTAATATTTATTTAGTTAATTATAATGCAATTATTTAGACAGTACGTTTTAAAAAAATCATTCAGTTTTCTCTACATTTTAGATTATTTAACGATATTTATCTAATATAAAATGTAGATTAGATAAATGAATAAATAATGAATAAATGAGTTTATTTCCCATAGTACCAAACATACATACAATCATTTGGACAATTGAGAA
The DNA here is from genome assembly GCA_035578905.1 of Stictocephala bisonia. NCBI lineage: Eukaryota > Metazoa > Arthropoda > Insecta > Hemiptera > Membracidae > Stictocephala > Stictocephala bisonia. The sequence continues at coordinate 417,001 of JAQJVL010000686.1, read as the reverse complement.
AAAATTGCCATTTTACAAGTAGTGTGGCCAATTACAAACAAAATAAATTACTTTTTTTACTATAAACTAGAGCATTTTTTACTATAAAATATCGGCTTTATTTATTAGATAAATAAAGGCTAGGCCAAAATAACCACTTTACGCAGCCTTGATGTGGATATGTTTTATTTTGATTTCCCTCCTAAACACATTTGTTGGTTTAAAAAAACTAACGGCTTTATTCAATAATATTTCAGTTTATTAAAAAACAGTTACATTATCTGTTTAAGAATATATTTTATTCATTTATTTGTTTTACGTTGAAAAGGTTTTTTTATTCTGTACAGGACCGCTTTTTCGGTTTCAAAATAATTTAAAAGTTTTTTTAAACATTTAATTGACGTATATATATATATATATATATATATATATATATATATATATATATATATATATATATATATATTTATATATATATATGTATATTTATATATATATATATAGATTGATTTTTTCATTATTCTGACTATTAATAACGCAAACTATTAATAATTTGACCTTTATTACGGAAACATTTGTTGTGCAAACACTTGCATAAAAAAAAAACGTGTAAAACATAATGGCTTAAGAAACCTAAGAGAAGATAAATATTGTCTGTAGTGTCTTAAAAGCTTATCCTTTGGTTGGGTGTGTATTCGGTAACAGTTTCATCTCCTTTGTTTAAAGAACACTTACCGTAAAAACCGTTGATGAGCCGTCACTTACATCTTTCATTTAATAATATTTTGTGTGTTTAGAATTGGAAGAAAACGTTTAATAATACAAACGTTTTATTTACAAGTGCGTAGTTATTGAAGGTGAACTACCAATAACTGTTATATTTTATCGTCACTAAACTACATAGTTGAACTACGAGTATATTTGAAGCTTTGAAAGTATCTAACCAAGAGTGTTTCAGACTAATTTAAAGGTGCCAAATGTTGGAACATCAGCCAATTAAATAGCATTTTTTTTAAATTAATTGTAACAAGTTTGGTTATATCATATTTTAAATATAAAAGTAAACATATTAAATATTAAAACATACTGAATACACGATGTTTAATTTGACTAATTATGTTCAACTACTATACAAATACGTAGCCATTAATCTACCACTTTTTTGAAAACTAAAACATCCTCAACTATCGACTGTTTTTTAATGACATTTCCACTAAAAAGATTTTACTTAAGAACATTCGCCCACTCTCGTTTTGAGATTTATTCTTAGCGAGTGAAACCAAGCTACTGTATTGACTTCTCCCTCTCTCCTCATAGTTAATATGAAAGATTTTTTTTTCAATTCAAAATCATTTATTATTTTTTAAATTTATTTTTACATTGCAGTGTCTTTTTTAATCTCTCTAGCATATAGCTATTTTAGAGATCAACTAATTTGTTCATAATAAAATATCTTTAATATATAGATAATCTTAAAGTAAAAACAAACAAAACAAAAATAAATAAACAAATCAATACGCACCAAGGAAACATAGTCAAAGGAAATCGAATAACATTCGTTATTTACTATATATACACATTTTTTTTCAAGAATGTAAATTTTTTAATATCAGTAGTCCTAATGTTCATTTTATTTTGGAATTCATATCAATAGATTGTTTGATTGTTTAAAACTTCCTCCTGGATAACGACTGGCATTCCTAACTACATATAAGCCTCAAAGCACTAAACACTAACACAATGGAAACAAATAAATAAACAATATACATAACTATATAATATAAATATACAATAAACAGGCAGTAAATAAATAACATTAAAGACTATATAGACTATGAACAATTCAACAAACAAATAAATAAAAAGAAAACAAATTAAATCAATTATGTGCATGTAACATTTGTATAATCCAAATAAATAACGATACAAATAACAACAAATAAAATCTAACTGCAATAAACACAATGGAACAAATTAATAAATAATATACATAACTATAATTAACTATAATATACATAACAAATATACTATAAATCGGCAATAAATAAACAATACTAAATACTATAAGACTATAAAAAATTTAACTAACAAAAACAAAAAACAAATGAAATCAACGATATGCATGTAACATATGTATTATACAAAGAAATAATGATACAAATAACAACAAATAAAATCTAAAAGTAATAATAAACATGATATTCTAACTATAAACTTATTTAACAAATATACTATAAATCGGCAATAAATAAACAATACTAAATACTATAAGACTATGAAAAATTTAACAAACAAAAACAAAAAACAAATGAAATCAACGATATGCATGTAACATATGTATTATACAAAGAAATAACGATACAAATAACAACAAATAAAATCTAAAAGTAATAAGAAACATGATATTCTAACTATAAACTTATTTGCTAATAAACGACAGTGAAAATTAGTCTCACTGTTGTTCACTAACAACCTTTTTCATAATAGCTGCAAAGAATGCACTCAGATATTGAGCCAAACAGGTATGTCATTCTTTGTTCCCGTGTTCAGCAGCAAGACCCGGCTGGTCGGAACCAGTTTAATACCGGCTCCCGTCAAAACTCTGTCAGTATTGCTGTTGATTTACATATTATATCATATAGGTTTCCCAGTGTGCTTAATTAACTCAACAGTGCTTATATATCTCTTTGTAGTTTCGTCTTATTTATCTATGTATGGTTTGATTTTGAAAGTAGCCATTCTAATAAAGGATGAGATGATTTTTTTTTCATTTATTTAATTTTTTTTCTGTTTACAAACGTGATAAGGTGGATAACCTCAATATGTAAGTATATATTTGTTTACTATTTGATCATAGACGATTTTCATTGTAAAGGTGGCTTATCAGTTGTCTAGCAAAGCTCTGCTTCACCCAACTCTGCACCTGAATATGGAACTGATTGTGGCAGATGCCAATTTGTTATGATTGGTTTGGAGTTAATGAATTGCAGTGTTGTTATAATTTATTGCTGTTTTATAGCGTTTCTTTTACAATGTTTAAAAACTATACCAATAATACTACAATATTTCATAGGCTTCCCAACCTCAGAATACACCCCTCGTCTCCACGTATACTAAAACATACATAAGTTGGAATAATTGAATATTGTTTATTTCTCTATACTAGATCAGGTATTGTTCAAAAATAGATAACATAATTTTAGTGTCTTTGCGCAATGAACTCAAGAAAAATAAATATTATATTTTATCACGTAATATGATTAAATACTTAAATTATTTTACATAGAAGTCTACTCAATGTTTTTTCTAGTGTAAGGTATTTTTTTATTTAAAATTAATTCATATTAATTTTTGTTGCAGAAATGTTGCTGAAAAACTTTTAACCACACAACACGTAAGTAAGACCTTCGTTTTTTATTACTGATATTATTATTAAGTTTCTTATACAGGGTTGGGAAAAAATATGGAAACTTTTGTATGGGTTGACTTGTAAAATTAAAATCTTGTACATTATCATAGTTACAAAGAACATATTCTTTGACACTATTAGTGAAATTTTATATTTTCAGGGGGATGACACTCAAAGAGTTGAACGAAAACTTTCAATGAAAGTCTAGGTCGAATTTGATATCAAATAAAAGGTATATTCAATATAAATTTCCGCAAACCGGACATCGAAAGGTTTATCCTTTCAAGAGTAGGGGTAGTTTGAATTTCAAAGTAACTAATATGAACAGTATTATTTATCCGCTATTTAAGAGTTTCAAGTAAATTATTCTGATCAAAAATTATACTTTATGGAACATTGTTTAAAAATAATTAACTATCAATTTATTTATGGAAAAAACGTTGTTAAGGCGTTCCCATATTTTTCCACCCTAAGGCCTATATAGGACTAAAATAAATTCTATGTACATTTTACGTTACTTCAGTAGTTAACATTTTACCAATATTAAATTGGTGTATGTTAAATGTGTCTCTTTAATGTATGAAAAAATATAGATTTGTTTAAAATATTTTTTTTTTAATTAGACTCTTTTTTAGATAAAACTCAAATAGATTGGTACCTTTGTTTAGAATAAAATATTAAATTTTTCCTATTATAATTATTAATTACTAAGTTCAGCTTGATTTCAACTGTTATTGTTTTATTTCCTGTTTAGTGTCTTCTTATCCACCATCTATATCACAGCATGAATACCCACCCATCATATTTTAAGTTTTATTTTATTTTAACAAACCTAACAATTATATTACATATATGATAAGTTAGAAGAGTTTCTTGTAGTCTCGAATATAATTATAATCTTCAAAACTATCCTTTAATTTAAATTATTGGCATCCTTTAACTAAACTGGAAGTCATATAAAACGAAAACAACTATTTTAACAACTTCTTAATATAAACATGTTTTTTTAACGTTGTACAGATTAAATAAAAAGGAAATAAATTGTCATAGATTATCAACATCATACAAGTATGTACAATTTTAAAGGTATTAATTAGGAATTACAATATATTTTCTAATCATAAAAACAGCACTGAATACTTTTTACGTCATAAGAGAATTTAATTTGAATATAAGAGGCTAAACTGTTTCTATCTAAAAATACTGATTGTACTTATATCGCACTGCTAATTATCCCACTATGAATAGAATTTGATATTACAGCCTAGTTAGGATATATTTTAATTAAAGTTTGTTTAGTCAAATTTAATTCAGCAAGGAAACCCGTTATACGTTATTACAAAATATCAATTAATGGATAGATTTAATTACATGTTTATTTTCTATTATTTTTGTGTGTGTAATCGGTTGTAACTACAACTTTGCTTTTTTGAGATTTCACAATGTAATTTTGTAGGATGGAAGGGGGGGATTGTTCTGACCACTTTTACATCTCACGAAAAGGAGAGTTATATCTCTAATGAGATGAAAAGTACTGAAAGAAACAAACTGCACACAGCACATACTTCAGCAGGACAGTATTAAAATTTACAGAATATTAGAAATATTCGTAAATCTATACCTACTGAAAATGTATTAGCCTTCATTATATACAGAAACAACATGCAGAGTTGGGCAATAGTCTGGAATATATTTATTAATTTCAAAACCATTGAAAGAAATGCAATTAAACTATATGAATAAATGATTTATTTTCCATTTAATATTTACATAAATATTTACATTAGAATTATTGGAAAGATAACTTGCCAATCTTTCCAGTAATATGGCCAGGGTAAAATAATAAAAAATATTCTACTGTATAAACATGAATATTAGAGTCGAGCATCTTGAAAAAAACAATTGATAAGAAAATATCGTCTTCTGTGGTATCTTTGTAGCTTCAACACTAAGTAATTCAAAACTAAAAAGAAATATATGCAAAACCAAAACTGAAAAACAAACAAAAACAATGGATACTACAATATAATGAAAATATATCCATACACATACATATACACACACACATATATATATACATACATAAACATACAAACATATACATCACCTACATGGCTATTAAACATTAACCACTTAAAAACTACAATTAATTTAATTTGAACTCTTGCTACATGATAAATAACCAAATGCAATCCGTAACAGTGAGTTTGATATATTGCTTAATACACTAAAATGTAACATTCCATGGGATAACTATTTGTGTATAAAATCAATGGTATTAGCTTTTTTTATACATCCCTTAGTCGAATTGAATTCTCTATAACGAAGGGGCCTTCGTTCTATTATGAGCACACACAAAAATTAAATAAGATGAAATAAGATGAAGTGAGATCAAAAGAGACGAAATAATATGACAAGAGAAGAAATCAGATAGTAGGATATAAGATGAGAGGAAAAGAGAGGAGAGGAGATGATAAGAGACGAGACGAGAAGAGAAGAGAAGAAAAGGGAATAGAATAGAAGAAAATAGAGAAAAAGAGATGATTTGAGATGATATGAGATGAGATTTTATTTTCGTTATTTTACTTGGCCTTGTTTAGACCATAGGTCCACTCTTTCACTGAGATAGGCACCAAATATATATATATATATATATATATATATATATATATATATATATATATATATATATATAAAAAAACAGAAATATGTTTGTTACATAATGTGTTTTTGCGTGTGTTTACTTTATTTGAAGTGGGTTTAAATTTCATCTTAACAAGAACAAGTGACCTATTCTTAGAACTTAGGCTTAAGTGGCCGGTTTCATAACTAGAATCTATAGTTTCCGGTGACAACCGCGTCAAGGTACTATCTACAATATTTACAAGATGACCAGACGTTTCACCCATACTGTGAGATGCCACATCACAGTATGGGTGAAACGTCTGGTCATCTTGTAAATATTGTAGATAGTACCTTGACGCGGTTGTCACCGGAAACTGTAGATTATAGTTAAGTGACCTATTGATAAGTCTTTTGACTTGAAACGTGAAGTCAAGTTATCTAGTGGATATACTGACTAAAACAAGTAGGTAAATAAATTATTTGGAAAATTTATTTACTAATCACCAATTGACAGCATTAGTAATTTCACATTTGTAGTAACATTCTTCACATTTGATTCTTCTTTTAAACTAACATCTAGATTATACATTAATCTGATTGATTGGGCAGGACAAGATGTGTGTATATACCTGTTCTATTATTTGGAAACTACAATGTTTCATGACCATATCTTGTATGTCTTAAATGAACATCTGCATCCTAATATATTTCTCATACAAATATTCAGGTTTTGTAATGTGCTAAGCTGTCTGATTTTTATAAATAACCAATGATTGATTTTCTGCTGAGTTGGCCTTTTCCTCGATTCAATTGGAATGCCTGATTAAAAAGGATAACACTCACTGTAATACTTGACGATGTATTAATGGGCTTAGTGTAGATGGTGGTGAAATTATGATCAAGAAGTATGACGGTGTGTTGTGATAGGTATCTGTGGATGAGACAGGCCGTAAACACGTAGAGTTTATCAGTGCTAATAGCTTAATACACTAGCGTAAATATACGCTTTGGTGACTTGAACAAACATTTCAAAGGTTAGCAGCAAAGAGGCTTCTCATCTATCAGCCTCATCTCCCATGGGTGAGGACATTTAGGATGTTAGCCTTGTAACTAATTAAGTTTTGAAGTCAAAATGTATGCGTTAGATCTTTCCTTCTATAATCATGCGTTGACTAGACTATATACTGTATAATAACATTTTTTTTATATAAATGTATGGTCCCAAAGGTTTGGCACAAACATTTCCACATACTAAACGCTAAAAATTCTAAATTTTGAAAATAACCCGTTTGATTTTCAAATATGTTTTGTTTTCCCATAACTAAAAAAAACTAGTCAAGTTATGGACGTATGGATTTTAATAAAAATATTAAATTGTAATTTTATTATCTTCGTTAAAATTGAATCAAAATAATTAGTGTCTACTTCCAGAAAATTCCATTTTTGTATGTTTTTTCCATAGAAATATAAAAATAAAAATTCAAAAAAGTAACTAATGGTCTAGAGATATTAGCTAAATACACCTACATACCAAATGTTATAAAAATGAATCCATCCGTTTGGTCCTCAGTGATCTGCAGATACACACAGACACACATACGGAAAGACAGAACAACATTTTAATTTTATCACAATCACAATACTTTCTCTATGGTAACTCATATGGGAGAAAGTAAAAAGAAGTCCAATTATAGTATTCATATTTCTAGAAGTTTAGGAAAAAGTATTTCAATAAAGAGTTATTTAACATCAGATGACTAAGCAATTCGGTTATGACCAACCCACATGCACGTGGATTGGCAAGATTCTATCATTCCTATAATGAAATGGCATTATATGATAATGGGCATAAATTGACCATAATAAATTACGATTTAATTCTAAATAAATTTATACTTAGAAATTAAGCCATATAGAGTGTTACTGAAGAAAGGTTGATGAATAATGTCATTTAAAGTTTGTATAAGTTGGAAAATATTCAAAGAGAAAATCTATCATGACTATAGCTAATCCTTAAACTTGCCATCGATGGATTACAAAATGTCTTGTTTTTTTTTTTTTTAAGAAGTTCAGTCTATGAGTAACTTCACTGGTCCCGGAAAGTTTCTTGGAACTTGGCTAAAACTTTTCTCCATCTCCAGTACAGGTTTTTTACCTTTAGTAGAAGAACAAATAACACTTTAAAATAAGATGTAATTTTTTGAGTTGTTATATAAACTGGTAGTTTGTACATTGAATGGTAAAGGTTTGAATTATTTTTATAAATCGATTGTTTTAATTAATATTTGTTGGAGTAAAAGTAGATAACGTGCAGTTGTGTAGATATTCAATAGTATTATTAAAACCTATGAGCCATTCGAAATTATATAATGCAATTTGCAATTGTCTCCATATCTGTAAGTTTTCGTCCATGCATTTAGTGTAAATTTACGATGAAATTATAGTAAAAATTATAAAAAAATTAAATAAAATAAAAACAGTTTTGAAGCCATAAACTGGCAGAGTGGTCTAAAGGTGATAAGGTCTAAAGGTCCATAACTCGACTCTCCACACTCGCTAGGGCGCTCACTAGAGTACATAGCTGCTAAGGAGTTCTAACGGATACTGCTCTAGGGTCTTGCTGTATATTGTCGACTCTACTGTGTACACGGTGTTTGGGTGCCCTAGCTAGAGCACTCTAGCTATTCTACTCTAGATCTATTCACCTAGTTTGATATTGGAAAGTGCTCTACCTAGAAACAGTATTGGTTTGTTGTTTTGTTGTGTTCTTTTGTCCGAGTTTATTTTATTTTTAAAATGCTCAAATATATATGGAATTATGAGAAATCTATAACATTTATGGACCACGTTGAAGCCCATCCCGAAATTTGGAACTCTGCACTGACAGATTACAAACCGAAATGATATAGTAGACGCCTTTCAGGTAATAGCAAAGGTTGTGATACGTAAGAAATCAGCATTAAATGTCATAACTTCCACTACTATTTTAAGGCTGAGTTTCAAAAAATAAACAAGAATAATGTTTCGATAAAGGTGGTAGCCGGAAGATTACTTTGAGACTCTACGTTCGATGATTGGTAATTTAAATTGTGCCATAACATAACATCTTTCTGATATCCAATTTTTCACCAACAACCTTTTTTCTCCTTTATAATTTTATTTTTATTTACCACACAGTCACCACAACAGCAAACCGTTCTCTTAAAGACATTTTCGCAACACAGTGAAAATACCCAGACACACTGATCATAGTATCCTGCTCTATCTTGTGCATTTACGTTTTACAGTGTACAAAGGTTCAGAGAATGCTCTAGCCCCTCACTACGAGTGCTCTAGCTAGAGAAAATTACTCTTCAGAATATATGCACTCACTTTAGCTAGAGTTGTCTAGTTAGAATCGTACTCTCCATTGTGCAGGTACCTTATTTAGTCAGAACCCTGGGATAAAGACAGTGCTGGTCTAGATTGGATAAGGTTTGACAGTAATAATCACCTTGTACTGCACTGGTTCACTCCTATCTTCTATCTAAATAGGTCCCCGCACAGATGATTAGTCTATGGAGGGATAATAAGTGTAAAATTAAGAAGGAAATAGAACTCTCATAAAATAATAAATGAGGTTGAATTATATACGGAATGTAAACTACTTACTTATCACAAACTTTCCTTCAAAATATTTTAATCAATAAAACTTTTTATGTGAGCTTCACCTTGGCCAATGTACACATATACTGAATAGTGCTACAGTTATATTAAGTACATATTTAAGGTTACAGTCAAATAAATGATTATTTGTAATCTTCCTACAAAATAAAAAAATGTCTTGGTATATACAAAACTGATACTACAATATATTATTAAATTCATTAAGAATACTACAAACATTCAGCAAAATAAAAATGATAGTTAGACTATAGTATAAAAATATCTGTAAGTTACTTAAAACCATATAAAATTGCATTCTAAAATTTTGTTTACAATTATATAAATTTATTATCTCATTCAGACATATATTAGATTATAAATCACTTACATTTAAAAAATAACAAATAAAACAGAGTATAATTGATATACGAGTATAATTTTTAATTTACTTTTCGCAGTTCCATAACGTGAACTCATCCAATGAATAAAAAACATTTGTCTTTAAATTACCTTTGAATTGGGATTAATTTGTTTTTCTTTGTTGTCTTTTTTACTTTCTGGGAGCGAATTCCTACTGTCAATCATAACATTGTACGTGTTTGTTTAGTTATTTATTCATAACTAAATTTAGTTAGTGTTATCAAGTTTTATATTATATAACTGTTGTGGATATTTATTTAATGATCAACAAAATCACCAATAATATTGTCCAATATTTTCACCTAATAGGTTATCTTGAAATGAAACTGATACAAAAGTTAATCATTTCTAATTCATGAGGTCATTACGCACTTTATGGAAGTTAAACGTTTAATAATAAAATAACATTATTATTTAAAGAATTAATCATTTTTCCAGCCATTAAAGTATCAATTAAAAATTTGAATCCTGTGATTTATAAATATATTTTTTCAGGTATAAAAATTACAGCTACAAAAATAGTTCGTTGGGTTTATTAACACATTATGCAATGATTTTAATTCCTTGCTACTGTTTTGGACTTCCGACCTACGAGTCTTTTTAATAGACCAAAGTATCTAATTCACAATGATATAACTTTTTCAACTCAATGAAGACTTATTTATAAAATATTTCATGGAATATACCTTACGTTCTTTTTTATATATTTTCAAAATTCAAATAATACAACACATTAATAGAGTGGTAGGAAATAATAGTGTTAAGGGAAAAATTCTTAATTAGGTAACTGTTATGAAAATTTACATTTCAAAAGTGTCATAATTTCAATAATTTTTAAGGAAAAATTTAAAATGTTTTATTTTAAAATGCTGTTTATCAAAGTCTATCTTCTAAATTTAAATATCATTAACTGTAAAATTATTTCATGATCAAATTATTCTTGTCAGCTATTTTAAAAATAAATATATAGTTTTATTACTTAACTGTAAGTGAATATGGACATTAGTTGTATGTTATTATTTTTCTAAAACTTAACTCCAATGTGTATATGTTGCGGTTTCCAATGTTAGTTGTTATTGAAAAAACATGTATCCTTTTTCCTTTTGTAAGTAGTAAATTTATTTTAACTAAAATAATGTAGATGTATATAAGCATTTATAAATATAGAAACATCAGTGTTATTGATTGGTGGATCTTGATTAAAATTAAAAAGTTATGTAGAAGAACTACCATACATTTGATGGTAACTTAGTAAAAGGATAGGAAACCCAGAAATAGATGGCCAAAACCTTTTTTTCCCATACAGCTAAAAAACTCTAACTATATCAGGGTTAAAAATGATTAAAAGTGTTGTTTTTTCTCCTAAAAGAACTTTACACCAAGGATAACATTGTAAATAAATTGTAGTCTATCACAAATTTGTTTTTAATTTAAGGCCCCAAAAATATATGCTATTCTTATAATTTTACAACGAATATGTACAAATATAACCCTCATAGTATTAGTTAGATCAGATTAGTTATTTTTCAGTGAACCTTCGTGTCTATATTTGTCATGAATTATTGATTGAACAAATCAACCTTCCAGGTAGATATAATGAACAGCTATAGCCTATTAGGTATTTTAAACATATTCTTTTAAAGTTAGTACAAATTTAAAATTAATAACTTTGAAAAATGGTGTAGTTGTATTAGCTTTGTGCATTTGTAAATTATTTGTTTATATTTTCCAATTTATTTATCAAGTAACATAATCTAACGTATTTTCCCATCAATAATTCATTACTAGTAAATACTATTGATTACTGATACTAACTAAAGTACTTCTCTAAATTCATTCACCTTAGAAAAAAACATATATTTGGTATTGTATATACAACGTGTATTTACTTTAGATTTTGCATATATTACTTATTATTATTTATTATATTCCATTCCATGTATGTATATTTTCTAATGAAGTAATCAAATTAAAGCTAAATCATGGAAGATACTTCTTACTAAAACATTTATTTAATGTTGTTATTTAATCATTAACTTCACCCGTCAGCTAGTCAGGCCTAAGTAGGGTATCGACTGTTACCTAATTTGCAGATTCGAACTATAGACCTTTGACTCGACGGTCTGAAGCTATAACCACTGAAAGACCATGACGGTAATATTTAACTGTGAAATTCCCATTTATCGTTTTTAAAATAATTTGTATAAGGAAAATGATCTTATTTTCCTGTAATGCCTTTGGTTTGTTTAATTAATGTGGGGTACACAATAATCAAATCAAGACATGGGAGGAATAATTTAGGCAAATAGCTTGGAAGAAGAGACTAGTAATAAAATACTTTAAAACATTAAGGGAGCTTTATAGATTACTGGATACTTGTAGAGAAACAACTGTATTTAAATAAATTCTAACTGTATTAAAATACATTTATTAAAACAGCATGTTTATATGCAGCGTAAAATTAACAATGAATGGAGAATAGGATGTAGTGAACATTAACAGCCTTCCATATTATCAGAACAAATTTAGGATACAAAATATATGGAAAATGTGTCAGGTTGATAAAAGGCAAGAGACTGAAAGTGTCAAAATTAAATAAAAAATAAAAAGGAAAATTACATTTCTATGGATACATGAAAAGAATGAAATGAATGCGTGACCAAACAAAAGATTCTTCTTTACACTAAAGGCATTACACATATGAACTGGACAAAAGGAATATAAAAGATCCGAGAGAAGCAAAAACTAAAGAAGAAGATTTCGAAAACAAAAAATAATTCAATAAAATATAAGGTCAAATGACTAAATCAAAAATTAGAATAGCATGGTATGAAATAGGAAAGAAGGCGTATAGTGAAAAGATGAAAGAAGTACGGAGCATTAGAAAACCACACCGAAATTGATATCCGTAGCTGAGATATTTTCAACATACATAAAAGAATCATATTCAACTTTTACTACTGAATTGAACACAAGATAATAATTCAGCCATCTATCCTTCGATTATGGAGGGTGAACAGTACTCGAGTACAAAATCGTTACAAAAAACGAAAAATTTTGTATTATCTTTTATTCTAATTTCTGTACAGTCAAATTCAGATGTTACCATTGTTCACTTTTCCAACTAGCAAACAGCAAAGAGATTTTTTTTATAAAGTACAATAAAAAAGTTGCATATTTGCTCGTTAGTTGTAAAGAAACGAATACTAAATCTACTTGGTTAAATATTTTCTTAACTTATCATCATATAGCAAACATGTATTCCTAAATCAGTAAAAACTAGGGTAGAACCTATGATTCTCATGATTTTTCCTCAATAATGCTTTAACGTGATTGTTTTGATTTAATTTCCTTGTGCGATTTAAGGTAACGCTAACACTAGGGTAGTTCTTTTCGTCTTTCACGTAAGCCAATAATGCTAACACGCAAAGCCAATTTATCTACCCCTACCCCTCTATAGCCTAATGCATTTACCCTCAGTATAATTCAGAGAGCTATACTTTATCATACAACAAAGACATGTTCATAGAAATTATATTATAAACAGTATATTACAGTTTATTACTATAATAAGATCTGCTACATTTTTTGTATTAAAAATTATTGAGCTTTATAATTTTTACTATAGTAAAAAATTATACATAAATTATACACGACTCTATACTATACAATTATATAATATTCTGCATAATATAGCATTGATATATTTACCTTTAAGGATGGGCTCGTATGCATAACAACCGTCTACAATAGACTACTGAGGTAAGATAAAAATAAAAAAATTATATTTGAAAATTGCTCATAAATTGGTGGAAGCATATTGTATATATTTATTAGATTATTCAATCATATAAATGTGATAAATGTTTAAGCAGTTTGCACTGAAAACAAAACGTTTAATTTTGTATTTAGGAATTGCCCACTAACTCATTCACGTACAGTCGTGATGACCTCATTCACGTACAGTCGTGATGACCTATCCACACAAAGTGGTAAACCAATCTTACTACCCATGCAACATGTAATCAGCATGATATGTAAATGGATGAGTGGTTTGGTCATCATCACCGTACGTTTATGGGTGAGTGGGTAGGCCATAATACTGTTCTTGAGTGGTTTACGAACACATATAATACGTAGTTTGGGTGGGTGATTCAATGGAATTAAATAAAACATTTCATAGTAATATTTAAAAAGGTAAATTTAGCAACAATTCATAGTACACTGTATCCGTTAAGTTTTACCAGGTCATAACGTTGACTCTAATGCAAAATATTAATAGTAGAGTACCGAGTCGTGAAACTGTAAATCGATTTATATTAGTCCTGAAACATAACTTTAATGTATTTAGACATGTTGGAGCGTCGGCATTTCTGCTTCATCGGTTCACAGCTTCATTTGGTCGTAGAATGCTCAGTGGGAAGATAAAGTAAAAAGGACCTACAATATAAAACTTTAGTATTAATGATTTTATGGAATGATAATTGAATACAAAATGTATACACCTATAATTATATAATAAAAATAATGTTAAAGGTTTATGATGGATAAAGAAATAATCAAGCCCTTATCGTCGGTTTGTTGTACATACAGTGAGTGAGCGACGAGGGATACAGTAGGAAGCGTCATCTCCATTTAGCAGATCAGTGGTGTATTACTCCAATAGAAGGATAGTAGCTGGCTAAATTGGTTTTAAATTTACGTAATATTTTTGTTTTAGTCGTTAGCCCTTTTGGAGCTGTAATCCAGTACTGTGAGTTTGTGTATGATAGATGTTAATTTCTCTTGTTACACAAAAGAGTCCATTATTGGTTTGTGTAAACTTAAACATTACTGTACAAGCCTGGGGAGTTCCTGTCGAACGAAGTCTAAAGTTTGAATGTCGTAAAAGGAAAATAACCGAATGTTAGTTCAAAATCACGACAAGTAGTATATAGTCTAATAGTAAGCTAAAAGGTACCTTAGTTAGGATATTAGTAAACTCTCTTACTAAGGGTAAGTCAAGGTTAGTTATGTACCATTAGCAACGACCACTCATATTTACTTATCATTCATAATTATATTCACACATCTCTACAATCAGAGTAATAATACATAAATTAAATAAATAAAACCAAGAAAGTTATTTTAGCTTTTAACCAAGTATTAGAAATAATTTGAAGTGATAAAAATGTTCCTAATACGAACATTACCTTTATATAAAACATATACAATTAGTATTGAATTAAAAATTAAACTTTCTAAGTATAATAATTAAAAAGTAATCCTTCGTTAAAGGTACGAAGTGAAGTGAAAAGAATTTACAACAATCTTTTTGTACAAGTTTAAGTTACGTTTAGTAAATATATTTTTTCATTAGGATTTATTACGTAATAAAAATCCAAATATTACAATTTTACTATCAAATGGTAATGAAAGTCACAGATTTAACCTTATAGAATACATTTTACTCCAGTTTAATAGTCTGTCTTAAAGCAGAAATAGAAATATATATTTGAATTTAATTATATTTTCCAACAAATTGAAATGTTACAAAGATGTAGAGAAGAACTGCCTTGAAGAAGACGCCATTTAAACTAAAATACTTGCCTGTCAAAGGAATCAGTATTTAGCTGACTGAAGGCTGGTCCTGACAAACGTTCCATTTATGGCTTTCATCGAAATGAGTTATTTACTATGACTGGTTTTTAAGTAAATATTAATCAAAATTTATCAATTAATTAATAATTACAGCTTATCTTAAATATCTCAGTTTTCTCTTAAATTTCTGAGTCAATTTGTAATTAGGTTTAAAATATATGTTGTACAACTACGATAGTTTATAACTATGGAATAAATAATAAAATTTTATAGCGATTAACTTGTATGCAAAAATATTTTTCTAAGCAATATTTCTTGAAATTAAATATGTTTAAAAGAATCCTTATTGACTGATAAAATTCTCTTAATGATTTTATAGAATATTCTAATACAAGCAAAGTTAATTGAAACTGTGATTGATGAAGGGTAGACTAGATTGATGGATGATGTTTATAATCATAAAATGCACACTTTTAAATGGCTTGAATTTTAAGTTTTGTTCATGACATATAGTCAAATATTTAATATAGCATTGTACTACTGCGCAAACACTGCCACCCTTTGATGTGTCTCATAATGATATTAAATATTGTTAGTTAATTTTTTAGTTGTTAGAAAAATTAAGATTAACTATTTTTTGTTCAATCACAAACAAAATTGCTTATAGATATTTTCAAACATAAACAATAATCTCATTATATTTATAAATTTACTGGATATAATGTAATTAGGATATAATATGTACATAAGTTAGCTGGTCAAAATAACAATTTTCAGCACTGCCTTTTTATGAAATGTAGGTCGGGAAATGTGTTAAATTCCCTGGCCCTAGATCTTTAAATTTTAGGAACTAAATGTATAAAAACATTCTCGTATATAAATTTAATGTTATGTTATATTTTCAATTACACCCATTACTATTCTCCGAGTGTTGTGTAAACAAACATGACAAATGTTGTTCATATATATAAAAAACGTACACTATATTAACCATATATTTACGTGAAAAGCGGTGTATGAATAGTCATAAAACTTACAAAATCAAACAGTCGTAAGTATTAAAGTATTTTAAAAATATTTCAAACATACGTTTAACAAGTTTTAATTAATTTAAAGAGTGCGTAAGAGTCCATTGTATATTTATTTCAAAATAAAGAAAATTATATTTTTACATTATCAATAATGAACAAACAAACAACCAGTGATAATAGCCTAATCCCCGTTACAATCAGAATAAGAATTAGAATCAAATTAAGAACCCTCAGTTTTTATCAATAACTAACTAATTATTTAATTCTTATCTCTTAAATGTAATCTCACTCTTGTTTAATTAATTCATTGGCACTTTAAATGAAAGGTCATTAAATGTTCATTAAAATACAAGAGTTTTTATCAGAAAATTATATTCCACCATCAGCTTTGCTAAAATATTTCCTTTACGATAAAATGAACAACGTTAAACTAAATTAAAGTGACTTTCAAAACCGTCTTTCAGACAGAATTTCTTTTTTTATGATGTTAACTGTATTTATCCGATGGAATTTAAATATCTGCGGACTTTCCTCAATTTTATAAAAGTGTTACATAAATCAATAATCAAAATATTAGGTAATATGACGAAAATATACATATATGTATGTACATATTATATTTCCTAGAAAATAACATGATCTTATTTCAAATAATATCTGTAGCTTACAAAACATGTAAAATTTACAGACAAACGTATCTATAATCTTGAGAAGTATAATCCTTAACAATCAATGTTTAGTCTCGTTATTGTTTTGCAGATTAATGTCGCTAAGCATAGTTTTATTCCATACTACTTATTTTGTTTTAGCAAATGTAATATGCCACAATTTTACAATAAGCTATTTAGGTTACTTGCAATTTTATAAATGTGTAATCATCGGAATTTGTACTATATAAACTCTATTTAACATTGTTTAGTGGTAAAGATGACTTTATATAAATATATATGTTTAATATTTGTTAAACCAAGAAGAGTAATGTATCCACATACATTTTGTCTTCTTACTTGTGTTTTTTTTAAAGTTTTAGGTAGAAATAACAAGTGGTAATCTTCGTATAGACTCCAGATGAACAGATAATATCACTATCAATCTACAACTAAACACTGTATCTACTAAAAGAGTACATTTACGGTATATTATTAATAAAATAAAGGTAATCAAAGGATGTTATCTTACCAACTTAAGTTATGGCTGAAAAACCCCTCTAATATTTAAATATGAGACTAACAACGTATGGGGTACCTGCCAACAGCCAAGAGTAACCGGGCGTTGGCTTTTGTGCAAGAAGAGAATAGCTCAGATGGTCATCAATCCAAGGAACAGCCAAGAGTGACCGGGCGTTGGCTTTCGTGCAAGAAGAGAATAGCTCAGATGGTGGATTTAAATATGATCCAAGGAACAGCCAAGAGTGACCGGGCGTTGACTTTCGTGCAAGAAGAGAATAGCTCAGATGATCTCCAAACCAAGGAACAGCCAATAGTCACCGGTCAGTGGTTTTCGTGCAAGAAGAGAATAGCTCAGATGGTCACAATCCAAGGAACAGCCAAGAGTGACTGGGCGGTGGTTTTCGTGCAAGAAGAGAATAGCTCTGACGGTCACCAATCAAAGGAACAGCCAAGAGTGACCGGGTGGTGGTTTTCGTGCAAGAAGAGAATAGCTCAGATGGTCACCAATCCTAGGAACAGCCAATAGTGACCCGTCGGTGGTTTTTGTGCAAGAAGAGAATAGCTCAGATGGTCGCCCATCCAAAGAACAGCCAATAGTGACTGGGCGGTGGTTTTCGTGCAAGAAGAGAATAGCTCAGATAGTTACCAATCCAAGGAACAGCCAAGAGTGACCGGTCGGTGGTTTTCGTGCAAGAAGAGAATAGCTCAGATGGTCACCAATCCAAGGAACAGCCAATAGTGACCGGTCGGTGGTTTTTGTGCAAGAAGAGAATAGCTCAGATGGTCACCAATCCAAGGAACAGCCAATAGTGACCGGTCGGTGGTTTTTGTGCAAGAAGAGAATAGCTCAGATAGTTACCAATCCAAGGAACAGCCAATAGTGACCGGTCGGTGGTTTTCGTGCAAGAAGAGAATAGCTCAGATGGTCACCAATCCAAGGAACAGCCAATAGTGACCGGTCGGTGGTTTTTGTGCAAGAAGAGAATAGCTCAGATGGTCATCAATCCAAGGAACAGCCAAGAGTGACCGGGTGGTGGTTTTCATGCAAGAAGAGAATAGCTCAGATGGTCATCAATCCAAGGAACAGCCAAGAGTGACCGGGCGGTGGTTTTCATGCAAGAAGAGAATAGCTCAGATGGTCATCAATCCAAGGAACAGCCAAGAGTGACCGGGCGGTAGTTTTCGTGCAAGAAGAGAATAGCTCAGATGGTCATCAATCCAAGGAACAGCCAATAGTGACCGGTCGGTGGTTTTCATGCAAGAAGAGAATAGCTCAGATGGTCATCAATCCAAGGAACAGCCAAGAGTGACCGGGCGGTGGTTTTCGTACAAGAAGAAAATAGCTCACATGGTCGCCCATCCAAAGAACAGCCAAGAGGACCGGGTGGGGGTTTTCTTGCAAGAATAGCTCAGATGGTCTCCCATCCAATCTTAGCATGATGTTGCCTGACAACGTTATTTAGTGATTTCTATTGTAACTGTACTTTTTGTAAAACATTTATTTATAAATAAATATTAATATAACCTAAATAATGATAATACAAACCTTACATATAATTTTATATTTATGTTAAAAAATAGCTACGATAATATATTTTTTTATTCGATGACCAGACTTTTATACATTATGTACGTCCAGAAAGTTTCAAATAGCTGCAGGTAAACATCCCTTAATTCCGTATGCTATTCCATCCAGTATTGAATGGTACAAAAAAAATAATAATAAAATAACAGTGTTAAGTTAAAATATAATTAATTGTGATAAAAGGCGTAGCCTAAATTTGTGTTTCATAATGTATGATTGTTTGCCAAACAGAAATTTTTTCCTCGGAAAAATGTATTTAGGTAAAATGATTTAAATAGTCCGAAACACATTTCTGAAACTACCAGAGAAGTTTTCAGATTTTGTCTCCGAAGACCAAATTTGAGTTCCTTGCTAAACTAGAAGCCCGCCAGGCCGAAATCTTTGGTGGTGAGCCTCATACATATTTTATAAATATTATTTCATGTACATGATTTAATAAAGGATAGAGAAGCTGATTTCCTCTTTAAAATTGTTTAACCATTCCCTCCATACTATTGATCTGTGGGGATATTTATCAGACAAAGTATAGAGGAGACTAGTTCAGTTCAACGTAAATATACCTCATAATATCTAGCAGTCGAGAGCAGGATTGAACCTCTGTTATCTCTAACTCAGGTTCTGAGTCCTGATGCCTTAGACCATTTAGGAGCAAGCTCTCATCACTGTACTCATATTAGTATACATTTTGAAATATACTTTTATCTTAGAACTTAATTTATTTACTATCAGAAAATAAAATGTTACTTTACAATTTATTCTTTATTTTTATAAAAATAAATTATGATTTATACTGTTAGCTTCAATAAAATTTTAGAAAATAATCAAAACGATTTATTTTTATTTCAATTTCAAACGTACGTTAAAATTACTTTCATAGCTATAATACAAGTTGATGAATTAAGTTAAGTAAATTCCTTTTTTAAAAATACTATTAGGATATTTAGAATTTAAATGTTTGCTCAAAATCAATCATAAACTCCTTACACATTATAAATTTACAAATCAGTAATAAACGCCTATTTTTTGCCACGATCCTGTTAAAACCATTATGAACTTACAGATGTGAATGAAAATGTAACCTATAGTAATGGATTATCTGTAAATAAAATAATAAAAGAAACAAATACAAATTGTATTTATCAAATAATATTCAACTACCAATAATTGAATGAAAATAACAACCAATTACATTCAGTTATTCTGCCATCAGTATTGCTATCAATAGCGGGTGCCATTTATTTTTCATCACCCAGGTATTATTATGGTACTCGTGGTTTACTACAATGTTTATCCTTTATTATTAGTAATATTCAATTTATAAATAAGGAGAATTTATAATAAAACATGCATTTACTAAACATTTTATAAATTTAATTTCAGGGTTACTTATAACAGCTTTACACATAATTTTATAAAAAATGTCTTTGATGTTAAAATTTGATCGAAAAATGTTTCATTTTAATTATGTTATTAATTTTAATTATATTTTTATCTGCATAGAGACTAAACTGACTATAAATTTATAAAAAACACTTCATCAAGCTTTATAGCATATATATTATGATAATGACTATAATTTTTATTATTTGGAATTTACCGTATTTGAAAAATTAAATACTATAAAGAATTTTTAATTGACATATTTTAAAAAGATAAATAAATAAATTATGCTATCGTTGTGAATATTATGATCATCATTATGTACGTATATGGTTTATATTCCTTGAATTATAAATTTGTCAATAGCGACTCATAAGTTTATATTTAAAATGTATTATAAGTCAATATTCGTATCTGACTAAAGGAAATAAACAGTTTTCATTTAAATATATATTATTATAACAAAGTGCATATTTACTTAACGTAATTATAAAAAAAAACAAAAAAAAAAAAAAAACACTCCTACTATATCATATTCTATACAAAATATTTTTCATACAAACTATATATATAAAACATTAAATTCGTTTTGATTATTGTGAGTTAATAATTGATTGTGATAAAAATTATTTATGGCATTTTGGAAACGAACACTCATTATTTTTAACATATTTGCTTAGTAAAATAATTAGTACGATAATGAGTTGTAGTGGTATACCATAACATTACTTTCAACTGATTAAAATCATAAACATTATCACGGTGTAAAGGTTATAAAAATTAACCAAACTATTCAGGTACATTTTTTTACTTTAGCTAACAGAAAGAAACAAAATAAGTTTGAACACATAATATCTCATTTAACTAATTATATATTTAAAGAAAAAAACAATTTAAGTAAATAATAAGAGCAAACATTAAGATCATATTGACTTTTAAGATTTTAAAAATGTCAAAGTATTAATACTTTAATAATTTTGTCATTTCCTTAAGGAAAATTTTCGCTTTTCAAACGTTTTTTGTTCAAATATTATGGCTTCTTAAAAACTTAAATATCTTATTCTTTATATTACTCGTTAAAATCAAAATATCTAGCAGCCTGTCTATTTAAGTAACCTTTTTCATATTGTTATAAAATGATAATTATGTAACTTAATGATATATTCCCAACTCATAGAAATGTCTTTAACTCTTACTATAGTTTACTTCAGAGTAGAATTAATCTATACTTAAATTAAAGTTAAAGGAGAAAGTAAATGTTATTTATTTAGTGATATATAAAATACTAATTTGCTGTTATAATAAAACAGAGCTTTGTGTTCAAGAACTGTGTTAACATTTTAAGCTCTTGAGCGTAAGTTTATTATAGATGTAATAATATTTCATAGACAATATACGGAAATATTATTTAAAATAAGATAGTTTGTGTTCTTATTATACAAAATATATTAAAAGTCTGTTGCAGCTACTAATATCCGGTTTGCAATAGGAAGGGGACCAATTGTAAGCAATGCATTTAGTAAAATAAGGAAATTTATTGTTTAATATGCAACATTTATCAACAATGTTTTCTGGCTGCTCATTTCCGGTTTTCCGACGAAAAATAGAAAAATGATAAATTTCAAGGAATACATTTAGCCAATAACATTCATTTTACACAGCTAGTAACAAAATTATTGTCACATCTGTAGCATAAATGAATCAATATTAGCTGTGCATAACTTACAAAACGAGTAATTGAGTTACGATTTACAAATCAAATCTAAACAAATTCTTGTATTATAATATGTCTATATTTGTGCACCTTTAATAACAATGGGATAAGTAACATGTATTAAATTGTAAAAAAATTCCTTAAAGAAGAGTTTACAAAATATTTTACAAAAATATAGTTAATACATTTTATGCTACATAAATATATTCTATGAAGATGCGTAGTTATAAAAAACATAAATACGTGATATATTTATTTGTAATTTAATAATAAATATTTTTTCTCTGTGCATAATTAGATATCATACCTATTATTACACCTCATTACCAATCAAAATTTTAAATATTATAAAATCATTTAAATTAATTAACGAGCGGAAAATTACAACTTTTATGAATAATAAGTAGTTCTTGTGCGAGCCATTTTCATTGAACTCAAAGTTTGTCCTATGTATGAGCTTGTTTAAAACAACATATAGTGTTTATACTTTTAAAATATTTCAACTTAATAACGTCTGTTTCCTTAGCCCATTGGATAATTATACAAACCCTTTTTTTCAAAGGGCAATTGTGTTTAGTGCACAAAATAGATCAAAATGTATTAGATCCTGTTTGTAAATGCTGTGCTAAAATAAGCCACAGGTAGTAAACTTTACGATATACTAGTTTTACCTGCCCGCTTCGCCAGCCATAACATTGAGTTTGATCATATAATCCAAATGTGCATCAAGCTTTCAGTTTACACTGTATTTTTCTACTACTATTCAAATTATTTAGTATAATATCCAATAATTTAGAACAGCTGATGTTATGTATAATTTATTTGTCTACTCAATTAATCCTTATTCTTAAAGTTTAGCCTACCACAATTAATTGTATTCAATTTGTTTTTATTCAACAGCAGTTAATAAAATAAATCAATAAATTATTATGGCTCGATAAGAATAACATTGGAATCTCGGAGGTCAGTAGGACGGATTCATGAGGTCGGAGAGGATAATCCTTTCTTAGTGTGCCTCTGGGGGCCTATGTACAAAATTTCAAGTCAATTGAACGTATAGTTTTGGAGAATTAGTGATGAGTGGTAAATGGCTTTATATATATATATATATATATATATATATATATATATATATATATATTTTTTTGAATTGCTTAAATTCTTAACTGCATTGAACAAGATGTATGTTTGTACGATCATAAATACGGTATTTGGTGAAAGTTTTCAATTGTATTGCTGTACATGTCTCGAAACATAAATCGAGGCCAACCGACCAAGAATCATGTAGATTGGTTATTTGTCAAAATGTATGTTAAATACTTGGATTTTTTGATATTTCTACTTATTTTTAAATATATTCTTACTAACACATACATAATAAGTAATTAAAATAATTTCCATGTTTGATCATACAAAACATTTAAATCATAAAAATTAGTTGTATTCATTGAAGACATGGATTTAGTGTGAAACTGTTTCAAGTAATTTAACGTGCCCTAAACTACAGCTAAATAACATTGCTGTATGTAAAAATAATCTTAAGAAGGCTAAACGCATTTTTAAATGTAAAATTTCATGTAAATCAAGGATACCCGTCGTTTTATTATTATAATAAAAAATAGAACTAACGATTTTACTATAACAATATTAACCGTAATTGCATTTATTTGCTAGGAAATACATGACAAATAATGGCATTGCAGTTTTTCGTCATGCTTCATAAAACATTTACTACTATTATTTCTAGGAAATAAATAAGGCAGTTATGGAGATGCACCAAAATGTACTCGCATATTATACATTAACGAAAACATGCAATATCACTCTCGTAAAAGTAATTATGATGAATGTCAAATGTTGATTGAAGAAATATTGAGGTTATATTGTAGAGCATTAGACAATATACAGTTGAACGTCCATAACCAGCTTTGTCGCCTTACAAACTGACAAACAGCTATCCCTGGATAATCAATCAACCGTTCCTAGGCCACGGTAACTAGGTACTACAGACAAACCGTTCTCTGAATTAGTGAATATTTCTGTTATCCTAAGGGATAAGTAATACTTGTTATTTCTAATGTTCTACGAAATGTGATTTATGTGTGATATAAGCATGGACAGCTAAAATTATATTAAATTTTTTTATAATTAGCTTACTGTAATTTTAATAATATCATAATTATGACACATTTGCTTAATAATGTTGTTACATGTTGAAAAAAAAACATGACTATACGCGAAGTACCTGAATACATATGTGTAAATTTTGTAAGAGAGTTGATTTGAAATGCATATACCTTTGAAATGTATATATTTAAGAAGCCAATATGAACACTAGCTGGAAAACTAACTGTGTTAGAATTAAACTTATAATACATTTTTAGATACAATTTTTGTAAAATCTGACTTTTTATGAATGGTACAACAAATTTAAGTTTTCTGAAAGAAAACGTGTACAATATTTTAATTATTATTGTCTGAAACAATAATTCTTTTGAGTCTTTTTTTAAATTTGGACAATATTTTTTTATGGTTAGAGAAATATAAACTTAAGGATATATGTGGCAAACCAATATAACTTCTCCCTATGCAGTATATACTAAAGATATTGTACAAAAATATTTTTTTTGAATTGCTCTCCCTAATTATTTACCTGAACGGGTTTTGTTGCACTGTAAACATTTATTAATGCAAAACTAAAATAAGTACGTCATTTGAATTTAAAAATAATATACAATCCATTAACCCCATTGAAATAAGAAACAAATATAGGACTTAAATATAGCTAACTATTTATACTTTCAAAATATATGAACACTATCTTCCTAAATTGTCCTTCAGATACAAATAAAACTCAGATTTCAGCAACAGAATAAAATAAAAATGCTATTTCATATATTAATTAGAAAAATGTAACTTCCGAATAATTAAACGTTATCCACATCTCTTTAATTATGAAACTGGTGATATATAACAATTATCTTATTATAAATAATGTATAAGGATAAGTATTGGTAGCCTGTGCTCAGCCTGTTCTATGACAAATAAATATATACATTCTTAAGACATGTTGACTTAATCAATACTAAATAAATACCTTCTACAAAGTAAGTAATATTAGGCCTCCCTTAATCTAGCAAAGGCATGGCCAATTATAGATTGTTTAAGGCCAGAGTATATCATCAATTAAAAATATAATGATGATGGTACACGGTATGACAATTATAGGCTGTTAGTTTTGTGGTCCTTACTAAGCATTTAATTTGTAAACAGTTACAGTGTCCATCTCAGCCACCCATACACAATACATCGGCAATAACCCTCCCATCCACAAACAGTAGTTATGACCTTCCATTACAAGTACAGTGGTATTTATTACAGCTTTGGGAGGAGATATGTTGATTCTGTTTATGTCTTAACAGTTATAAATTGTCCTGCAATGTAGTTTCTTTCCACAAAATTAAGGGGTAGAAAAGAATGACCTATTACCATTAGGAAAAACATATAGAGGCAGTAAGTAGGTACTAGCATGACTTATCTATCCTGAACGTTCCTGGGTTGAATAACAAACAAGAACCAAGAGACAATAGCTAACAATAGCAACGAGGCTCTGAATCGAATAATAGTATATGCTCCTTTAGGAAAGAGAGAAATTATAAGACTGGAATAATAAAACATTAAATGAAACAACACTGTGGGGAAGAGTATTTTTCCATATCACCTCCACCACTCAGTGTATCTCTATAGCATGTTTGGCTTTAGTAAGTCTCTTTCTAAGAGGTACTATAATCTATCTATAGCACTTTTACTTGTTTCTTAATTCGCTAAAAATCACAGTTACGTAAAATTTTTATAAATAAGTGCTATAGATATCCCTCTTAGACAGTGACTTAGTAAAAGAATCTGAAACAGAAAGATACACCGAGTAGTGCAGGTGAGATAGAAAATACTCTTCCTCACTAGATTATTTCACTTAAAGTTGCTATAGCAAATAAGAAAAATTTTAGTCGACGGACTGGTGACTCAGTAACAAGCCCCACATAATAAGCAGCAAGAGTATCGGTTGGCTTTATTGATAATATAAACTAAGCAAGGAACGATTGAATTATATATCTTTTTTAATATTCAAATAACAATTGATAATAACACATATAATAGTAGTTTTAATTATAATTATCAGTTAAACAAACTTATTCAATGTAGTGCCATAATGTTAACAATATACCCAAATTAATTTGAAGCTTTATATTTTTACCAACTTAACATTATTATATATCTAATTTTTCATTCGTTTGTTTACATTTCTCGTTGGCAATTGACCTAACGCTTTTATGGAAAAACTAAATTACTCCTGCCCTAACGAAGTTAGGATGAGACTAAACCTGGATTTTACGTCAGATCTCATTCGAGACCACAGATCAATACACATCCTGGCTCATCAGCTGATGATGGTCTGACCACTCCAATTTCGTTTCTAGACTCTACAGTCGGTTTACAGCAAATACACGCTAGAATAATTAAGGTAAATCACATGAATGGAAGGACTGCTTTTCCTATTGGAGTGTTATTTACCTCTGGTAAATAGATTGCGATTCAAAATACTTTACAAGTATGCAGGTCTTATTAAAGTATACTTAGATTCTGCTCACCTAAAACTATTCATTTTAATATATTAAACGATAAGTTATAAATATAATGTACAAACTGTCAGAAACCATTAATATTCACTTGACGTTATTATTTTTTTTTTTAATTTAATTAGTTGTTAAATATTTTAAAGTTTAAGATAGTTGGCCAGTTTTTGCCATGTCCAACAGTTATTTTCATTTTAATAGCAATTTTAACTTTATCCACTATTTTTACATTCATGTGTTATTCGATAATTTACCGTCTAATATCATTGTTCGTACAAAGTGTAATGCAATAGTTTGTATTTTTTTGTTAGTTTGTAATGTTTAGTAAAGATCTAACTACACGATTAGTCACTTTCAGTGTTGTACTTTAATATACACGTAATTTGTAATTGAAAGCAAAATATTTGGTCTAGTAATAAATTAATGCATCATATGTTATTTAAAAACTTGTATCATTAATATAATAGATCTTTTTTGGGGTTACTTTATATATGTATTACTTGAAAATACTATGTAACACCGAACATATGAAATTCTACTAGGAAAAACAACGAAGAATCTGGTAAACATAAATTCCATCATATTAATTAATGAACGTAAACTAAGGCATTAATTACAAAGTAATTGAGTAATTAAATTTCCGATTTAGATACAATTTAATTGTTCATTTTATTATTTTTTTGTTATTTTATTCAGCAGGTTATATTATATGGAAAGTAATAATGGTAAAACAAATGTATGGTTATAATTGATATTGCCGTTAACTTGTTACTAAGTTACTAATTAGTTGACGTTTGTCCAAATTTAATTACAAGTAGAACATTTATTATTTTTGTTAAGCAACATACGTGTATACTACATAAGAAAGTTAACGATATAAGCTAAACTGTTGGCTGGAGCAGGAAGTAGTCCCTTATATACAAAAAAATGAAAGCCTTAAAATTATATAGTCGTACATTAAAAGTCTTCGAGAAGCTGTTTATGCTACCCCTTTCACAATTTCGAAGGTGTTGTGTTAAGATGTGTATTCAGTACACAATACATACATGTAAGATCATGTAAATGATGCATAGACACTTTTGTTGTGGTGCTTTTTTATATTATATATTTGTCGCCAATAATGTTGTAAAAGTGGCTAACGAATAACTACAGATAGATGCATACTAAGATCGATAAATATAGCAGATAAAAACTAATAATGTATAATAACAGGTAAATAAAAATAATATACTTCATATAATAACCCTTAATAAGATTACCATAGCTACAGAGGTAGATAATAAAAAGGTACTAGTAGATACGAAATAGAAGGTAAATTTTGAGGCACTCGAAAATAGCCTTCGGAGTGACCAACGTGTCAAAGTGGTGGGTGACATTAGAGCTCAGGCGAATGTTAATGCCACGGAAAATATATTTAAATTTTTACTGCAAAGCTTATCAGTCGACAGATGAGATCACACAACTAGGTAGGTAGATAGCCTGCCCTGATGCATAAAAGGAGGGCTCAACGTATTAGAAATCAGCAGGAAGCTGCGGTAAGGTCCGTAAATAAAGAGCTCAGTTTTGCATGCAACATGAGCAAGGAGCGTTTGCTGTAATATAAACTATGCCAATTGGAGGAAACGGTACAAAATGGTATCCATATAGGACGGTGGGTGGGATAAGGAAGAACAGCATCGTTTTTGTGGCTAGAACAGTAACAGATATTATTGACGCGTTGGTTGAGGAGATAATTGGTAAAAGCAAGAAAAGATCAAGAAGTTTACAACAAGAAAGAAGTTTTTTTTTTGAACAAGACTTCCAATTTAAACTTCCACCATTTAGAACATAAATGCTCAAGGGTATGATGTCATTCCTGGCGAGATTCAGAAGCTCGTTGTCGGAAGTCTCCCGCAACTTCTGTTACGTACTTCTGAACATGCTTGTTGGCGGGGGAGGGGGGTTGTTCCTATCTCGCTGGAAGACAATGCGGTTAGAGTTGATTGGAGAAGTCAAAGGTGACCTGGAACCTCCATCTTCATACAGGAACCTTTGTACGAATGAAACGGTGGTGAAGTTCTTCGAGAAGATGCTAAGGACAAGGCTGTAATGTGCCAACAAAGGAGGATAGCCCATTGGTTTTATGGCTTAAGATAGGAGCAATTGTTTTTGACATCCATATCCAAGGTAAGTTACACCGTTTAGCCTGCTAATGAAGGTTGTCATCACGAATGACTAATAGGTCATGTTGATCATCCTGAATATAAGGATTGTGTTTATTATTCCAGCTTAAGGAATATAAAGGTTGTTAGACATTTGCCATCATTATGTAAAAAAAACTAATCACGATGTTTCGGTTTGGTAAAACCCAAATCTTTTTCGAGTAATTGTAACCAATTATTTTTCAGTTTTAGTATGAAATAACATTTAAATGAAACCCAGTAACAAATTGTTTTCTAAACTATAACAGATATTTGAAAAATATAAAATGTGTTAGTTGCCTAATAATACAACTTAAACCGGAAAAAATTGCGTAGTTGTTCATTCATTACTAAATATATATTTAGAAACCATAATTTGATAGTATTGTTAAAATAAAATAAAATACATTGCTGTTTGGACTTCGTGAAAAGAAAAGCATACAGTACTTTATATTGATCATAAAGCACATAATTGTTAGAGTCAACAAAAGAGTAGAAAAGTGTGAAAATCTTCTTAAAATACAACTACCAGGAGAAGACCATAGCTAACTTCAATTCCCTTAGTGTGTCTATAATTAATGAAAGTTTGTCGTTTGTTCCTTTGAGAAACGTTCAATTCGTTTCTTTTGTCATTATATATTTTTAGATTACTATTAACAAAAATTACTATATGTAGATGTATGCGTTAGCGTTTGCATTTCAATGAATTATTTATATTAGTAATATATCCCGATATTAATTCGTACTTGTATTAGAACCTTTTAAGGTCTTGTTTTATGCTAATATTAAGTTAAACGGGAAGTAAGAGCCACTCAGGATATTGAAAGACGTTTAAGCTCACCCAATCTAAATTTCCTGGAACCTGGTGGATTACTTCTTTCCCAGAGACAGAATATTAATATATTTCTGTCTTTTGATTGACAGACCAAGACCCACAAACGATCACATATTGAAAATAATCCTTTAAAATAGTTTATGTACGATATTTTGTATTTTTTTACTTTTTTGCTTAACTCCACTATCAGTTAACATGGGCCTGAAGGCCTGTGAGTGAACTTTATTCAACGAGTAAAGTACAGACCTTCGCTTTAGTGTAGATTCAAACCTTGGACCTTGCCCTCCACAATCCTAAACCTTAGCCACTAGGCCACCACTTCATATGTAATGCATGGTTAAAAGTTACGATATTTGATCATGAAAATAGCTTTACAATCCTACAATATAATTATTTTCCTCATTGTAGACATTCTTATTTAATGATTTTATACCAAGAGAACTATGTCAAATTGTATAGTAACCCTAATGTACTATCCAGTCATTAATATAAATTCACGAAAAGTTTGTGGTTATCATGTATTAAATGTTTAATTTTTAAACATATGTTCAGATAGTTTATTTTATTTATTTGATTATATATGTTGATTGATTAGTTATTATGTTATTGAGACCCATCCCCCCACCAGAGCTGGTAAGCGTGCCAACCGGGGGATGGCTCAAAACAAGTCGAGCGATGGGATCACGGGTGGCAGTTGGAGGGTCAAAATAACACTCGGCAGCTGAGCAAAACTACTTTTTATTATCAAGTCAAACAACATATTAATCGATAAAAACGGCAGAAGGCCACAATATCAATTCGCACTTCAATAAATAACAATAAACACTAAAATTAACAAGATAAGACACAAAAGCTACAAAAACAACAAACTCAACAAATACCAAAATTGCCAATAAACAACTACATGGCCTATCTGCAGCCTAGCCAGAGACACCCCAAACGTAAGCAAATTTTAAGCCCCAAATAGAAGTGAAAATTTAGAAAACTTCTGGCAAACAACAATTAAACCGGCAATTTAGCCCAAATCCCATAATTCCACCGGGCCAGGGAGTAAGCCGGAATCCCTGGGCAGCTCCGAATTAGAAGTTAAGTCAAGCACAATAATCCCCTTTTGGTGAGTTTAAAAATTAAACAATTTAAAAAAAATATAACATGGTACCGTTCTATTATCCCCTGACATCGATAATACACTACACGAAGAAATGAATAACTAACCCTAACTAACGCACTAGGCCTAAACCATAATTTGAACAATTCCTTAATTTAAACAGTATATAAAAAATTTAAGCATCTAAAATAAACACTGATTCCAATTATGCAAACAACGTATTAACCATAGAGCCTAACCAATATAAAAATTTAAAAACTATAACAAAAATAAACTACGTAAAGATTAACCATAACAATTAAAACTAACTAAAATAAATAACAACAAATATTAACATAAGTTTTCTATTTTTCTTAAATTTCAAATATATATAGGCTATATATATTTATAGCAAGGTCCCCATGGCTGTTTCATAATTCACTGTTCTAGTTTTAGGCCTAGGCCACATAAAGTTCCACAAACATTTTTCTTTTTTATTAATTTATTATTTTTTTTTCACAAATCACCACCAGCTCAGCCGCCGGGAAAATAAGCTGGAACGCACTGATCTGAGGACAGAAGTCTTCTACCCAAAGAAGTAGAGAGGGCAGCACGGGGCAAACTTGCTCAATCACATGGTCCCCAGGCCAGGCTCGCAGTGTGGTAGGTAGAACTTTGCCCGGACGACCGGCTGAGGGTTGAAACGTCCTACTCAAGGACCCTGGAGTTTTAGGAGCCTTAGCCGAACATGTCTATTTCTGCAGGCAGCACAAGACAACTGAACAGACAGGCCAACCTGACCGAAGCTGCTGGAACACGGAACGAAACGGAACTGAGCCAACGGCCACCAAAGTACGCGAATCGCCGGGCAAAAGCGAATCGCAGGCAGCCCGGCAGACTACGACGGAAAAAACGAAATGTACCGGTCAAAAGACCCGGTACAACCTCCCTCTGCAAAACTCAACACACCCAGGCAGGGGAGAAAACTCGGTACCTCAGGGAACCAAACAGAAGACGAAGAAGACCTCCGAAGAGTGGTGTTCCAAGGACGTCCAAGAGAAACTAAGAGGGGAAACCCCTCGAACAGGGAGCAAACTACCCTGACTGTCGGGCCCGACAAGAAAAAAGAGAGAGAGACTCTCTCAGAACAGCCACCTAGGGCGCAGAGGTGATCAATCTCTTTGCCCCAAGAAACCCCCAGGAACACCAACTCCTGGATCAACCGTTCCCCGGAAAGCCTTAAGCTGGGACACATGGGCTTTCCTGAACACCCTGCCTGACTGGGTATCAACCAGCAGAGCAGTCACCGGTGACAAAAACCTGTCGATGCGGTGGGGACCAGACTACCGATAGCACAACTTTGCAGCTCTTCGTTCCGCGGCCGAACTGACCGGGTGAGCCTGACTAAGAACAAGATCTCCAACCTGAAAAGGGTTAGGAGTACGACCCTTATCATACCTCCTCCTCACTCTCTCTCTAGCACGTAGCAGGTTGCGCCGAGCAGCCCGCCACGTGGACACTACGTCAGTGGCACCTGGCGTAGGTAGAAGATCCTCTAGCCTCCACAAGTTGGACAAAGGGTTGTTAGGAGGGTAGCCATGTAGAATCTCGAAGGGAGTGGCATTGTGACTCTCATGCTTGGAAGAATTAAAAGCAAGCTGGAGCCAAGAGAGACTCTCATCCCAGGTGTTCTGCTTCTCAGCATGGAAGGTAATAAGGGCAGACCGAAGATTGCGGTTGAACCGCTCTGCATGAGAAGGCTGTGGGTAATAAGGAGAGGTAGTCACATGCCTAATACCATTGCCAAAACAGAACCTACGAAACTCGTGTGAGGTAAACTGGCTACCGTTGTCGGACACAAGAGTGGAAGGCACACCAAAGTGCTGGAAGAGTTGGGACTGGAGAGCACGGATGGTGAGCTTAGCCGTGGCACTCCGAAGTGGGAAAAGCCAAACGAACTTCGAGAAAGCATCCACACAAACAAGTAGGTAGGAGCTACCTGACTTGCTACGGGGAAAAGGACCCACGTAGTCGATGAACACCTTCTCAAAAGGACGCTCGGCCACCTCAGAAGATAACAACCCTAACCTTGCATTCTGACTAGGCTTGCTGAGAGAGCACAGGTGACAAGCCCGCACTCTGCCCGCAACATCCCGGTCCATGCCCTTCCAGATGAAGTACCTACGAATCTTAGCGATGGTCTTATGAATGCCAAGATGACCGCCCACAAGAGAAGAGTGATAATATTGAAAGACCATCGGTACTAGATGACTAGGCAGCACTACACGGGGTTCACCCCTCTGTCGAGGACGGCAACAGAGTAACCCTTTGGACAGAAAATAGGGAGGGTGGGCACCTCCCTCTTGAAGCTCACCTAAGATGACTGACAGCTCGGGATCTTTCTGCTGATGGGACAGTAGGTCGTCAAAAGCCAGAGGAAAATCCAGAAGAACAGCACCACACTGAGCAACAGCCTCAGTCGGTGGATCACTGGGTTCGTGGTATATGCGGGAAAGAGCATCCGCGATGACATTCTGGGTACCCCTAAGATGTTGAACTCGGAACTTAAAGGCAGAAATTTTGACCACCCAGCGACCAATTTTCCCAAGCTGTCGGGGATGGGCAAGAAGCCAAGATAGTGCCTGATTGTCAGTCTCCAGCAAGAACTCAGCGTGTTCCAAGAAACGCCGAAACTTGTCCGTACCAAAGACAACAGCCAGACACTCTAACTCATAGATGGAAGAAGCTTTCTGTTCCTGGTGAGACAACGCCCTCGAAGCAAAAGCGATGGGCTGCCTGACCCCATCAAACTCCTGAGAAAGAACAGCAGCAATGGCGGAGGAGGAGGCATCAGTCTGAAGAATAAATTCTCTGCTGAAATCAGGCATACGCAGGACAGGAGGTTGCATGATAGCCTCCTTGAGAGCATCAAAGGCAGTCTGCTGAGCTTGGCCCCACACAAAAGGGACACCTTTCTTCCGCAACTCGTTCAACGGGGCAGCAAGCTCGGCCACGTTAGGGATGAAGCGACGGTAAAAATTCACCATCCCCACAAAACGGGCAATCCCCTTGGCATCTCTGGGAGGAGGAAAATCCCGAATGCCCTGGGTCCTCGCAGGATCTATGCAGACGCCTCGAGAAGAGATAAGATGACCCAGAAAAGAAATCTCAAGACGAGCAAAAGTGACTTTCTCTGGATTGACGGTAAGGCCAGCTGATTTAAGGTGACTAAGAACTTCCTCCAGATGTTGCATGTGTTCCCCGAAAGTCTCACTGTAGACAAGAAGGTCGTCCAGGTAATTGAAGACAAACTTGAACTTCACATCATGGAAGATGGAATCAAGCAGCCGAGTAAGAGTCTGGGCACCCACAGCAAGACCCATAGGAACCCTAGTGAACTTATAGAGATTCCAGGGAACACAGAAGCTAGTCATGGGCCGTGATTCCTTCTTCAATGGAATCTGATGGTAGGCCTGGTTCAAATCGAAAACACTGAAAAACTTAGCCTTACCGAACCAATCAAACGCAGAATGCAAATCAGGCAGAGGTACCGAGTCAATAGCGACCTTAGCGTTGAGCCTCCGATAATCCATCACAAGCCTAGACTTACCGTTAGGCTTGGGCACAAGAAAAGCTGGACTGGCATAAGCAGAACGAGACGGTTCAATCACACCCATGCTCAGAAGATCTTCAATCATAGCCCTCATAACCTCCATCTTTGGGGGAGCAAGTTTGTACGGATGACTTCTAACTGGCTGAGAATCGGTGAGGTGGATCTCATACTCCAGAAGAGAAGTGACCCCAAGCTCCGGCATAAGCACATCAGGAAACCACAAACACAGCCTCCTAATGGCCTCCGCCTGCTCAGGGGAGAGGTGACCAACCGGATCCACCATGGGTTGTTCGGGCTCACAACCCACCTCTCTGACTGCAGGAGGGCAGTCAGAATCACCTACTAGAGGCACCAAAACTCGCCGATTAAACTTGAAAAACATCTGGCGCTTCTGGAGGTCAAGCACCATACCACTTTTAGAGATAAAGTCTGCCCCTAGGATACAAGAAACCGCCAGGTCCTTGGCAACAAGAAAACCCCACCTCCAGGAAAATCCTTCAATCTTAAAATGGAAAAACGCCTTTAGAATTATAGGTAGAGGAGTTTGGGATGCCGTCCTGCATGTAATTGAAGAAGGCTCGGTGTGCCTGACAAGTCCTAAGGCGTCAAGGGACTCAAAAAGAGAAAAGCTGATGATACTGCATGCCGAACCAGAATCAAGAAGGGCTCGACACACCGTACCACTAAAAGATACAAAAACGCCAGGACACACCGAGGTGACCGCACTAAGTCCAAGGGAAGCCATGCCCGAAAAATCCCCAATGCCAGAAAAAATGCCAGCAAGGCCCGAAAAATCCCCGACACCTGCTATGGGCACGTGTCAAAGGCAAATGGCCACGGTCACTCGCAACAACGCGGGGAGCTACTGTGGAGGCAACCCCCCGCGCTGAGCGTTTCCCGCCCCACGACCTCGATCACGTGGACAGTCACGTCGAATGTGACCAGGTTGGCCACAAGCAAAACACACAACCGGAGGCCGAGAACCACGACCCCCCACTGGCTGACTCACACCTACAGACATGGCCGGTCGACGGGTGGGGAGAGCACGATGACTCTCAGAATCCCTCCCTTGCTGGTCTGAGAACTGCACGCTGCGCGAAACAATGCACAGCTGATGCAGCACCCGAAAAGTCGAAGGAACACCAGCAAAAACCAATCTGCACCGTTCTTCGGGAGAAATGCCATCCAGGATGACACGAACGGTGTCAGCTTCAGAAAGTGTGAGGCGCAACGCTTGCCGAGCTTCCTTGACTGAAGAGACATAGGCTGCCAGAGACTCGCCCCTACCCTGCGACCGATAAAATCTGTCCATGACCATCCTCTCCCTGAGTCGAATGGGAAGAAACGATGACAGCAACTCTCGATGGAACGAGTCCACCGAGGCATCACTGGCCAAGACAGAACTCAGCAACTCCCCAACGGGACCTCTGCAATACGGGAAAATCAGACGAAGCAAGTCCCCAGCCTGCATGCCGGGCATCTCACTAAGTCTGAGAAAGGCCACTAGGAACTTAAGAAGCTCCTCAGGATCCATCCCATCGATCACAGGGAGATTCTGGATCATGGGCGTGAGAGGGTTAGGTATCTTGTGGTAGCTCAGCTGCAGAAGAGCAGGGGAACCCAAAGAAGCAGTAGGAACGGCAGCTGGAGCCGAACCACAAGCGACCTCCACAGAAACGCCTGCAGGCTCAGAAGGAGCCTCAGGCACCGTGAGAGCCGTTGTCTCAGCCTGCGGCCTCGACACGTTAGGCGAACGCAAGAAATTAGGCCGCTGACCCAGACCCGTAGGAGTCGTGGAACCGGAGAGTGCCTGAAAAATCTCATCCAGCCTAGACACACTCTCCAAGATCCACGCCCTACATGACGGTTCCAACCCCGGTGCCCGGTTGACCAGCCTTAAACGGGCAAGCAGATGCCCCAAACGTGCAAGGCGGCAGGCCTGGTCACGACCTACTGGAGGTTCAAACTGCAGATCTTCCAAAACCCCTTCCCAATCTTCCACCTTACGTTTACAAACAGCCAACTCCTCATTAATCTCCAGTAGATCAGACCAATCCACCGCCGTACCCGCGGACAACTGCTCCCGCAGCACCCTCCGGAGATTCAGAACATCCCCCTCCGGAGTCACACCACGCGACCTCAACTCAAATATCAACTCCTCCTTCACCAGGAGGGCAACATTCTGCAGATAGGCCATCTCTAACGCAACAATTCTCAACAATATACACAAAAAACGACAAGTCCAGGGTCCAAGACGAACAAAACCCTCAGCCTACCGAGCCACTGCCGACCACTCCAATCCACCCATGAAACCCATTCAAAACAGTAACCAAGCGGATTGCCTAGTTTTTTTTTTTTTTTTTTTTATAAGTTGAATTATTTATTTGGTTTTTTAATTGTTTTTAAATAATTGTTTATTTTTTCTATTTATTTATTTTTTTTTTACGTATTACCAAAACACCTTGACGGTAGGACGGCCAACCATGGCCTATTAACTGGCAAACACCCACCGTCAACAACCAAGAGAGATTTTTTTTTTTTTTTTTTTTTTTTTTTTTTTTTTTTAGGCAACCACGCTCTGCTACCAATTGAGACCCATCCCCCCACCAGAGCTGGTAAGCGTGCCAACCGGGGGATGGCTCAAAACAAGTCGAGCGATGGGATCACGGGTGGCAGTTGGAGGGTCAAAATAACACTCGGCAGCTGAGCAAAACTACTTTTTATTATCAAGTCAAACAACATATTAATCGATAAAAACGGCAGAAGGCCACAATATCAATTCGCACTTCAATAAATAACAATAAACACTAAAATTAATAAGATAAGACACAAAAGCTACAAAAACAACAAACTCAACAAATACCAAAATTGCCAATAAACAACTACATGGCCTATCTGCAGCCTAGCCAGAGACACCCCAAACGTAAGCAAATTTTAAGCCCCAAATAGAAGTGAAAATTTAGAAAACTTCTGGCAAACAACAATTAAACCGGCAATTTAGCCCAAATCCCATAATTCCACCGGGCCAGGGAGTAAGCCGGAATCCCTGGGCAGCTCCGAATTAGAAGTTAAGTCAAGCACAATAATCCCCTTTTGGTGAGTTTAAAAATTAAACAATTTAAAAAAATATATAACATGGTACCGTTCTATTATCCCCTGACATCGATAATACACTACACGAAGAAATGAATAACTAACCCTAACTAACGCACTAGGCCTAAACCATAATTTGAACAATTCCTTAATTTAAACAGTATATAAAAAATTTAAGCATCTAAAATAAACACTGATTCCAATTATGCAAACAACGTATTAACCATAGAGCCTAACCAATATAAAAATTTAAAAACTATAATAAAAATAAACTACGTAAAGATTAACCATAACAATTAAAACTAACTAAAATAAATAACAACAAATATTAACATAAGTTTTCTATTTTTCTTAAATTTCAAATATATATAGGCTATATATATTTATAGCAAGGTCCCCATGGCTGTTTCATAATTCACTGTTCTAGTTTTAGGCCTAGGCCACATAAAGTTCCACAAAAATTTTTCTTTTTTATTTATTTATTTATTTATTTTTTTTTTTTTTCACAAATCACCCCCAGCTCAGCCGCCGGGAAAATAAGCTGGAACGCACTGACCTGAGGACAGAAGTCTTCTACCCAAAGAAGTAGAGAGGGCAGCATGGGGCAAACTTGCTCAATCACATGGTCCCCAGGCCAGGCTCGCAGTGTGGTAGGTAGAACTTTGCCCGGACGACCGGCTGAGGGTTGAAACGTCCTACTCAAGGACCCTGGAGTTTTAGGAGCCTTAGCCGAACATGTCTATTTCTGCAGGCAGCACAAGACAACTGAACAGACAGGCCAACCTGACCGAAGCTGCTGGAACACGGAACGAAACGGATCTGAGCCAACGGCTACCAAAGTACGCGAATCGCCGGGCAAAAGCGAATCTCAGGCAGCCCGGCAGACTACGACGGAAAAAACGAAATGTACCGGTCAAAAGACCCGGTACAGTTTTTCAAATTGCCCTGTTTCATATTCAATAGTTGCATGTCACTGGCAGAACCGCTACAAATCACAGGTCTAATAGTGCATAATTTAAATATAAAATTGGTTTTGTGGTTCCATTTTTCCCGTACAAAGATTTTTATATTTAAAGTAGACTTTCACATAATTTTGATTAAAATATGAAGAACGATCATAACAAATATTGTTATATTTAAATGTAACGTATATTAGTTCAATATATTTACATAAAAATCTGTAAGTTAAAAAAACTACCACAATTCTTCTGTATAGCAAAGGTGAATTCGTTTTATTAGAATATTATATACGAGTAGTACACTTTTGTTGTCAATCCTACACAAGTACAACAAAATGGTGAAAAATATCC
Organism: Stictocephala bisonia; assembly: GCA_035578905.1. Taxonomy (NCBI): domain Eukaryota; kingdom Metazoa; phylum Arthropoda; class Insecta; order Hemiptera; family Membracidae; genus Stictocephala; species Stictocephala bisonia. The sequence continues at coordinate 377,712 of JAQJVL010000686.1, read as the reverse complement.
TTTCTACGAAAGCTATAGTATGATTGATATGAGTAAAATTTGTCGTATTTTAAAATACATGGATAATTTATAGTTAGTATGATTTCAAAATAAATATACCAAACTATTAATAAAATTATGATCCTGTGTTTTTATATTGAATTTTACAACCGGTTTAACAAACATAGCGCGTTTCATATTTCACACAAGGCAATTGTGCCAAAATGCAAAGCCCATTCTCATATCGGGATATATTGACCATTACATACATATTAATTAACCTCCACTAAAAACAAGGTATTTAAATGTATGTAATATATATTATTTAATGAAATGGACATATTATATTATAAAACAGTACTTATTCTATTAAAATGTCAGATAGCGTATTGCATGGCTACAATTTATGATATTCGTGTACATTATTGTGTTAATTGCTTTTTTCAAAACATACATGTCATAGAAATATAAATAAATCAGTTTTAGTAGAAATAAATTTATATACACATTTATATTTGAAATAATACAATAAAAGTTTACAATTCTAAAATAAATATTATTTGTTTAGTGAATATATTTCTTAAACAGGTTTTGTTAGTCTACCTTGTTTCAGGAATAGCGTTTTGCTGAGTCGACTTAACCAATCCTGTCTTAACGAGGTACTCCTCCGGGATATTCTCTCTGATCCCTTTCTGCTCCCGGTCTGACCCTCAACTCCAGCTGAATAGCTAATACTGGTCTGAACTCATCAGATAAGCGTCTGATTCCAATGTCTAATAATATGTATATATATATATATATATATATATATATATATATATATATATATATATATATATATATATAATTTTTTTCAAGGAGAGACCGATCTCCTTCTTAAACTTACTCTGCTATTCCTCATAGACTATTTATCTTAGCGAGGAACTTATTCAGAAAGAGTAAAGGAACGAACTAGTACAGTATAGATTACTGATAAATCTTGTAGTTTATCTATAATTCGAACCAGCGTTATCTATAACCAAGCTCAAAGTCCTGACGCCTTAGACCGCTCGGCCACTGACTCGCCCAAATAAAATATAGAAAATAAAATAACCTAGACATAGGCTAATATGGATCTGAAACAAGTGTTGTGAGAATGTAGGAGTTAGTGAACTTGTGTTACAACTTATCGCTTACTTATTGTTTTTATTAAACAGTATAATCAGTAATGACTCATGAGTGGTTATCAGATGTCCAATTTTAAAATGTCTTTGATTGATTCCTTGGTTTGAATCAATCTCAGAAACTGTAACAAGTAATGTTTGGCCTTACCAACTACGCTATTCATCAATGCCATTTACTGTTCATTTTGTATCTGGCAATAGTAAATAACTCATTAAGATAAAAGCTGTAAATGGAACGTTGTAAGTGGCAGCCTTTAGTCAGCGGTTTATTTGTTTGGCAGAACCAACACTCTGATTTACAAGGCGTCTTCTTTGAGGCTGTTCTACCTCTTACCTCCTTGTAACATTTCAATTACTTGGAAATGTAATAAACTTACAGTAAAAGCTTTTATTGATTTGCTTAAGAGAAATTGTACGAAGTTCTGATTAAACGCAGAGAGTATATTTTAGCAGCAAGCTCTATTTTTTTTTAGCAGAATTTGTCCTGGCAGAATTTTTTTTTACAATCACTGCCAGAAGTATGGATCTGTCATAACAATGATCCTACTTGCCACAGTGTTTACATTGAGTCTGTTATTCCTGTTGTTAGATCAATTGAGTTGTATTTAATTATATTTAATGATTATCTAGTACAAGTTAACAAGTAAAACTAACAAGTAAAGCTTGTTACCTTTAGAGATTTTTCTAATTTTAAACTTGAAGAGGCAATCAATGAAACTGCTCAGATAAATTGGGGAGGCATATTGGAAATGAATACAGTTGATGATATCGAAAATGCAAGTACATCTAATATCAGAAAGGTGTTTGATACACATGCTCCAATTGTATGTAAGAGGGTTACTAAGAAAAAGGCTCCCTGGATGGGTGATGAGATAAAGGCCTTGACCAGAGAGAAGTGTAAGCTTAGAAACAAATACTGGAAGTCAAGGAAACAGCAAGACTGGGAGAATTATAAGACAATACGAAACACATTAAATATTTCAATTTGGAAAGCTAAAAAGGAATTTTTTACAGATCAGTTAGTGAGCACAAAAAACCCCAAAGATTTTTGGAATTGCTTGAAGCAGTGCAATGTAATTGGAAATAAAGAGTCTGGACTGTCACTTGATTTCCAAATAAATGACATAAATAAGTATTTCGCTGAAATGGGTTCAAAAAATGAAGTAGATAGGAATGTGTTGATGTTCTTTAGGACACACAAGAAAAATAATTTGCTAAATGATTTTAGATTTAGTGCTGTCACTGAAGAAGCTGTTAAATCAGTGATAAACGAAATTAAATCTAGAGCTATTGGCAGTGATGAAATATCAATAGAAATGGTTAAAGCTGTGAGTCCGTATGCCATTGAAGCCATAACACATCTTGTTAATGAGTCACTAAGAGGCGGAGTTTTCCCTCAAGCATGGAAGACCAGCATTGTCCGCCCACTGCCCAAAACAACTTCTCCAAATAGTATTGAGCAATTAAGACCCATATCAATACTCCCAGCCATGTCCAAGATAATAGAGAAAATAGCAATCAAACAAATAACAACATACATAGAAACAGAAAACCTATTGCCTGCCCTACCGTCTGGCTTTAGAAAGAATCACAGTACTTGCACTGCTTTAACAAATTTATTCAGTGATTTGATTGATGCTAGGGACAAGGGCAGATATAGTTCCCTTGTTATGCTCGATTACTCTAAGACATTTGACTCAATGAATCACGATATGCTAATAGCAAAGATGCATTACTATGGCTTCAGTGATGATGTGACTGGTTGGGTTAGGTCTTACCTCGGAGACAGACTGCAGGTCACCAGAGTGGGAAGTGAGACATCGAACCCCCTCCGAAAGCAGTGGGGCGTTCCGCAGGGCAGTTGCCTGGGCCCAATTCTGTTTAATTTGTACACAGCCGATTTCCCCAGCTGTGTACAAAGTTGTACTTCGCATTTGTACGCAGATGATTCTCAGTTGCACTTGTCCTATGAGGCTGGGCTCATCAGAACAGCCTTTGATCAAATAAATACTGACTTAGAGAATGATCTGTTACAGACCCTCAGCGAGAGTGGAGTGGCAATTGCGCTGGATGGCGGGATATTGGCTGTGTGTGATAAGGTGAAGACGCTCGGTGTCGTACTGGACAATGGCCTTACGTTCACCGAGCATGTCACTCATGCCTCCCAGCGTGCTTTAGGAAGGTTGAGGGGTCTGTACAGGTTCAGAAGTTTGCTTCCAGAGACCGCAAAGCTTCAGCTCATGCAGTCGCTGATACTCTCAGTATTTTATTACTGTTTTCCTGCATACGGCAACAGCATCTCGGGGGAGGACGTTGGTCGGATCCAGAGGCTTCAAAACTCAGCCATCCGCTTTGTTTACAGTCTACGGAGATTTGACCACGTGACTGCCTATCGTGAGGCAGCCAACCTACTGCCCATGGAAGCCGTGTGTAGGATGTTGACGTGCTGCATGACGCACAGGGTGCTGATGCTCAGCGAGCCTCAGTACCTTCGTGAGAGGCTTATATTCCGAGAAGAGGTTTCTCAACGGGGCACCCGCCATGGTAGGAATCTTCACTTCCTGAAAGTTAAATTAGAATTTGGTAAAAAGAGCTTTACTTACTTTGGCCCTAAGTTGTATAACGACCTCCCTGACAACCTAAAAATTTATGCAAGTATACCTTTATAAGAAAAATTAGATTGCTTTTGTCTGAAAATATTTAGGTCTGTAGGTTGTAGAAACTGACAAGCAATGTGGTTATTGTTCTTATATTGTTATTTAGTGTTAAGTTATTATTTAATATTTTGTATTTATTTATTTAACGTAAGCTCTACATTTTAATTGACCAAAGTTGTTCTGAAAAGCCGATGTATCTGAGAAACGCTTGGAAATAAAGGCATTTTTATTTATTTATTTTATTTATTATTTATTTATTTATTTATTTATTTATTTATTTATGATTTAAATGTTAGAGTAATTATCAGTGTCACAAAACTTACTTAAATTTGTTCTAACTAAAGTTAAAACATTTTACCATCATTGGTTTAATACGTTTTGTACGTGATTGTACCTTGCAGCCCACTTCTACTGCAGGGGGGACTGTGGTGGGAGAAGTAAGAATGTTATCTCCTCTACGAGCCATTTAGTTTGGGTTCATGAGTACAATATAATGTACCTGGTCCATCCATTTTAAATAATTGCAGATGTACGGTTACTACCCTCCAGTCACCTGCGGGTAGGTGGCAATGGGGGCACTAACCCCTACCCAACATTCTAAACCCCATTTTATACTAATGTAGTAGCAACAATGGATAAAATAAGGGTATAAAACTGAATGTTGATTACTTTTAATATATTTATGAAAGTTACTGCATTTATCACAAAGAAATTCAGTGAGAATAATAATGGGGTAAACTCAAATGCAATATTGGAATATATTTGGTTTTTAAAACTATATTTGAACCTCTAACACTGATAAAAAAATAATATTTGAATATAATAGAAAATAATAGGAATTTCTGTTATATTTCACCTCATTAATGTAAGAAAACTGTTATTGTAAAACAATTCACAATTTAAAACTAGCTTTTCCTGTGTATTTATTACAAGGAATCAAACAAAGTTGTGTTTTTGTCCCCAGCCTTTTTCATAATTGTATAGGACCAATACCAATTATTATAACTACTGACTTTCTTCAAGTATAAACATAATACAGATAAACCGTTGTGTAATATATCTATATTTAGAAGTAAAATACAAGGCTTACTAAACTTTGTCAAAATAACAATGTAGAGAACTTTCAATTAATCACAAAAAAATAGACGGTTGTTAGTGTAAAAAAATGCTAAAAAAGGAGCGAAAAACTTCTTAAAACACAACTACGGATAAAAGCAATTACAAACTTAAATTCACTTAGTGTGTCTACAATTAAGAAAAGTTTGTTGTTTGTGCCTTTGAGAAACATTTTATTCATTCTTGCGATCTGTTTACAGTTTAAGTTGTGTTATTGACAGAAGTAAATACACTCAAATTTGAATACATTAACCTAGAATCCTGATTTATTTGTTTTGTGATAAATGAACGTCCTCACCTATACTCAGAATATATAATACAGTTAACAAGTGTTAAGTATAATGTATTCGGTTAATCAAAAAGTCAGCAACCCCCTTAGTAGTTTATTATATAATATTAATAAACACAGAACAATGATACTCTAGGATTACATCCTCACTGTGGCTACTGACCTTTTGGTCATGTTAACTGTCCTTTTCGCTTTGTGAGGACGTCCTGTGGATAGAGTCTGAAAAATCTTGAATGTAAGCACAGATCAAGTTATACATCATTTTAAAGGCCATTGTTGGAGGAACACATTGCCACAACTCCGACTGAAAAAGTACTATTCGTTTGGAAATAGCAGGCTCTCAAAGGTCCATTGAGGCCAAATTTTTAGAGGTTGTTAATTCCAAACGAATATACTTTTTTCAATCGATGTTGTGGCAATGTGTTTCTCTAACAACGGCCTTTAAAAAAGGGTATGCTTACATTTATATTTCCACAGAAAACACCCCCCAAAGCGAAAAAGGACAGTTGAAATTGCCAAAAAGTCAGTAACTACAGTGAAGACGTAATCCTAGAGTTTCATTTTTCTGCGTTTACTAATGAAATAAATATTACGGGGGTTCCTGACTATTTGAATACCTAGTAAATTTAAGCTATTCAATGTATAATATTTAACTAATTGATTTAATTTAAATATGATAAGAAATTATTATGATACTAAGCCTGAAGGTAACGTTCATTTTATCACACCGTATATATGTTTAGTACTTGATAGGGCCAATAATGTCTTTAATAAAGGTGTGGGTGGGAGACTGCAACTCTGAATACATTTATGATGGTAAATAGGCCGCTGAGTATCGTTATTACGGGTTTATTGGTAGTGGGAAAATCACTCTTGCAGGAGGTATTTTGTTAATAGGTTAACTCATCATTTACAGTTGGTGATTGTAAATAATAAAACTGTAAATCCTATTGTATTGTAAATCCAAATAAATATTGTAAATACTGAGAACTATACAACGCCTGAAGTACCAAGCTTTGTGAAATAATTTATAAATTTACCATTTTATTTGGATATCTTTTTTAAATATAAAAATTATATCTTAAAACTAAGGAAGTTTCTATTTCTTTATCGTGATTCATAATCCCTTATTTGAAGTTGTACCATATAAATGGTATTTGTTGAAAAACTAGTTAGCCAACCCATTTCCAAACGCATTGTTTTTTTACCGAGAAAATATGTCTTTAAAAATGCATATTCCTATCAAACGACATGTTAGAGTATTTTACACAAGCATGGAGAGACTCAGTGAGAGTTCAAAGTATTTACCATCTGAGCTTGAGTGTGAGGGTTGGAATGTAGTCAATGGTGTGTGAAAGGGTAAAGTGTGAAGGGTGAGTTAAGAGCCTATAAATTACTTTTTCAAACATTCTTAAAATATTTTGTGTGTGCAACTCGTACAAATGTATTTTTTATAATATTGAAATACATTATTCTATTTGAAATAATAGGCTTTGAAGACATATTCATACCATTTTCTAAATTACTACCTTAAAATGAATTAAAACGTACAATTTTAATATATATATATATATACATATCATACAGTTCATTGTAAGGTTCTTGTTTTTTTTAATTATTATTATGGATTAGCTGATACATGGACAAAAAGTCATAACTTCATACAACAAATAAATAACAAGTGATCTCCTGTCACAAAGCTAAATCCAATCCATCAAACCATTTAAGACCTGCCTCACTTATTCTATTTATGCTAGTAATCCCTCCGTAAACAGCACAAGAGGTACTCTGAAACTATGTGATCCATTGTTTGGATAGCCTCCTGCAAACACATGACTGAACTACTGTCAATCCCCATTTACGTGTCCAGTAGTTACATCTGCCCACTCCCGTTTCAAAAACCGATTCAACAATTTCCATTCTCTACGAGGGAGGTTCCTACCACTTAAAGGTATTGACGGATCGTTAATAAGGAACTTGTTTTGTCCGTAAAAACTTCTCCATAGTACTGGGCGATAAATTTTATATGCTCAACTGGAAAGATGTACGTAGAAGTGGATTTCGAGATTTTAAGCGACAGTTTTGACGTGGGAGATCCTGGATAATTGGGATTTACGGGGCATTCAAGATCTTATTGAATTCTTTAAGTAGAGCCTCATGACGTCTTATTTCTGGTGGAGCTATAATACACAGCACCTGGAGCTAAAGTAGTGCAGTTGCCACGAGAGTACCACTAATAGCTCTCGTGGATCTATACATTTGGACATCAATCACTTTTCTATGTATGCTAATTAGCCATACGGAAGCACTGAATTCAGCAGCTGAATAAACCAGTGACAAAGCAGTAGTACGCAGGACGTGTGCGTTGGCTCTTCAAGTTGTTCCAACAATATGATGTAGTACATTTTCCCTGGTTTTAACATTAGCTGTTGTTGTTTTGATGATTACTTTAAAACATCAGCGATCGATTTAACGTTACTCCCAGGTACTGTGGATGATCATTGTGGTGGAGTTTTACACCATTTAGAAAGATGTTTAATGTTTGATTGGCCAGTCGATTACTAAGGTGGAATCAGAGTACTTTGTTTTTTGGTGGGTTAGGATTCAGCTTCCAGGTTTTAAAATATTCTTCGATGGTTGCAAGATTGTTTGTGTGTGTTTCTTCAGTAGCTGTGAAGTCCTTGTCTTGATAAACTAAAGCAATATCTTGAATGATAAATATAATAAAGTACCCTTTTTATTAATTTTTATAAAAATTTATAAACATGAATAAAAAGGGTACTTCATTATATTTATCATTCAATTTATTAAAATAGTAGCCCTAACGTGAACTAGTTTATACATAAAGCAATATCGTCTACATACATAATTTTTCTTGACTTAGTGATTGGGATTGATGGGTGGTGATTTTGTTTACGTCCACAGCAAATCATTAAGCTGTACTTATCCCCTGGGTAGTTCTAAACGAGCAACAAATCTAGTAGCTGGACCGCAACAATTGTGTGATCTCCCAAGTATAGCGATTTCCATATTAATTAGTATAAATTGATTTATATAAATTTGTTTTACTTAAAATGGTCGATTTCCATAATTTAATAAATTACACAATAAATAACACACAGATAATGTTTTAAGGAAATGGTTGATAACACGTTATGAAAAAATTAATCAGAATTTATTTTATCTAATAATAATCTTTAGGGTCATAGTATTGGTGCCGTTGATTATGTTAATTTTATTTATGAAATATAATTAGCTGAGGACCAAAATATGTGCTTTGTTTTAACATCAATGTGCGACTTCTTATAGTGCCATAAAACATAATAACACTGTATGGAAAGAAGTAACACTTCAGGTGTTGGAGATATTTATCACCCAGATCCCATTGAATCATGAAACAGTATAACCTATATTTTTTCAGTTATTAGTTTACACGATTCATTTCCTATTTTCGTCGCAAATAGAGAAAAGAACTTCTTTTATAAGCATAAAACATTTATACAGTACAAGTGAACGTCACACAACACAAATATACTACGAGCACAATAAAATTGCAAAATACACAAATATCAAAATGTGTCAATTAAATCAAATATCAATTTAATATCATCAATTTACATGATATTAAATTGAATCCTGGTCTTAAACTATTTGAGTCATAAATACAATAGAATTGAACAATTTTACCAAGTAATATTTTAAAATAATACAAACATGCAACTTTTGGTTTACACTATAAAATTAAATACTTATACGATATAATCTTAGTATATGTCATAAACTATAAAAACTCTAATTCAAATTATTACAAGATTTGGTCAGCAACTTTAACTAGATTATGAGACAGTAATACATTAAGGACATCAGCCTAACGAAAAAGGGACTGTGTAACTTATCAAGTGAACTCAGAAATAGATTCTTTAAAAAGGGCGGAATATTTGCAACTATTTCAGTTATTTTATATAAGTTTACATATATGTTACACATTTCGTTATACAACGATTTATTCGTGTAAGAAGTATTATTTTAAAATCTGTATTTTTCTGTCATTATAACTGGAAATAATTTAAATTAGAATAAAAAATTGCAATGTTATAGCTACAAACATATTTTTAATGTTTAGTAGGGAAACCTTGTATATACTCACCAACTATCCATTCATTATTTAATATTAACAGATGGCTCGATGACATGTTTATTAAAATTTTGCATATTCATAGGATATATTAATTTAGTAAGAAATGTCTTACATTAGTATTTAAAAATATTTAATGAAATCTACCTATATAATGAAACTTTTTATACATCTCATTGTTGTAAAAATATCATACTCGGACATCATAGTTTTAATATGTTCATAAAAATACGCAAGTACCTTGAATAGCCGAAGCTAAGGAGCTAAGGTGGTGGCTTACGACGCAGCTGGCCTGGGTTCAATTCCCGATGTAAACCTTCATCGTTTTTACTCCACCGCTTCCCTAGTTTACAAGTCACCTGTAAACCAGTGTTCCTCAGGTTAAATGTTAGGGATGGCTTCTTCTTAGCTCTTACTTCCCCCAGGACCCCCCTTTTACCAGTAAAAAAAGACAATCTTTAACTTGTTCAATGAATCTTAGTCAACTAACGTCGATTCATTCATGTTAAGTATGTGAAATGTATTAGTAACTGCCTATAAGTGTTCCTTAAAATTCTTCACCTTTTGATAGCTAACCGGAATTGTGTAGCCAAAACTCATTGTTGGTACACAGCATATAATTAACAAAATAAAGTACCTTTATTTACTATTACAAGAAAATTTAATAATTCTACGGCGGAAAAAACCATAAAGATGTTTATATTACATTTACATCAGTTTGGAATATATAACTCAAACATTCAAATATTATGTATTATTGTACTAAAGTAAAAAAACATAAATAGGTCAATAGACTGGCAAGGGGTTTTGATTTAACAAATAATATTATTAATAAGACGTTTAAGTTCAAAAGATGTCAAAATACTTAGACAAAGCAGGAAAATTAAACATTTTTGTAAAGGAAATTACAACATTATTGAAATAAAAGCTCAAAAGGCATTATTATCGCCAACGTTTTACCTGACCCAATAAAATTTAATTAGCTTTAATAATGAATTAATTAAATTAGTTATATTGAGACATTTATAGTTTGGCAAGAAGATAAATATGCGAACATATTATCATTCCTTTCTTTTTCTTAGTAGTCCATTTTTACCTGGACTGCTCAGTTAGTTTTAAAAAAACCTTAACATAATAAAAATGTTTGTTATTATTTCATCACTTGGGAGTAATGTTACACACCAGAACATTTCCATTCAGTAGTAAACATATTTGAAATATGAAAGTTAAGGGGGTATCGAATATGAGTAATGCTTGTGAGCATGCTGTTGGACACGTTTGTGGGCACGGTTGTGGACTTACTGATGCTTGGACATGCTTGTCCACTTACTGACACAGTGCGAGGACATGCTTGAGGGCTTCCTGCTAAATAATAAGTGGAATATGCGCTACAGTTAACATTCTGTCAAATAATCTAGGGATATTTTGATTCTCATCTAACTATTCGTTACTTTTTACCCTCCATAAACCAGATACATTGTCGTATAGTAATGATATTTTACTATTCTCTGAATTTGTATTTAATATAGTTCATCATAATGAACAGGCATAATAGTCAAAGAAAAACACTATACAATTTAAAACTAAGGACAGACATGTTTACAATCAAAGGGAACCGTTTAAAATGGTTAAGTAGAGGAATCGGATCGTGAAGGTGTAGCAGGCAGCTACGGCTGTTTTAGGCCTTTAGGGCCTCTCCAGCCCCTAGGGAAGTAAAGGGTGTTAGATCGCAACAATCATGACTGTACGAGGCAAACAGGTAGCCCGGGTATTCGGAAAAAAGGTCTCGAGGAACATGGCCCCTGAAAAAGACAGAAGAAGAACATGGGAAAAATGAAAATTGTTAGTGAGCTAATTAAGGGTGGGTTTGAAATGAGAAGTGTCTAAGGGTTGTGGAGTGGTTGATAGGGGACTATATCATTGTAGCGTCAGTATTGAGTCGTTTGAAGGGTGGCTATTGGTTGGAGGGGGGGAGTTTGGTGGTGGATCAAAAGTGGCCGTGAATCAGGTGGTGAATGGTAAAGTATTGGCTAGTGGTGTAGGGTTCAGTAAAGTAACTCTGCTAGTATGGGGAATCATTGGCTTTGGCAAGGTAGTTTTGGTTGAGTTAATTGAGGAATTCATGCAGAGTGGGGATATAAAATGAGTGTAAAGGTCTTAGGAGCTGTGGTCGGGGTCCAGGTGGTAAGCTAAGCGCAAGCGCGTCGCTCGAAGTTGGAGAGGTGGTTATGGGGATGGTGGTGAGGACTGTATGGGCATACGTGAGTATAGGGCGGATTACGTTGGAGAAAACAGAGGTGAGAGTCCTGGTAGAGGATCCCTGGTGTCTGTTGTTTAGGAAGCGGAGAGCTTTGAATCGGTCTGTGGTGGTCTTCTTGGCTTAACGGAAGTGAGGTATTCATAGAAGAGCTTGCAATCAAGGGTCACTCCCAGGTATTTGCAGGTCTTAGTCAGTGAAAGTCTGTTGCCTTGGAGGATGATTGGGGTTTCCTGGTTAACTTGGAACTTCCTACCACTGTAGTTAAAAAAAAAAAAAAAAAAAACAAAGCTGGGTCTTAGAAGTGTTAATACTGATGAGCCATTTAGAGCAGTACGTAAGGTAATCATTAAGGATTTTAGTAAGTCGTCTACGTAGTGTTTCGGGGTTTCGGGAGGCGCACCAGAAGGCTATGTCAACTGCAAACTATGCGATACCACAGGTGGTGTCGGTGGGGTTGCTGAGAGTGGGTAAAGGGAGATCTCGCACTTACAAGATGTAGAGGAGTTGGCTGATATCTGATCTCTAGGAGACCCCTGCTAACAGCTGGAAGGGTCGAGAAAAGGCGTCCTTTACTCTGACCTGGGCTGTCCTACTATCGAGGAAGTTGTATATCCACTTGATGATGGAAGAGGGCAGTTGGAGCTGGAGGAGTTTGGCTCTGATGCTGTTATGCCAAACAGTGTCAAATGATTTGTGGACATCCATGAGGGCCATGATGGTAGGCGTACTTCGATAGGAGTTTCACTGAATACAGGTCACTACCTTGAGGATTTGGTCGTACATATTGATACCAGGACGGAAGCCAGCCTGTGACTTTGGAAGTAGGTTTAGTTAGTTGAGATGATTATGGAGGCGGGTGAACAGGGTCTTCTCGAAGAGTTTCGATAGGGATGAGGTGAGGCTGATGGGGTGGTAATTATCTGGGTTTCTAGGGTTTTTCTGGGGTTTCGGTAGTACTATGACATGGGCTAGCTTCCAGAACTGGGATGGTAGCCTATGAGGAGGATGGCTGAGAAAAGGATTGATAGGGCCCTAATCAGCGAAACGGGGGCCTTTTTCACAAGGAACTTGGAGATGCCGTCAGGACCGGGGGCAGTGTTCTTGAGGGTCCTAAACCAACATCTAGATAGGTTGTGGGGGAAGCCAGTGGGTGGTCAGGGAGGCCTGCAGGGGGTACCTGAAAGGGAGGAAAGAGTTCATGGTTCTGGCCTATGGAGCCATTTGTCCGGTTGAAATTGGCGGCGTCAAAGGTGGGGTGGTGAGGTACTAAGTGGATGGTGGACAAGAAAGCACGGAAAACCTCAGCCCTTCCTTCGAGATCTGCCATTGGGACACCATTCATGGTCAGTGGGACTGGTGGATTGAAGGGAGTCTTGTGGGACTTGACCAGACGCCAGAAGTTCCGTGGAGTGGAGAGGAAGTCCTGATCCACCTTGTCACAAATCTTACGGAGCCTGTCTCTCTTGAAGGCCGCCAACGAGGTCTTGACCCTCAGAAATAGCGCCCTATAAGATCGATGCAAATAGCCGGATCCAGGATCGATAAGAATTAGGCACCTGGCCCACCTTTTTTTGCTTAACGAGGGAAATGATGTCTGGAGGAAAGCGGTGCGAGGTGTGTGTGACCAACTTCATGGGTACAGAAACCCCTTTGGCCCTGAAGATGGTGTCAGTTAGTGAGTAAGATGGTGTCAGATTGGCGAGGAGTGATGGCCAGGTTACGTATATCTGTATCGATAGATTGGGTGAGCGCTACCCAGTCTGCGTTCTTGTAGTCTGTGATGGCCTTTGGGGGAGGGTGAAGTTCCTGGGCATAAGGGACGTGTCCTTTCCCCCTTAGATCGAAGAAGAGGGGATATGGCCTGATCCCATGCAATAGCCTGTAAATACATTGAAAACCTTAGGGGTGATGGACGGGGACATCAGAAGCTTGTCGGAAGATGTACAGTGCTCTATCTCGTGGGTGGGAAAGTGGGTGTAAGGGGTTGGAAAGTGGCAGAGGCCAGTGGTGGTGGTGAGATACTCTACCTTCCCGTAGTGAATCTGTTGTCTAGGGTCACGACCCTATGGTCACACGTGATGGCAGTTCAGGTCTGCCGAAACAACGAGGCCGTCGTGGGACTGTCGGAACTACGCCAAGATGTTAGCGTGTTCTGGTAGGAAAGGGGAGTTATAGAGGGTTTAGTAATGCTCCTAATTTAATATTTTAGGAATGATTTATAGTAATAGAAGTATTGCTAAATAACTATATGTTACGTCATAGTAATAGATCATTTAATGAAGAGCATTTATTAAATTTAATTAGTTAATTCAAACGAAACTGATATGTAATACCTAATTATTACAAACTACCAATTTAATATAAACAAATGTATAATACAAAAATACATTTTGTATCAGGAAAAATATTTGATATGTGAAAAATTCTTAGTAAGAAATATTATAGTGATTGGTTTAGTTATCTATATTATCAATATTAGTATCAATCAATAGTATAATAATATTATCAATCAATAGTATCAATATTACACTGTAGTTATCTGTTTGAACATATTACGAGTTTTATTTAAAAAGAGACATAAAATATAATAGCTTTAGAATTGTAGATAAATATTTAAAATACATAACGAAAGAAAATAAAAGACTAATCTGAAGGGAAATAAATCGACAATATGTAAATATATGACAAGTTCGTTAAAAAAGTTAAAATTTATAATTTTAGAATATTGTTATGAAATGAATATTATTTGTTTGATCCTTAAATACCATTATTCTGGTCCAACTTTACTAATGTTGTCTTAACTAGGTTCAGGAATACTCCTGCGGGATATCCGCTCTGATCCCATTCTGCTCCCGGTATGACTCTCATGTCTAGCTGATTAGCTAATACTCGTATGAACTCCTCAGATAAGCACCTGAGTTTAGTCTAATAATCTATAGAAAATAAATAACAACTATGTTTAGGCTAATATGAATCTTGAATGAGTGTTGTGAGTGTATGAGCCATTGTAGCTTTGTTACAAGTTATTCATTACTAATAGTCATTATTAAACGGTATAATGACTAATGACCCACCTGTGGTTATAAGCTGACTCATTTCGAAATAACTTTGACTTTTATTTTAAAAGTTAAATATCGTGTTATTTTTAACTAATGAGATTACGAATAAGTAGCCTCTTGAACACTTAACCTGGGGTCCAAAAGCTTTACGTGACTACCAAAGCACAGAAGCAGCATAGTGAATCGAAAGTGAGGACATAGGGATTCGAACCCGGACCGGCTGAGTGGCAAGCCTCAGTTATTTACCTACAGTTGCTCAGATCTCAATATGAGATCCTTTTGGAAATGAGGATAGGTTTTAACCGACTACGCTATTCATCAATGCCATTTACTGTTCACTTTGAATTTGGCAATGGTAAATAACTCATTACGATAAAAGCTGTAAATGGAACGTTTGTAAATGGCAGCCTTTTAGTTAGCTGTTGATTTCTTTGGAAGAACCAATACTGTGATACAAGGCGTCTTCTTTGAGGCTTTTCTACCTCTGTACGTCTTTGTGACATTTCAATTACTTGGAAATGTAATAAAACTTATTGTAAATGATTTGTATTACTATTTTAGGACAAGTGGTAGGAATTACTAATTGAATTTAAAAATCATATCTAAGCAGCAAGATTTTAAAGTTTTGGTTTTGTATTTTTAGTGTTTGAAAAAAAAATGCCTTAAAGTTAAATGTATACCTACCATCCAACTAGATAATTCACGTGTCAAAATTTATCTTATTTTGGAATTGATTTGTATGTGAATTGATTGCTCATTAAAATAGACAACATAATTACTTACAACTCATACCACATGATGGTTATTTTAGCAAAATATAAATTGTTGCAACCAGTTTAGTTTTTTCATTTTAATTAGTTTTAAAGCTAAAAGTAAATTTGTAGTTTAAGCTAAAAAGAATTCTTAAATAAGAAGCATTTAGCTGAATTTCATTCAGTTCAGCAGGGTTATTAAAATTCTTTTCCGGGCACGAAAATAGGAGACGAGTACGAGTACAAAGCTATATCCTAACCACCATTATAATTGTTGTTAGAAAACAATCCTATGCATATATACTTCATGTAATTTACTGTAGTGGTCTGTTTGAGCAAATCACGAGTTTTATCTTAAAAGAGACATAAAATACAACAGCTTTAGATTTTAGTTTGGCATCAAGGGTATCTTTCTGAAAGTGCCAAACTATTTTGTACAGGGGTGATGCAAAAATGTGACATATCTAGGTGGAGCAAGTACATGAATAACACATTTAACGAAAATGGTGACTTACAGCATTCTGTACTCACTTGTTAGAACTAAACTATACAAGTGGGAGAAGAGTATTAAGTGTGTTCGATCGAAAGTTATTTTTGAAAATTTTTTAAATAAAACTTTTAGTATCCATGTAAGTAACAAATTTGTTACGGAGAAACATTCTAAGAAATATCTTTATAGAGATATGAAGAAGTCCAAAATGAAGCCCAAAGTGGCTTTTTTGTGCATAACTTATAAACAAACCGTGTAATATTTTATCAAAATTTTTATAATATAGTGGAAAAACGGTACTAATCAACTTAATATATAGCAAATCTAAAAAAAATATATACTTTTAATTAAATGTTACCAATTGCTTTTCTATATATGTATTTTTACAAATTTTGAGTTGAAATTTATACAGTCATCTTCGGCTAAAAACGTAGAATATTAATATATGTATAATTAATTGCTAGAGTTTACTATAAATGTGAGAGTTATGCCCATTTGTCGAATTTGCAGGATAGGGCAGGCGGGGGCTATAAAGGGGTGAGGGGAATGCTCACTAACATTGCTAGTTTGTTAGTGAGTCAGGATCTTTACTACTCTTAACGCTAGTTGCGATAAAATGGTCAAACACCATAAATTAAAACTCAAATTAAATTAAGCTATGTTTATCTCGAAGAGATTTGTAGCACGTGACGTAAACCATGTTACGCCAAGAACTAGTTAGTTATATGTAGATAAACTTAAGTGTCCTCAGACGACGTGGCGTCATACGCCGCGACAGACGCTGGGCGTATTTCCAGACTACTTCTGGAGCAGTAGTGGACGGACTGCTCTACGTGTTTGACATGGATAGTACACCAAAGAAAACTATTTCTTTTCCACGTTTTTCAGAAGATAACAAAAACTTATTTTTGAGACATAAACTCATTCTACTCTCCGGTTACAATCCAATGTTTCTCCAAATGAAAGCTCAAGTAGATTAGTGACATTTTTATGAATTGGACTATAATAAACAATGTTGGATTGTGAAACTTAAAACATCAATTTTTTTAAAGTTTTTTTTCACAATTTAAATAGTTTCTGTGTTTGAAATATATTATATTTTCTGGCACTTGGTTACTTTTAAAATATTAATAATAAAATATATTCATACAAGACCACTGACTACAACTAAATGGTGGATAAAAGGCCACCTAAATCCCCAGCTAAATATGATTTCATAAAGGGATTGTTAATTTACTTTAATATCAAATATTTATTTTACTTTAGTGTAACAGCAAGTTTCACTTCTGCACATAAGGTTTCTTTCACTAGATATGTTGCATGCAAGGTACGTCTTCACGTATTGGGTCAGTGATATTCGAAAATTGATGTCTTTTATTCAGAAATACTCTTTAAATTTCACTAAATTTTTCAGTAAATGCTTTTTGCAAGAACATTAAAAGCTCCCTATTCCTATCGTCCGTGTATGTTCAGTTGCATGATTTCAAAATATGAATCATATCATTAATTAAACAGTCAATTCCGATACCTTAATCTGTCTCTAGAGCAAGCAGTAACGCGTACGTACACATTTTATCGGGATATAGTCCGAAATGGTGGTAAATTTGGACCAAACTGAGAGCAAACGTCGAGCTAGGACAACACCTGAAGACGTTGGTACAGCTTTACTTCACGTACGACAAATCGCTTCGAGGACAACAAAGCCTTAAATATTACAAATATCCATTTTATTTTACGCATCCTTTTGGGTAATTACCTTTAAACAACATATCAGTCCCTATTGTAGTCTACAAGAAAAATATTCAACTATTAAATTAGGTTTAAAATTGTTGTCACCGAGCTACGTTGGGGAGGTTGAGGAGTTAGAGTTAGCCAATATTCTTCTGGAAATGAAAATGAAAGAGAAGTATACGTTGTCTTCAAATAATTCATTAACCATGCAGTAAACTAGGCATACATTAAATTGTTATAAAATTTTAATAGATTTATAGAGTAGGGCGGAATAACAATGGCGTTATCATTTTAGTAATACACTTTTTGTGTTATCCAAAATAAAGCTAACAATATTGTTTCCTGGAACTGATTTGTTAAAGTACAATTACTGTTTGTATATAATGGGCGTTTATTTTTCAATATAACTATTAGCGAATAAATTATATTTATCTATTTTAATAATTTAGACTAATCTATTGTTAACGGGCAAAGATACTTGTCTCTTATTATACACTTAATTGTGAGTAGCTTAATTTGAAGCCTGATGCGAATTATTTTGGGATTATACTATGAAATATGTATTGAAATATTTACAAAACCTTTATTATCCAAAACATAACGTTTTCCGTATTTATTTCTGTCAAATGCTGCTTTACATAAAAACCGTTTGACCTGATAAAGTGTACTGTATGAGCGTGGAAGATTGTGAGTGGTGACATATATCATTGTTAACGTCAGTGTGTGTTATTTGTCACACTAACATGATGTACCCGAGAAGTGTTATGTATGAAGCCACTGACATTCTCTCATATTACGTGCTTCTTTCTTTTAATCTTAAGTGGAATTTGCAAAGATCTAGGCTGTGAGTTAGTATAGGAGAAATATGTAATTATAAACTGAACACAATAATACGTTTAAAGCGACATCATTCGTGACGTATCAAACTTTTATTTGTTAAAAGGTAGTTTGATTCTCTTGCCAACCCTTCCGATCTAATTTACTAAACGTGATTTACAAAAATAACTCACCTAAATCAACAAACAAACCATTTGATATTGTTTCATTAAGTGTTTAGAAAATTTACTTTTCAATATATTTTTTTATGTATAAACAGTAAACTATGTTTGTTCACATATTTTCATATGCTACATACATATATTGGTCTAAAACATATATAAAAATACCCTCTCCTTTTAGAAACCCTCCCTAGAGTCTATACGTAAGTTTTTTTTTCTTTTATGTTAGACTTGCAGTGACATATTTTATATTAAATTACTTATATTAAAACTATTAGAGATAAAAACATTTACTATTTTGCTACATTTTTCATGTTCCTGTATGATATTTTAAATTGTCTTAGAGTGTTTTACTCTGTTTATGAATTCTAATCATTATTTTTTATAAAATGTATACGTTAATGTATTAGTTAGGCTCTTGTATGAACACATTTTACTAGCACCATATATTCCAGTTTACCTTAATATTATCCATATATTATTACTTTTATTTGATTAAAATGCTTACATACAAACTATAAACACAAAAAAGGTGTATCCGCCAACATTGCCCAAATGTTTTAGTAAACTTGATATGGTTTTAGTATAAAATGTCCATAGAAAACCTAACTAAGAAACTATTATGTTCATATTTATTCAGTATAAAAAGATAACTCGTAATCAGAGTTTAATACAGTAATACAGTTTTAAATATCACATGGGATCAGCAAAAATCTATAAAAATTTTAGATGTTTTGTTCCATAATAGTTTAGATGTAATTGACTTAATGTCAAATATGTCATTGAAAATCAAACCTAATATGTGTTAAGTAAAATAAATTATAATAAACAATCTCAAGTATAGACTCTAGGGAGGGGTTGTATGCGGGGGAGCTAAATTGGGTTTTCGTGTTGGATTTATTGCCTTAAATGCACGATGGAAAGCACTATTTTAGTATTATGTTAATCCTAACTAAAGTATATCCTCACCTACATTAGTTGCTAAATAAAATGAGTGGATCATAAATTTAGTATTTTGTCTCAGATAGGAACAAATTTAAACATGGAATATATGTTTATTCTATAATTATAACTAAATACATGCTAATAGTATCTAGTTTACCGAAAACGTTGATATATACGTGGTCTCTTTGTACACAATTGAATAAACTAACTTTATTTATTATTTAGATTTTTCAAGATAAACAAAACAGAAAATGCACAATACGTTATAAAACTAAAAAAAAAAAAAAGAAAAAAAAAATATTAGAGATAGCAAAACCTTATTTGTCAGATGCCCCACATGGTACTGTTTATTTATACTTTTTATTTAATTTTATTGTACAGTGTTTAGTATTCACTTTTTCCAACAGAGTTCTCAAAGCCGAAACAAATCGATAAAATAATAAATAATAATAATAACTATGAAATAGCGAACCAAAACGGATATACCTTATTACTAAGAAATAAAATATATACACAAGGAACTTCATTAACAGAAAAATCTAATCGCAAAAGTAAAAATCTAACAATAAACAACATGTAAATAAATATTTCAGCAAAAAATATTAATGTATAATAAATGGATATCATTTAGTAGAAATGGAATCCCTAACACAAACAATATAATCAAATTAATGTATGAAAAATTTGATTGTAGAACAATACATAATTAGAAATATAAATTATTCTTTGGAGATAAACCTTGGGGTTAAACTAGGAAGTGGTTTTCTAAAAGTCTATTTCCAATTCATGTTAAACCAAATAGTGATAAATTACTGTGGTCTCAATAAAATAAATCTTGAAGATTCCATGCGAGGTCTGAGAAACTTGCATTTTCGGATGACATATGTTTCTTAACTCTAAAGTTTAACGATTCGAAAGAAAAGCTTGTAGATATTTAAAGAGAAGAACAGCTGGGTACATTTATATGTTTAAAATTAAACATGATAATGAGTAAAACTGATAATAATGTGATTGAAATATTTGTATAGGAGTTATTATCATGTAAATTCATTCCCATGTGATGTAAAAATTTTGTTAAAGAGAGGAGAGGTGAATTATGACGTAATTACCAGTATGAAAAAATAGTATGCTTAATTTTCGGCAACTCTACCCACTTTAGAGAGCTACGAAATAAACAGCCTACAACAAATTAACAATCATTCCATTATCAAGTCTATGATACTTTACGATTGAAAACCTACAATTTATTTTTCAAACTTCCTTACCAATCAATCATATGCAAGCTTTAAAGATTCGTATACGAGCACCTTAGAACAATTTTTGTAATCTATTGGTCAGAAGATGTCTCGAGGTATCTGCTGAAGAAGTACCCTAAGATACTGAGATCAAAAAGCAAAATTAGAAGTTGATTGGACACACTCTTAAGATATACAAAAAATGATTTCAGTAGGCGTTCAAAGGCACATGCAATGAGGTGTGTACCAGGAAAACGTTGAAGAAGAACAATGTAAAGAAAAACTGTAGAGACATTCGTAGAGACTTCAAGACATTGTTTCATGTTCCTGTCATTTGGTTGTTTTAGGTTGTTATTGTGGTAGGTAAAAAATGTATGCTCAACGAAGAAGTAAAATAAATTACGTTAAGAAGTAAGTATAGTCTTTAATTTCTTTTATTTATGATCATATATCCTAAAGTTAATTATATACAAAATATAATTTTTCACAAGCTCTTAAATCAACGTCTCTGTTTGGCCGTATTCACACGTTTGAATCTTCAATTAAACAATATATCTAATTTTCTCATGTTACTGTGTACGATGATTAAATGGAAAGTCTACATTCCTCATAATTAAAGTCAAGTGACTAGGTAACCCCGTTACTGAACGTAACATCATAATGTCTGACCTATAAGCACTATAGAATCAATTTTTTATGTTTTTTGAACGAGATAATTTTTAATATAAATTTTTAATTAGTTTTCAAAGGGTCTAAATATTACGTTTACGTGTGTAAGAGTTTGTAAAAGGTAACTAGTATCAGCTGATTAAAGAAGTTAAATGCGTAAATGTTTAATTTTAAATCCATCTTAATTGCAATAAATTGTATGTATTGTTAAAGTAAATATATACATTGTAAACCAGTAACTTATTATAGCACAGTATTTACATATATCTAGGAACAATTAATGCAAAAATATATAATAAAACTACATTATTAGTACAGTACATTGTACATTTTTTACTCGTGTTCCAGTTAAAAAAACACCCAAATATAAAGGTTTAATATTATTTTGTTTCATAAAGCTTAGTTTAAAAACATTATATGAAGTTCCAGCAATATTGTGGAACTAAATTTTTTTTTTTAAGGAGAGGCCGATCTCCTCCTTAACCTTACTCTGACCATTCCCCATAGACCATTGATCTGTGCGAGGAACTTATTCAGTCAGAGTAAGGGGGCGAACCTGTACAGTACAAGGTGAATATTACTGATAAATCTTGTCAGTCTAGGCCGGATTCGAACCAGCGCTATCTCTAACCCAAGCTCAAAGTCCTGACGCCTTAGACCACTCGGCCACTGGCTCGCCCAAATTACTTTATTGTTAGGTTTTACTATTGTATAATTAACAATCACCTGCCGTCAGTCATGGGTAAAACTATAACCGAATTACCTTCTACAATAGTGGTTTCCCCTTTCCCATAAATCCTTATTAACGATACTCAGTAGCCTATTTCCCATCATAAATGGATTCAGAGTAGCAGTCCCCAACCAACTGTGTAATTTAATATTTTATATAGGTCCTAACCATTTATGATTTGATGAGTTAGGCTCTTAAGCAGACACATTTCTTATCTTAAGATTGGTAAATGAGATAATTATTATACATCTCATAACTTAAATTAAATACTTAATAATTTAATTTAATTTCATACAGAGTTTAACAAAAAAGGTTCCTTAATATGAATTATCGGATTTTAGAGCTAATACAAAGCAACAATATATGATATATAGTTTCGTATTTCCCTTCTTTTAAGTGTGTGTATTTTTGTGTTACAAAACTAATAACTCAAGAATGTATTCTTTATTTATTTTATATATTGTAAAATATTACTAATAACATTCATTTTTTACTAGGCCCTTTTCCATCAATCCTGGCATCATCAGGCAACACAAATTTATTTGTTTATAAACAAAAACATTGCTTAATAATGAGTTTGAATAAATATGTAAGTAGGTAAATGAATATTTATAATTTATATTAAATTAGAAATAATCTATGCTAAATTGGATAAATTTGTAAAATATTACGATAGTAAACAATTTAAATGCAACCCCCCACCCACCCATACACGTACAGTGGTGTTCGTATTATCCAATATTATCGATAATTAGCAGGTACCCGTCCTTCGTACGAAGTTGATATACGGTACAAGAGGTTGTCCCATACAAGTACGCATCCGTATTGCGCAGGTTTTGAACGTTTTTGTGTCTTGAACGTGTGGTCTCAGGATGGGTTATTAAAGCTACCCGGATCGGTTCACCGCCATATATTATTCGGATAGTCAGGAGTCTACTGTACCTGGAAGGAAATTAAGTGTAATTAGAGCTACAACGATATGATCCATTAACCCACCCACCCATTACATACAGTGGTATTGACCCACCCACCACCCATACACGTACAGTGGTGTTGCATGGGAAACTTATTATAATACAAACTAAATAATCTTTGAATCATTATCTTTAATGATATATAACATAATAATATAATCTAAAGTTATATATCATTAATAATGTATTATTTACTTATTCTTATATTCTTTTAATTATATACATATGTGCATCAAACTCATTATCTTGTTTTATATATGACCAAATAAATGTGTGTTGCCAAATTAGGCTAGCATTTTTAGCGAAAGGCCTAGTTATAAAGTGAATTTTACTGTTAAATTTTGACAATTTATAAAACTATTAAAGAATGTAGTTAATTACCTATGTCAACACCAACTCAACTGTACAACACATGAATGTTTTAATGAAGTGACATCGATATTTTCGCACTTCCTTACAGCAACACTTCTGAACATCCAATTAAGGGTTCTAAGCAATTTAAAAATGGTTACTATTTATGAAAAAAGAAAAGAATAAAAACACTTCTTGACCATTTATAATGTTTTCTCCAAATATATTATTATCTAACCATTTTTTATTCATTTTAAATTAGCTAACGACAGGCTGACGGTTATTTGTTCACTTTTATCAATTTTAATACTAACAAGTGTGCAACATTTTAAGTCAGTCTGTAAATCTTTCTTGAGTTATTAATGTTATTACAAAAAACACAAACAGACAGATAAGTAACTTACTAAGCAAAGGGGAATACGAAAAAATTTTATACTAAGCTTTTTGCTCCTATTAGTTGTCAAATCGCCATTAATAATTATTTATAAATACTAATTATAGCTGTTTATATAAACAGTACTGAGATACCCACTGCTGCTGGCCGGACGATAGAACCACCAATTACTGATAAAATGTTAAGACTATATGTTGTTAGACATTCATGTTACTTGTTTTTAATTCAATTGTATAGAATCGTATCTTAAATGCATCTTAGGTCTTCCTAAGAATATAAATAACACTTTTAATCACATAAATCCATAATACTATGCCTCAAACTGTAAAGAAAGCTGTTGTATGAGTGTATTGTAGCAATTATCTAGAGCTAAAGTCTTTGGTACCTCCGTATTTTATTTCGAATAGAGTGTTTTTATTGTTTTCATATTATTTTAAACTAAAATACACATCTAGAAAGTAATCTTGAACAAATATTAGTTATATGTAAAGTATACTTTTGGAAAACATTCTATAGTAATATAGCTAACAATTGTTTTCGTAATTTACTTAAAATCCGACAAAATTTAAGTGTACAAATATATGCGAGAGAGATACCACACTCAAATCAGTCCTTCCATTCGTGAGATCTACTCGGATTTATTCTAGCGTGTATTTGCTGTAAGCCAACAGTACATTCTGGACACGATTAAGAATGATGAGACCATCATCAGCTGATGAGTCCGTCTGTGTATCGGTCAATGGGTTCAAGTGAAATCAGACGTAAAATTCAGGTTTAGTCTCATCCTAACTTTGTTAGGGGTGGCGTAATTTGGTTTTACTATGTTTCTTTTTCTTTCTTATTTAGCACTCTATGTCAAATAACTATAAAAACTGTGAATTAATTCGGACGAGATTATTTAGTGTAATAATCAATCAAGTTGGTATAGTAATAACTAGTTTACGTCATTCTTAGTAACTTAATATTTTATTTTATTTACAGTGACGCAGTTATTTCTCCGCTAAATGTGAACTATTTTAATGTAAAACATTTACAATGTATGTAGAACCATATCTTCCTAAGATAAATATGAACTGAGATACATAACTAAACAGTCAAGTTTGGTAATATTTTTTTAGTTTTGTGGTGTTAAACTAAGAAGTTTAGGTTAGTTACCTTGAATTTTAGTTTGCAACATTGTATCTGTTATTCTAGGTAACTAATAACAAATGTGACTTAACCTAACCTATTCATCCTAACCTAATCTAATGTGAAATAATGTAACCTAACCTAACCTACATTTTTGTTAAATAAGTAGTTATTATTTGTGGTATGATTAAATGAACGTAATATTTTTGTTTAGGAAAATATTCATAAAATTAATTTAACGAACATAGTTTTTCTTCAAAAAAGTTTGTCTTTAACATTTTTTATTTATTTTTTTTTCTATTAAATCATGTCATGGTGAAATTCCTGTGTATTCGTGTTCACAAGGTTAATACTGTATATACTATCAAAATTACAAATAATGAAAGTAAGGTGGGAGAACTAAATTCCATATTTACCATTATATACCATTATATAAACAATATACAGTATCAATTCCATTTGATCCATGATTCGATTCCCTTAATTTTGAACCAGTTATTATAATAAGACTACTCCTATGAATAAACAAAAAGCTAACTAATAATGTTCTTTTTTACCATCAATTTACGTATACGTTGGAATGTTATGTCCAAAATTACAATCATGAACGAATAAAGTATATCACCATAGATGAATATTATAATGAAAATTATTCATTTAATTATTTAAAATTTTAATCCAATCTAATCTTACTAACGAAAATCAGGAGATTAATTGAAAGTATTGTAAAATATTTTTACGTGACATATAAATAAATGATTGAGATTCAGACAAAATCCAGCTTGCATTAAATAATTAAATTATGTTTGATTAAATTTCAGTGTTAAAATTGCCTGAAATGCCATTATTATACACGTGACAAACATTTAACTTAATTGTATATATTCCAAAATATTAGGTTTCTTCAAAATTGATCAATCTGTATTATATATTGAGCCCAGATTGCAAGTGTAAGGTTGGCCAACATTTATTGATTAATCGAGGAAACCCGTTTGGCAGTTTGAGGGTTATTAAAGTGGTTGGCTTGCGAACTTGGTTTAAAGTTAAAAGTGGTTCAGAATGTTCTCAAACTGAAATAGTATCTTAACAAGATATTTTCAAGAATTAGTTTATTTAGCACTAAATGTCCTATATTTACTTCTTTTTTATAACTAACACAACTTGGAATATTATGTTCTTAGTAAAAATAATTCTTATATGTTCCATTCTATTTAGTCTTAGCATATAAATGTAAATGTTGTTACTTTTATTCGTAAGCCTTTGCAAATAAATAACTTCTAGTTTTTCTCATGACCAAGTACCTGTTAGCTAATTTACATTGAGTTATTATATTTTAAGAGTACTGGTTTCTCAAAGAGGCAGGATTAAAAGAAGAGGTTAGGTGACAGTGTAATTTTTTATTTTACCACTTTAGAGTGGTCTGGGCTTGTAATATTGACACCAGCTATTTATACTGTGTTATATATGACATTATATTTCTGGTCATATAGACATAGATATATATTTATATTATCAATATATAGAAAATGTTAAATGTGTAATACGTGGATCAAACCTGATTGTCATGATGTTTTTAGAAAATCAATAGCAAGTTAATGAAGACGAATCCAAGAAATATTTCAGGGAAAACTCAAATTTTGAAAAAATGAAGAAAGATTGTGTACTCTAAAACTATTTTTATTGCATCAATAATATGTACTTTTTCCTCTACAAAACATAAATACTTAATATCAAATACTTAATATTACATAAATTGAAGTAGGTTGGATAACAGTATCTTAGGTTTGCTTTGGTTAGTATATATATTGAGCTTGAATTCATTTTGCTAACATAATAAAACCTAACCTAAGTTAACTTAACACAACCTAACCTTTTTTTGTTAAATAAATAACTTTTTAAATATGTTCAGGAACGAGCTACAAATAATTAATGTAATATGTAATTTTTTTGAGTAAAATCTTACAATATTTTTTCAAAAACACTTTCAAGCCAAAAAAGCCTATTGATTACTCTTAAGGGGTTTTGTATTAATAAGGCATAAAATTCCTTAAAACATGAAATATAAATACTAGAATACGTAGATTAAAAATGAGTTCAATTTACAATCAAATCGCAGCTGCAGAAACATTAAAGTTATTTTGTATTTTCACTCACTTCTTGCGCCAGTAAAATATTTAGACATTATAATCGTGTACTTCTTAACGCTCTTGAATGAAGAAGTTTCTTCGGTGAAATGTCAAATATTCATTTTATTGAACAATAATATTAGGACAGCGTTTAGATATTTCAAATTAAAAATTATTTTAAAAATATTTGAATGCATAACAATTATTATTTAATGCATAATTCTCATAAGACATGATAAATTGTATTATCTGCATACCTATTCATTAAAAAAAATAAATGAAAATGTTAGTTTCAAAACTAAAGAACATGATAAAACTGTTGTTTAAAATACAATGTTATACCCAATAGGATACAAAAATATTCAAGAAATAAACAAATAGTGTTACATAAAATCCTAATATAATCCTAGATCATGTGTGCACAGGTTAAACTGAAGTTAAATTTACATCGTAAATTTTAAATTTTTAGCAGAAATTTAAAATCGAGTAACGCGCAAAAAAATTCAAATCTTGTAACTAAATTAACAAAATGCTTAAACAATTTACTTAAGCCGTAACAATCCTACTATTAATGTGCTAATAATTGATTGCTCACTAAAATCCTTTAATTAAATTTCAATGCTCACTGAATTTTATCACGCTTTAAAAATAATTAACAGATAGCAGTGACAAATAACATTCATACATTGCTTTAATAATGACACCGTATTACGTTTGGAGTTTTAATTAACTGTACATGTGCCCACTTTAAACCTGTTATATCGTAATTAGAACATTTTTAAGCCACGTTTACTCTATAACGAAAGCTTGAAGATGTAGTTTTAGGAAATTAATAATACATGATTCAGTTGGAGTTAACTGTCAATATAATTTTCTTCTCTAATGAAAGATATTATTTTGCTACTAAACGATTGATTTCATAAAAATGCCTGTATGGTGGCTTAGTGGCTGTCTTCGAACTGCGAAGGGCAAGTTCCAAGGTTCGAATCCCTAGCTGAGCCCACGGTCGGTACTTTACTAGTTGAATCAAAACCACGCAAAGGCCTGCAGGCTCATGTGAATCTTTAATACATAACTCAAAAACTACTAAAAATACTTACTTGATACTAATTCCAAATGATTTATTAATATTTAAATAATTATTTAACTAATGAAAACAATCTAATTTTATAGAATAACACTCCGCAATATTGTGGACAGTTATAAAATCTAAGGCAATGGGATATTAGAAACACGTGCCAAAGGTTATCTGATGGTCCACTTTAGGAGGATTTGTCTTAATGCAGTTTTTCTCAGTCTAAATCTAAATCATTCCAGAAAAGAGCAATGGAACAATTTATTCGAATAGAGTGGCTTATGAAGAGGTTGTAAAGAGGTAAATATATATATAAATATATATATATATATATATATATATATATATATATATATATATATATATATAAAGAGGGAAAGAGGTTCTAGATTACCTACGTAGTATTATCTACATGCAGCATTTATTATACATCTTTATTTAGTTAAAATTCACTGGGTAAACATTTTTAACAACCCCTTAAACGTACAGATGTATTAACTCGGCCGTCTTCCCGTACACGTAGAGTAACATTTCCTCACTTATACACATTCTTTGGTATAGTTGAGTAGTGAATGATAAGATGAAAATATGGGTCATAAATCTTTTGAAAAGAAAATATTAAAGGGGTTTAAGATAGAGAGAGAAAGAGAGTGAGTGAGTGAGTGAGTGAGTGAGTGAGTGAGTGAGTGAGTGAGTGAGTGAGTGAGTGAGAGAGAGAGAGGGGAGAGAGAGAGAGAGAGAGAGAGAGAGAGAGAGAGAGAGAGAGAGAGAGAGAGAGAGAGAGAGAGAGAGAGAGAGAGAGAGAGAGAGAGAGAGAGAGAGAGAGAGAGAGAGAGAGAGAGAGAGAGAGAGAGAGAGAGAGAGAGAGAGAGAGAGAGAGAGAGAGAGAGAGAGAGAGAGAGAGAGAGAGAGAGAGAGAGAGAGAGAGAGAGAGAGAGAGAGAGAGAGAGAGAGAGAGATGAGAGAGAGTTTTAATACATAAATAAACTTAATTTGTACATCCCAGATTTGTCTACCATCCTATTTTAGTCATAATATATTTTTATTACATCCTAATTAACTTGTGAACACTATTTATGAAACACTATATTTCCCCCCTCCCATTAATATATATACCATGTTCTTGGATGGTAAAGTGAAATTATTTAATATTAGTTTATTTACAGAAACACACAATAAATATAACGTGAATGACAAATACAATTATAAACCAGCCTTTGTTAACATAAATCATGAATGAACTGTAAATATTTTATATAAATGTTTCATGTGTTCTTATATTAGATAATAATACACATTAATTAATTGCTTATTGTTATTGTTTTACCATGAATCCACAGGTAATATCTAAAAAACTACAAACAATATTTAAACATTTTACCTTCTATGGACCTCTTGCTAGACTGGTATTGATTAAAACTTCTGCTCCATATGATGGTCAGAGTTTTAAAGCAGGCATGTCCACTTAAATTTGTCATAGGTGTTTTGGACCGTTGTTCCTTAGCTACGTTTATATTCTACTTCAAATTTGCCTCTAGCGTAGATATTATAGACAAAAATGTTTATATTCTTATCTGTTTTTATGTGTTTTAAATTATATTACTGTGTTTAAATAAAAAAAAAAAAATAAATAAAAAAATACAACGTGACATTTACAAACAACTGGACCATGGTGGTGTTGCATAACACACGTGTAAGTATAGGCTCATACAACTTAACAGTCCACATTTATTTTGGATTTTCAAACTTTTATTTTAATGCTGTAAATATTTTGATTTAAAATTAGTAAATACAGTAATCGTATGATTAAAACTCAATAAAAATATTAATGAATTACTTTATTCAAAAATTATCTTACAACACTACCATTATGAATTAGTTGTAACTACTGTAATAATTCAATAAAATACAGGTGACTTATGTAAAATAATAGCATTATTATTAGTTATTATAAGATTCTTAACTCAATTCTTCTCTTTCAATATTGCTTCTATTGACATGAACATTTATTATATTTTTAGGATTTATTTACTCAAGTATGCTTGAAAATAATTAAAATGTAGTAAAATTATTAGTTTACAGTCAGATATCTAACAAAACTATTTTCTCAAGAGCGTTAGGGAGGTAATGTGTATTCTGTCTGAATATTTCACTTGTGCAGGAAGAGAGAGAAAATAAGCGATAACATTGATGTATCTACAGTAGTGTTATTGCTTATAATAAGGAACGAAATCGATCAGTTTAGATTTTCAAAATGTTTTAATCACGCCATTTTGTATTGATGGCATGTTTTATGTTTAGTATTGATCAATACTAAACATAAAACAATAACAAAAAATATGTTTCTTTGAACAATTATAAATAATTGAATGTGGCTCAGTGTACACCACATCCTCCCCTCATAAGTCGGTCTGGTGGCTTAGTAATTCTTCGAGAGACAATAGCTTGATCAATCACGTCTACGATCATAATAATTACTGCTTTAACGATATAAACTGAGACTTATTTTTGCTCAACGTATGACTATATTAACGTATGACTGTATCAACTATTGACGCGGATTATTATGTATAAATAAAACACAGACACATAATTATTTATCTAGAAACTAATTAGGATGACTAACTTTTTTTTATCATTCTATGAAAATATGTTTTAAATCAGTGACATAGTAACATATTGAAGCTTTTTAAACCACGTATACCGAATATTTAGTGTAAATATTGTATTTATTATTATTCGAAAAGTTTTACCACTAATATTTTTAAACGTTCACTGTTAAATATTGAAAAGATGTATGCAAAACTGTTCCATAAATAATGCAATTAATTTTACTTACATATTTGCTATTACAGTTTTTTCCTGTGAGTATGAAAAATATTATAATAATTGATCAATAGAATCGTTTTTACAATTTTAATAAATGTTAATGACACCATATTTCTCCATATAAGCATACTTAAATATATAATTAAACTAACAATAAATAGTAAAACTTATAATTAATGTTCTAGTTGCAACAAAAAATAAAAATGTTGATAATTAACTGTGTACCTTAATAAATATAAAGACGAAATCTAATTTTTTTAAGTACATCTTTTTGCTGTTCCTTTTTTGTAATTTATAATTAGTATATAAAAAGGTTGGCAAATCTTCATATCGAAACATATTATTTTAGACATTTACTACTTATAATAGTTGCATGTATGTATATTTTCATAATTTACATTCAAGTTAGTATATATATATATATATATATATATATATATGAGTAAATGTTTATACATACATTTGTATCGGTAAATATATCATTTTAGCGTTAAAATTAACGTTTCTCATTTTAGTTTTTGTTTTCAGATATTTCCTGAGGGACGACGGTTAGATCAAACAGCAACAAGTAAGTAATTTATTAGGTTATACATTAAACTTTTTGCTAAAATAAATACCATATAAATTAAAGACGATATTATAAGTATATTGTAATCTAAACACTTTTATAAATAAACACTAGCCAAGCATTACTTCAGTACACACCTACTCAAGGATCACATTTTTACACACTTACTCAAACACTACTTCAGTGCCTATCCACTCAAGCATTACTTCAGCGCATACCTAAAAGAAAATTACTTCAGTACACAACTACTCATACATTACTTCAGTGCATCCTACTCAAAAATTATTTTAGTACATACCTATACAAACATTATTTCAGTCACACCCACTCAAACATTACTTCAGTGCACACCGACTCAAACATTACTTTAGTACACACCTACTCAAATATTACTTTAGTACACACCTACTCAGGCATTACTTTAGTACGCACCTACTCAGACATTACTTTAGTACACACCTACTCAACATTACATTAGTACACACCTACTCAAACATTACCTTAGTACACACCTATTTAAACATTACTTTAGCGCACACGTACTCAAGCATTACTTTAGTGCACACGTACTCAAGCATCACTTTAGTACACACCTACTCAATCTTTGCTTTAGTACACACCTACTGAATCATTACTTTAGTACAGACCTACTCAAGCATTACTTTAGTACACACCTACTCAAGCATTACTTTAGTACATAACTAATCAAACATTACTTCAGTATACACTTACTCAAGCATTACTTTAGTACACACGTACTCAATCATTACTTTAGTACACACCTACTCAAGCATTAATTTAGTTCACACCTACTCAATCATTACTTTAGTACACACCTACTCAAACATTACTTTAGTACACCTACTCAAGCTTTGCTTTAGTACATACCTACTTAGGCATTACTTCAGTACACACCTTCTCAAGCTTTGCTTTAGTACACACCTACTCAGGCATTATTTCAGTACACACCTACCAAAGCATTACTTTTGTACACCTCTACTCAAACATTACTTTAGTACACACCTACTCAAATATTACTTTAGTACACAACTACTCAAACATTACTTTAGTACACACCTACTCAATCATTACTTTAGTACACACCTACTCAAACATTACTTCAGTACACACCTACTCAAGCTTTGCTTTAGTACACACCTACTTAGGCATTACTTCAGTACACACCTACTGAAGCATTACTTTTGTACACCTCTACTCAAACATTACTTTAGTACACACCTACTCAAGAATTACTTTAGTACACAACTAATCAAACATTACTTTAGTACACACCTACTCAAGAATTACTTTAGTACACACCTACTCAAGCATTAATTTAGTTCACACCTACTCCATCATTACTTTAGTACACACCTACTCAAACATTACTTCAGTACACACCTACTCAAGCTTTGCTTTAGTACACACCTACTTAGGCATTACTTCAGTACAAACCTACTGAAGCATTACTTTTGTACACCTCTATTCAAACATTACTTTAGTACACACCTACTCAAGAATTACTTTAGTACACAACTAATCAAACATTACTTTAGTACACACATACTCAAAACATTACTTCAATACGCACTTATTCAAACACTACTTCAAACACTTTTTTAAGTAGTAAAGTAGTGCCTATTTAAACGCACTTACACGCCTAATTATACATTACTTCAATGCACACCTACTCAAGCATTATTTCAGGACACAACTACTTAAACATTTCTTCAGTGCACTATTACTCGAGCATTAATATTGTACACATTTACTCAAGCATTACTTTAGTACACACTTACTCAAACAATACATTAGTACACCTTCTTATTTTGTTAAATAAGAAACCATTTCAAGTTAGACATTTGGATGGTTTAATAGATTAAAAATTTTAAGTTTGGAACATTGTTTGAAAATGAAAGTATAGGTAGTATGCGATTTCCATGATTATTAGTTAATCAACTTTTTACAGTTGCGATTGTCTTGATTTATAAAAAATCTTTAACTGTATGATTACGATTTTTCTAAATTTCTGACTTTTATAGAAACCTTAATGAGTTCTATTTCTATGTGGAATTAAAATAAACCAAGTACAAGTAGAATTACTTTTGTTCATGAATTATTATATATATTTTTTTAACAAAGCTTACAGACTAAATTTGTGGAAAAGACAGGTAATTCTATTAAAACATAAGTTTTTATAAATACCAATCTCTCGATATTTGTGAAACTAATAAGAGAATGGATTCCCGAGTAGCGCGATGTACGGTTCTCATAATCGTGTTCCTCTTTGTATCGCATGGCATATTGGACTTGCATATTACATTTACTATCGCTGCATTTAACACAGCGTGGTTCCGATGAATTGCATACAAGACATTCTAAATTAAAAAGTAACGAAACCTTCAATAAAAAGTAAAAATGTATTCACCACCTAAACAAAATATGATTTAGATATATTTATAGTAAAGAGGTCATGTATTGACTCATCTAACTTTCATTTAATAGTTAACTAACAAAAATGTGAGCTTATATGAATGATTAATTTACCAGGTACGTTATTGTTAGGTTTCATTACATAAAATAAATGCCGTTCTTCAAAATAAGAA
Source organism: Stictocephala bisonia (assembly GCA_035578905.1). NCBI lineage: Eukaryota > Metazoa > Arthropoda > Insecta > Hemiptera > Membracidae > Stictocephala > Stictocephala bisonia. The sequence goes on along the minus strand of JAQJVL010000686.1, from coordinate 343,453 downwards.
CCATTCTGTTCCTACTATTAAAGGGCTAGGGATGATAATTACATGTAAAATAAAATAATAGGTTAATTTTATAGTTTGAGAAATTTATTGGGTACACCTATAAATTATAAAAGATACTGCTTTGTTTACAAAACCCTGTATGACCTTATATGAATGAAATGAGGATATGATAGAGAGGTAGCCTACATGTTTGTAAAAGAAGACTCATTAAGAATAAAATTAAATATTTGAAATTTGTCATAAACAACGCATTTAGTAGTATGCATGTACATACAAAATAACAATTGTAAATATTTTAGTATATGTTGTGGTTAGAAAGCCACAAGGTTTCCACGGATACAATAGTGCAAGGTTCGAATCGCAAACTGAGCTAAAGGTCGGTACATTACTTGTTGTATATTGTTCATGCACAAGCTAAGAATCCCGTGTCTTATTACCGTTATTAATACATAAATAAGTTGAGTAACAAGATTGTAAAAATGTATACAAAACAAGTAAAACGAAAACACAAAAACTACAATCTAGCAACAATATATTATATTGATCAATTAGAGTAAACGATCAAATCACCACTTGGACCAGAAGGGTTCACTAAAAGATACAACATAATCTCTATTTGAATCAAATATAAAACCTAAATTTTAATGTCCATAGTGCAAAATTATAAAAAATTAAAGTTCATATTTAAAAATCATGAAAGGACTTCTTAAAGGAGTTGTGTAAAATAGGTGCATATATATAATTAATTTTGAAAGAATACCTGAAAATAAATAGAACTAACATTTATGAAACTGGAACTAAATGAAAAGGTAATTGAATCATTTTGATAAATTGTTAATTACATGTATCCAGAATAACAAGAAATGTAAATCGAGAACTTATTATGAGAAAATATTAATATGTATTTGGGAAACTTATTTCTTTGTATAGCTTGATAATTATGGGTTCTTGATAAAGGTTATTGAATCAAAAATAATTAATAATTATATTCATATGTGAAATAGTATATTTCATAACAAGAGTGGAAAGTGGGGTTTTGCATGTTCGAGACCACTTCAATTGGTCGAGAACATACAAAACACTTTCACTCGAGTTTTGAACGATACTTTTCACTACACTACGGAATAAAAACAGGTGTTGTTGATTGTGGAAAATTTTCGGTTGTAAAGAATGTTACTTTCGGTAGTAAACAATAGACAGCTGTTGACAATTTTCACTACACTACTATGAGTTCAGCTGTTTTCGTTATGTGTTTACAGCCTGCGAAACATCATATTTTCAACAGCTGTCTATTGTTTACTACCGAAGTAACATTGTTTACAACCGAAAATTTTCCACAGTCAACAACACCTGTTTTTAAAACATGCTTCTAATTTAATAAACCGGTAACATTCCAAAAATGAGTTTTTATTCCGTAGTGTAGTGAAAAATATCGTTCAAAACTCGAGTGAAAGTGTTTTGTATGTTCTCGACCATTTGAAGTGCTCGACAAGTCTCGCACTTCAAACATATGGTCTCAAACATGCGAAACCCCACTTTCCACTCTTGTTATGAAATATACTATTTCCAGCTGACCTTAACGTTCCATTTATAATTTTAACTTGTTTTCAATTTTAAATATATATATATGTATTTTCTTAATGTAAATAATTTGAATAGTTTATACGTTTATATTTAATGACAGCTAAATTACCTCTTATTCATGTGTCATGATTATTTAAGTACGTCTTAAATAGTATTTACTTATCAATTAAGTATGGTCGATGAGAAATTATTTGTTGCACCAGGTTTGTGAAGTTTTGAATGGCTGGGCCAAAACTTCTTTAAGAGTCCCTTTACAGCATTTCAAATATTCAGTTTGTTAATTAATTGAAAACTTGGCTATTTCCGAAAATCTTTTCCTTAAAAATTGTCGTAATAAGGCCATATAATAAACAACATATTTTAATTTTTAATATTTAAGAAATGTTTTAATACAACTGATAATGTAATAAAACACCTTCATATATGTTTGGCTGATAAAAGCCTTCATATTGACCAAACTGAAACCTGTGCCAATATCACCTATTTAATTTCTTTTTACTGTCAACAAATAAATTATGTGTACCTAATTGTTAAGTTTTTTTTACTAAGGAACTGATAGGCCTATGAAGAATTCAATTATTCAATGGTTTCCCTTATTTAATTGTATGTTAGGCATAATATGTATTTTTAATTGTATTGTTTATCTTAATAATTTTAATTGTAGTTGAAACAAAACAAACACCTAAATTGTAACTAGTTTTCATTTTAATTCAATCTAAACCTTTTCTTAACTAGAATATACATTTTCCGGTGACATCCACGTCAAGGTACTATCTACAATATCAAAGTAACCAGAGAAACCACTGAGGATGCTACATCACAGTATGGGCGAAACGTTTGGTCATCTTGTAAATATTGTAGATAGTACCTTGACGCGGTTGTCAGCGGAAAATGTAGATTCTAGTTAGGACACCAGACGCTTAAGCCTAAGTTCTAAGGTAAAACGTTTCTTGCTGAAAAACCAATAATTCCTATGTAGCATTGGTTCATAAAATCAAAATGTCTATAGACTTAAAGTTAAGCGTAAAATTGTTTATTTCGTTTCTACCTTACACTCAACATTTACAATATGCCTGTTCTTCTTAAAGTCATGCATCTTTACTTGTATAAAAGTTTAAAATGTTATTCTTAAAATACTGTATATAGTTTTTCAAAAACTTATATATCCATAGGTTGTCAAAACATTGACAGAGGAATTATCTAAAACTGAACAAACCACACCATATAACCCTGTTGTTGTAGTAATTATAAATGCTTGTAATGTGTTCAACATTCACATGTTATTTACATGTGAACATGTACCTTTATGTTTTTAACTAATATATCTGAATTTCATATAGAAGGTTATCAACACTATATGAATATATCTTTTACAACTGATCAACTTACAAACTATATAACTAAAATCATGCTAAATCCACATAATAGTGTACATTTCACTATTATGTAACATTAGTTCGTAATTAATCTTTTCATACTCTCTCATTCTAGACCATAGTGATTGTAAATAGTATTTGCGTATTTGTACGCGTAGGGGTGGGTGGGTACAGTGTGTGCTATTTGGAATGAATTGGTAAGAATGTCCAGTGCCAAACAGATATCCAACTTGGTAACGACCCAAATCTAATATTTGCTTGCTTATCACTGACTATTAAAAACAGTTATATGACACATAGGCATCACAACTGATTGGTGGGTGATGGCTAACTTAAACAGTCTTTTTTAGAGAATTTTAACTGTCGAAAGTCTTGCAAGAAGCATACTTTAAGACAGACTTTTGTAATATACTCAGATAACATCTATCGTAATCCAGAATTACACAAAGACTTCCTAGGGCATGGTTCTGAAAGAGATTTTATATGTATTGAATGTGAAAGATATAACAAAATAATTTACTTAATTTATCCTTTCAGAAGCTTAGATAGGCTTCATTCCACTCTTTGACCATGAATAATATTGAAATCAGTTGCTAGCTGTAACTCGATAACGAATAGTTTTAGAACCAATGTATATACGATTTTTGTTATTGTTGTTTTTACTAATAGTATGTGCCCTTTAGGCAAAATTATATCCTACTGACTCACCATTTAAAACAAATAAACGATGTATAGTAACAATTATTGCAAAATAAAAAAATATACATATATTACGGAAATTAATTTCGGGGAACCACTCTTACTACCTTCAGACCAGAGGGGCTCACAATGGAATAAAACCGGTGTCCGCATCACTCACAAAACCAACCTATCACGGCTTACGTGTTACGGAAAATGTGTATCTAAAATGTCTTTCTACGGATGGTATAAATCAAAATATAAATTTTACGCTTGTTTAAGTATCAAAGTGAATGTACTGGAATGTATACCCCAGAGTGTTATGTGTGTGCAATAAAAAAAAAAAAAAAAAAAAAAAAAAAAAACAAACAACTAAGGGATTAGTTTTTATTTTGTTTTGTAAAGTCCATATTTAGGCCTATATTCAAAATAGAAAATTTTTATTTGGAACTTTATTTTTTATAGCAATAAATATTAAAAAATAAACAATAGCACTTAATAATACTTTATATCTCGGGGTTGAATATTTAAATTAGTTTTAGAGTACATAACAAATGTAGATTTTTCATTTTAAACAGTCATTTACATTTTTCAGTCTGATTCTGTTGATTGTACAAGTGCTGTAGACCTCAGTTACCTTAGCCATTAGCTCGTATGGAGGGTTATCAAAACGGGTTAAGGGATAATTTATAAAACATAACTTTTGTGAAAAAAATAATAATTGTAATGGGTGGATATAATGAGCATTGTTTAAACACTCCACGCGTCATGAAAAATCTATTTAATGACATGAAAAAAATAGGTGTATATAAATAGAAAACATAGATGGAGGTCGCATTTAACAGTCCACTAAACGTGTGTCGAGTAGTTATTTATCCAGTCTGCCATGTTTATGGAAGAGCCACCTCCTTTATCAGTCACACAATTTATTCTAACTCTCCAAAATCCTCCAAAAGGAGAGACATAGTAGTTATTACTATAGATGTACATTTGTTATTATTTGTTTATAGCTGCCACTGAGGCATTCGCTGGCCATAAAACGCGACCTATGTTTATTTTTATCTATGATTCGTTATATATTTAACAAGTATAATGAGGATAATTAATATGATGCAAGTAAGCTATAAATATAATAAATTAGTTCCGTATCATAATTTCATAAACATATTTTAAATTAAGTACTGAATGTAAATTTATTTAAAATGTAATTTAATGTAAAATACAATACATATTTATTCATCACTGATTCACATTGTTGTTACAAACTATAACTGTATTATTGTGATGTAAGAAGTAAGATATAATATTCGTCTTACACAGTACTAAGTCCCTCATAAAAACCATATATGATACGACTTTTATAATCTCTTGACATTTTTCCTGCCAGCAAAAACTCAATTTAAGCTTCTTCTTTAATAACTAAACTTCATCACTACCTAGTTAACTTTTTCGATTATCACAACTTACCAAAAAGCAATTACAAACAGTACTTTTTATTCCGAAAGAAATTCAATTCCTATTTGTGTGGAGGGGGTGTAGGGTGTTGGGAGGAACGCTTGCGCTTCGGGATGGTCATCAGCGCTTCAAGTCAGTTTCACTTCAACTTTCCGGCAAAGCGCGCTATGGTTCCCGCGGCCAGTGGCGTCAGCGTGCGTTCGTGCGTCTAGCAGTCAGTATGAGTGTGTGAGTGGTTTCCTTCTACATCCATGGTGGATCCACTGAAGGTCCTTTGGGTGTTGACTAACAGCACTTACTTAGGTAAGGGGTGACAGTAGTTGAGTGTTAGTTAGAATCTTTAACTACTTGTTGGTTGGTTGGTGAAACGTAACATTTTATATAATATTTTCGAAAGATCTTCTTATTGAACCTAATTAAAATTTGAAAACAGCTCAACTCCAAAATTCAATTTTTTTTATTTATTGCCTCTTACTGTCAAAGACTGTAAAACATAATTATTGGAAAATAATAAAAAATACTTACATAACAGAGTTTAAATACATTTTAATAACGAATAAATGAGTAAATAAGTTGTTTTTTATTAAAAATAGTAAAAACAATTTAAATTTAAATAATGCAGTTTTGAAGTAGAATTATTAACAAATGCTGTGTATTAAATATATTATTTGATTTATGGGTATCTTAGATATGAAATCCATTTTTAAATAGACTTTATGGATCGTTAAATAATCTGAATAAATAATTTCTAAAATAGGATAAATATTATTAGATAAAGTTCTCACAAGAAATAGAACTTCACTGGTAAGTGAGTATAAATATTTTAAGTTAAAAGATATTACCACTTTAAAATAATATGAATTTTATTTACTCTTATTGGTATGCCTTTTATGTTTCATTTTAAATATAAATTGTGTCCTAAGTAAATATATCCTAATGTTTAAACCCTTTTTTTAGTAATTAATATTTTTAATTTAAATGTCGAAATGAGTATTTGTCTTTAATGCATCACTTTTTCTAGAGGTTTGATCATACTTATGCGAGACTTAACTGATAAATAAACAAAAATAGTATAAAATGAAGAAAAAATAAATGAGTTCGATGAATACAAATAAGTGGTCAAATACTTAGTTTCACCTTTACTCCTCGCCTCTAGCACTATGAATTATTTATGAAGCCATCTACTTGAATGAGCAATGAGCCCTTTACAGCAATTTATTAGAGGAGTTTTGCACACCTACGACCAATTCTGTAAACATTTCATTGATTAATCAATCATTTATATGGTAAACGTAAATACAATCAACTTTATCATAGAGTTGGTATTATTGATACTAGCACAGTTTTATCATAATAAAAATTATGATTTTCGTTCAAATAACAACAAATTTTTTACAGTATTATTTTTATTATGTGTGTTATGTTAGTATGACAATAAAAACAACTAAACTTTCGAATTATTTAAAAAAGTAAATATCAAAAAAATGTTATTGATTTTGTCTCGTTTATAATTCTACTGAAATGTTCCTATTATCATAGCATACAACTTGCTGAAATATTGCCACTAAACTTTTCTTTTACGCTCTATTGTATAGAATTTAACAATTGAAACCTAAAATGTAACGTTTCTTCAATTTTTATATTTTTTCATAAACAATCTAAACAGATTTATCGTTACATTCAAGTTGACTATGATTTTTTAGTATTATTAGTAACTTAGTAATTTTAGTGACTACTCAAGTGACCTTATAAAAATGATAATACGGATGCCCAACAGAACAGATTTATTTTATTATGTATAATCATTAAATGGCTTTCTTGACTAGATCCTGCACTAATTAAGTAGTTTTTCTCTTACACTGTTTTAAAAACAACTTCCATGAATTTGTTATAAATTGTAAAACTAGCCTTGGGCTGGTGTCTTTTCCTTTTGTTGCGTCTTGTACACTTACTGACCTATTACAATAAACGACAGTAAAAATATAGATAGAAGGTAGATCAATTTTAAATAAGTATGTATTTGTTTTTATCTCAGTATTATTCACGACCTAAATATTTTTAAATACAATTTTCATCTCTTAGGATTTAAAGTTACCTTTTTCGATAGAGAAACCTTAAACAACCTGGTTTATAAAATAAACTATCCATATAGAAAATTGTTAAATTCTTTGTTTCTATGAATGCAAAGCTAATCTAATTTTATTTTTTTTTTTTAATAGGCCGCTCTTCTTCTTAAACTTTCACTGACCAAACCCTATAGACTATTTATGTTTGCGGAGAACTTATTCAGACAGCGTAAAGGGGGCAAATCAGTCTAGTAGAAGGTAAATATGACGACAAATCTTTCAGTTTAGGCCGGATTGTGAACAGCATTATCTCTAGCCTAAACTCAAATGCCTGACCCTTTAGACCGCTTGGCCTGAATTCTTAGTTTTTAGCCTGATTTCATTATTTTCCTTTCATTTAGCTTATTTATTTATAGTATACTTTTTAACAGAATAACTTGTAGATTACTAAATACATATCTTTAGAATATTATGCTGATTAAGAAAGCAACTATGTTAATAACACAGTAAAAATATAATAATAACACGAAGAATATAGTAAGAACAATATAAAATCTAAATGCATACTTGTACAATCTAATTTAACTAATACAAACTTAAGTAATATACAGTAAAAATATTCAACTATGAAACAAAATTAAAAATACTCCTTAAAAAAGGAACTAAAAATAGTAATCAATTACGACTAGGCATATAAGTAGAGCTAAGATTTTCAAAGTGGTAAAAACGTATTAACGTGAGGAGAGGGGGGATGAATACAACAGATTAATAGTGGCATAGTTTTATAAAAGAATAATTAGGTACACATATTAAACAATCTAACAACATAAAAATATCTGAAGACTTTAATCTATAACAAAAATAAATACAATTCAAAATGATCCAACAGAAAGTACCAAAAACATTAACAATATCAATAACAACTAACAATAATACAAATAACTAAGTTTAAAGGAACAATAATTAATATATTTAAGTGACTGTTTCTCTATTCCTAGTGATAACATACCAACATGCAGAGACAATATAAAAATGTTAATTTTGATATTGCAAATGTATGCTGGATTACAATATTATGTTAAACCTAATTAAATTGAGTTAATCAATAGCTATTGCAAGTGAGTACAAGGCATCAATCATTGATGAAACTGGAAGTAGAATAAAAGAGAAAATAGAAAATAAAATTCGAGGTGATAAAGGAATAACACTTAGATAAGAGAAATCCGATCAAGAACAAAAGAAATATGTATCCCTCCATTACAATGGACCATTTATACAAACAGTTGGTAATAGATTTAAGAAATTTAATTTATCAGTACCTTTTAAGGCTTGTAATACTATGTCCAACGTTTTACACCCAAATATTGAAAGTGAAGATAAATTCAATAATTCAGGAATATATATATATGAATAACTGTAATGATTGTAATATGTTTTACATAGGTCAGATTGTACATTTTAGCAAAAGATATAAAAACCATGTATCTGCTTTTAAAAATAAGAAACCTGTAAGATCTAATATAGCTAAACACCTTCTGAATTGTACCCACAGTTTGAATAAAATAGATGAAAATGTAGGTATTCTAAAAGTTTGTAGGAAGGGTCGTATTATGAATGCTTGGGAAGAGTTATTTATTTTTAAAGAAAAATGTAAGGATCGTGATAAATTATTGAATGTACAGGTTAATTTTTATTACTAAATAGTGTTTAATAATGTATTTTCAGCGACTTAAAAAACAGAAGTAACAGCCAATAGGAATTAACCAATAATATCACATCAGCCGCCATTTTGACGATTCCAGCCAATAGGATCACGTGATCATAGGCCTATAAATTGAGTTGTTGAAAACCATTTACTATTCTTTTGTGAAACCCTCTGGTCTGAGAAAGGTGAGCATAGTTCACCGAAACCAATACTTGTATTGTAATATATATATATATATATATATATATATATATATATATATATATATATATATATATATATATATATATATATATATATATATATATATATATATATATATATATGTGTTGTGTGACGATTGCTTTTACTGTAAATTGAGTTGGTAATAAATTGTGATAAAAGATAATTTAATTATTTGAAATGTAATGTATTGTCAAGTTGTTTTTTATAAGATGCCTTGCACTTTGTATTAATTAAACAAATAATTTATAGTAAATAAACGTGAATGTATATAAAATAACTTATAGCGTAATTTTAATATTTTTATTCAATTAAATAATTTTCTAAGTGTTGAGTGTTTATTAAATAGGAATACACCATCATAATAAATATGTTTATAATATTGCTGAAATTAATTAATTTTTCAACAGTAATAATACATCAGGGTATTATTGTTACTATAGAAAAAATAATTATTTAACAATACGATGATCATATTTGGTATGTTAGTATATTCTTATTTAAGAAACACTAAATACTTAGAAAAATCATTAAATTGAAAAGAAATAAATAAAATAAAAACTACTATATACGTTTCTTGTTGAATAATTGAGAATCCATAAAAGATAAATTATGATTATTTAAACACATTTTAACTAACTTAATGTTTTTTTGCCACAAAATATACTTTCATAAATTGCTGTATTATGAAGTATTGTAAATATAATTGAGCTTTCATATAAATAGTTTGTTGTCAATTCAAACAAGGCAATTAATTGTAATGTGTTAATATTTTTTTGATATACAATAGTTTTATGGTAATGTTTGTTAACATAAACAAATATAGATTTCCAGCAAAGTTACAACAATATTTAGCTTCTATAAGCAATAAACCTTTATTTATTTACTTATTAATTTACACGGTTTACACCATTTTTATATTTTACAATAAAGAATTATAGATGGCTATATATATATATATATATATATATATATATATATATCTAACAAACATCGTACTGTATGACTGTTAACAGGCAATAAATTGTTCTAATATTGGGACATGGCAATAACAATAATAATATTAATAACAACTATAATAATAAATTAGAATACAATGTGAAGCAGTGATACAACTAGACAAATAAATATCACAAGAGAATTAGTCAACAAAACAAGAATCAAACACACTTAATTATAATCTATAAAAGAAATAGCTGAGATAATAAAATGCCGACCTATTAATAAAAAAAAATAAAAAATACAGTAATCTTAATTAATTTACAAGATAAAACAAATATGAATGCAATAATAGATACAACCATAACAAAACTACAACTCAACGAACAATATATGTTTTGAAATATTCTTTAGTTTTTTATACAAAAACTTTAACAATTTTTAGTATTTTGTATGGTTTCTTTATATTTAATTGTTTATATAACCAAATGTTAAGACAAAACCACGTTATTTATATATAATTGCACATTAAATTTATTTAAAACTCATAGTTTTACAATTTTAATAGTTCAAAATTTTATTTAAACACTATGAGAATTTATAATTCATGGTGTGTAATTTAAATACAAATTTCCGTCTAAGTTTGGATATTTTTAAAGAAATAAATGCCCAAGTTTAATTCATAACTTTCTTTCTAAACTTGAAAAACATTATGTTTTGTATACTATGATATTTATTTAAATAAAATATTTTATTATAATAGCTAGTTTATATAGTTATCGTTTGAACAGTTCAATAAATTACAATGTCGGTAATTTGTAACGAATCCCTAAAAATGTAATTGACATAATCAGAGACATTTTGCTTTTTAATAATTATATTTATCAAATTAATCATAAATGTTTATTAGAATACTTTACCATCCACCTTAACTTAGGTCACATATTTTTTTTTACTTTACAATAATTGTTTTTTCCTAAATATGGGACCAATAAATTAATAACTAGAAAAAAATCATAATTTAATATTTTTAACTTCTATTCAACTAACATAGGCCAAATATAAACTTAGTATTGAAGCTGAAAATAAAACATGATTAGAAATGGATATATTCTGACAAAATTAACTCCAGCCACAAGTGGCTAAGCTCTACGAGCAAGAGGATTTCAGATGACATTTGGAATCGAATACAGTGATTCGCTTGCTTTTGCCTTTCATAAAAGCGTGGAAATCCTCACTAATTTATCATACATAAGTCGGAAAGAATTCTGAAAATTAGTTGATGCATTGAAAGGAACTAACATTTTAAAAGGATATTTCTCATAAATGATTTTTACATATAAAGGTCTTCGTGTCTGATTTTATCCAAATGAAACATCCCCCACCAATTTTTACAAACAAATTTAATATCAACTCAAAAAAATTATCATACTCAAAAAAATATTTTTCGAAAAAATAAAATAAAATGTTTACATTATATTTTAACAAAATGGGGAGTAACATTACTTATAATAAAAACTGTAGTGATTGCCATCAGTAATCCCGGAGCAGGTCGCGTAGTGCTGATCGAAGACAGTATATTGAGATATGTATTTGTAGACATCTTACCAACTCCACATTTTATATGTCTCAGCGTTGGTCAATGATTTGAAAATCTCTCCAATAGTCAGACCAGTAGTAATAAAACTGAGAAGTGGTTTAAATATAAAACCACGGTTTTCTTCTTTCAGCCAACATTTGTTAGAATTAACCCTTAACTACTGTCCTGGGGTAATTCTTTGACCCCAGAGTGTAATTATTTTAGTTTTATATATCTATGTGAATTTTTGACTTTTTTAAAAGACGATAAGTTGACTTTTACTTTAAGACGATAAGTTTAAATATCAATTATGTCCGTTGTGGACCATGTCCATGCTGTTGTGTATGGGCTTTTTTTATAGTTGATCACAAACTGGTAAATCAAATGATCCAATTTGTGGTCACTGCCCATAAACGTACAGTGGTATTGACCCACCTACCCGCCCATACATGTACAGTGATATTGACCTGGCCACCCATCCATACACGTACAATGGCAATGACCCACCCATGCATGTACAATGGTATTAACTCACCCGCCCGCCCATACGCTACAGTGGTATTGACCCACCCACCCACCCATGCATGTACAGTGGTATTGATTGTGCAAACTTACAGGATTGTGCTATCTATTTAGCTATTCTATTTTGAGCTAATTAGACATTCAGTGTATGTGGTGGTATTTCTTTTTCGGTAACTCCATGTCTGGCTGGGAAGCTTCTAAGGTCTGTAGTGACCCCAAGTAGGTCACGTTAGACATTTCTCTTTTTTTTTAAATTCCACCTTGTAAATACAATCCACTTAAAATAAAAAGCTATGAACTATGTGCTAGAGGAAATAACATAAACTTTCAACTTTGTGCGTTATTTGCAAAAAGACGGTGTGCAAAACCCTTAGAAAAGTGAAAATTACATGTGAAGATTTCCAATAATGGAAATTGGACAAGAAGAAGTTTCTAACTTTAGAAGAGGTCTTATTTTTACTTTACCAGTTATACGGTCAAGTGCTATAATTTCTTATAATATAGATCTAGTTGTAAAAGAAAATAAATAGCATTGATTTTCATAACTTTACTAAGGGTAAACATTTTTTATATGTTTTTCAAGAAAATAAATGTATATAGTGAAAGAAATTATAAAATGAAAACTCAATTATTTATAAAATAATATACAAAATTGACTTATTAACAAGAAGACAAGCTAGATAAAGAGTTATTATCATTTAAGTTATTAAAATAATAGCTTTGATATTTTTTACTTTTTTTTTTTTTTTTTTTTTTAATTGGGGTTGGTTTTGACCCTACGATAGTACTTATGCTAAACAAAATAAGCATAATTGTTAAGGGTTAAAACTAAAAATAACATTTATTCTCTCATATATATTCCATTCATACAGTATATGCATAGTGTAAATTAATTTAGAAGAAGGGGATGCCCTGTAAAAGTTTAACTGTTAAGAAAGTCCAAAGTCTTGTTGTGTCCGATGTAAACTTCGCATATACTATATCTCGATTTCACAAATTCAATTTATAAGAATTTATTAGGAATAAAATGTTAACGGAAAGTATATTTAACATCTACTTGAGGACCAAGTGTTGTGGCCATTGTAGAAGATAGGTTTTATGTTTGGCTCTCTTGACAACGACGAGGCGTCTAGTCAATGGTTCCTATTGTTGTAGACACTTCTAGAGAAGTTTGGGGTGAACGTGTTTGGTTATTGCACTTGACTGGAGGCTAGTCACCTAGTTGAACATAAGACCAATGTTACAAGGTTCCCATGCCAAATAAAACTGCAGGTCTCTTAGTATCTATTAGGTAATTCATAAATATCCCTTTCTGACTATCAGTCAATTCAGTTAGTATCATCCACAATATTTCTAAACTTATGTAATCATTCACATTCACCTTAAAAGTTCACCAAAGTGTTTGCCAAATCTGAATATAAACGTTGCAAGAATTCATCAGCTAATAAAGGCAAAAGCAGATAGGACCTAAACTGTATAATTATTTTGTAATATTCTACGTAACTATTGATTAGTAATTCGGAACAACAAATGATCCAACAAACAAAACTCATGGCTATATGGGAATGAACTTGTTATAACTGGAATTTGTTCTGGGTTTATGTTCATGCTCAAAGCTCCATGTCCCATTTTAAAAACCAGACATCAATGACATTTATAATGTACCATACATTACATTATTAAGACCATTATTCAAAACCAATTATATTTCCTATGTATAGCTACTAATATTAGGGACTGAAATGAAATGAAAAATAAGTTTATTGTACTACAATAACAATTGGTGAGGCTAGGAATAAAAATTCCTTTCTTACACCTAACCATTAATAAATAGTACAATTGTACGTGTATTAATGGGTGGGTGAATACCAATGGGTGGGTAAATACCGATGGGTGGGTCAATACCAATGGGTGCATTAATACCAACGGTTGAGTCAATACCAATGGGTGGTTCAATATCAATGGGTGGGTCAATACCAATGGGTGGGTCAAAACCAATGCGTGGGTCAATACCAATGAATGGATCAATACCACTGCAAAAGGGGCTCCCACCATATTAACACTTTTCAAATTTATTAATTTTGATTCTCGTTTTAATCGTATACAGTGTATTAAAACAGTAAAACAGTTTGTATCCCCAACGTTTTTTAAATCAGGTGTATTACTACAGAATTAACACCGATCATTTCATATTGTGTTAATTATAAATGTAATATATTTCTTTATTTGTTTAAACTTGTATAAGCTGTCAACTTATTGTTGTGCCTGAAAAACTAAATTAAAACAAAATTTTAATACTATTCAACTAAGAATACATACTTCCAATTTTTTAAAAGTTCTGGAATACCACTGTACGTGTATGGGTGGGTGGTTGGGTCAATACCACTGTACGTGTATGGGTGGGTGGATGAGTCAATCGCACTGTAATGGGCGGGTGGTTGGGTCAATATCACCGTACTTGTAAGGGTAGGTCAATACCACCGTACGTGTAAGGGTGGGTCAATACCACCGTACTTGTATGGGTGGGTGGGTAGGTCAATACCTACCTGTACGTGTATGGGTGGGTGGGTGGGTCAATACCACCGTACGTTAAGGAGGGTGAGTCAATACCACCGTACATGTATTGATGGGTGAGTCAATACCACCGTACTTATAAGTAGCTCCATTATAAGTATCTCATGTCTCAAACTTATAATGAAAGCATGATTCAGCCATTCTTACATGTTTCAGAATTTTCTATGTCAGAGTTAAAACAATCAAATGATTTGGTTGGTGGTATTAAAAAAAAAATGCTTTATTGTTTCTGGTAAATAGATTTAAAGTTAGCTAAAATAGGTCAGGCTTGATTCGAAATTATATTTTTGAAATATTTATCAAATAGATAAACATGAAAAATAAAGTTTTCTGTATTGAAATTATTTAAAAAGAAAAATTTCTGTTGTGAAATGAATGGAGAGAAAAGTACTTCTTAGTACTTGTACTATAAGAACTTTAACAAAATATATTCCACCAATAAAAGTTTAAAGATACATATATTTAGGAAAGCTGATTAAATAAGCATGAAACAATTTTATTTGACTTTTTATTGAAAATACTGATATCATTTTACATGTTTTTAATACATCATTTCTATATTATAGTCCTACTCAAAGTCGGAAAACTATAACTTTTTAATATACAAAACGTCAAATGTTGTAAAGTAAGAGTCGATTACTCGTCAAATAGGTTACTACGTTACGATTTATACCTGTAATCGTTTCATAATTATGGCAGTTAATAATACCTAGTAACATAAATTAAGTTGGAAATGACGGCCTCAAGATAGTAAAATAATGAACGCAACACTTAATTGACGTCCATGCAAAACATATTTGTATTACAATTACTTAAAATGGCTTAAAGGCATCATCCTCATTATTGTGCAATACAAAAAAAAAAAAAATAATAATAACAATAAAAATTAAAACCTAATCCAACTAGCATTATATTAATGATCAAAACAAATGTTTCAAGGTCATTATGTCCATCCCAATGCATACCATATTTTCGTCTCCCAGTACCATGTTAGGCCACAAAGAGAGGGGGGGGGGTTGTATAGCGAAAGTAAACTCGCTTACCTTGTAGTCCTTGTTTATTCACCATTGGGGTCACGGGAAGGCCCTCTTCGAGAGCCTCAATGGATCAACAACAGTGCATTCTGACAACCCGCTTGACCCTGCGTACACTAGACAAGTCTCCTTCACTACCGACATCTAACGTACTGAAATATTGTCTCCCCCAACGTGTCATTATTATTAAAATAAAGAAAGTTGACATTACCAATCCTTGCCCGTTGCGTCTCTATTTTCTTTATTGAGAACTACGTTATTATAGTCATTTTACACAGATCAGTGTCTATTTCCCATAGTAGTACAAGTACAATAACTGTCAATGCTGGTAGAAAGAGAGAAAAAAATCTCTTTGGATGATAAATCTGTTTCTTGTAGCCCAAGTAACTCATCTTTTACTTATTCTATAATTTTTATTTTGTAACTTCGAGTGTGGGATAAGCTGTTTTCATCACGAGGCATACTTTTGCATTTTTTGACATTAATTGATCAACAAAACTTAGTTCTGAAAGAGTAAATATTCCTAAATTCCGACCTGAAGATATATTATCAACCTGAAGACCTCTTGGTTTTTGGCTCGCTGCCTACTCTGTAATTAAAGTCAAAAGACATTTTATTTTTGGCTCATCTTTCCTCCCTTTCCACCTGACTCTTGGATATTTGCCTAGTTTCTGACATTCCCACTCACGTTACATTTGATCCCAGCTTCATTTTAATGTTTACTTCACTTCTGGCTTCCCTCCAATATTCTGTTTGTCTTCCGTAATCACCTGACATATGTTTTAAGTTTAGGTTGTCTCACTGTCTAGTTGATACTTGACTGGTGACCTAGCCTATTATTTCCCCATTCATGTAACATATGTTTTAATACTAGAATCTCAATTTGTACTTGCCTCTTGGCCTGGCCTAGATTTCCTTATTAATGTGACATTTGTTCGGGCCCTACATGCTCTTATATTCAACCTGACTCTTCGCTTATTGCATAGCCTCCGACGTCTCCACATACGTGTCATATAATTAAAGCCTAGACTCACTCATGGTCTTCTTTATTTGTGGGTCTTTGCCTAACATCTGACATTCATACTAATGTGCCATAAGATTTAGGCCAAGACCTTACCAATATCATCATAAATCATGTCTCGTCACCTAGCTCCTAACATCCGCATTGATTTTCCTTTATGTTACGCCTACACAAATTCATCCGTAGAATCTGAAGATGACTCTTGGCTTGTTGTCTAGCTTCAGACAAACCCACTCTCCTCAAATATGGTACAAACATATATTTACTCTCTTACTATCAACCTGACTAAACTGATACTATCAACTGATCATTGTCTGGACCTGACACGCCCATTTACGTGACATATATTTAAAGCCTAAAATCTCTTAATGTATATTTAACCCATGGATAAGTACTTAGCCCAATGTCTTCCCCATTCTTGCACCGTGTACATTTTCCTTAGACCTACTTATTCTTAATTCTTTGCTTAGCCTCCAACCTCCTCATTCGAGTGACAACTGGTTTGAGCTTAGAATCTCGTTATTATCTACTTGACTCTAGGCTGGTTGCCTACCTGTAATTTTCATTTGAGAAATATTTAGAGCCAAGACAGTCTCATTGTCTTCCTGACTTTTGGCTGATTGCCTAGCCTCGGCCTTTTTCTATTCACATGACACATATATAGAGCATGACAATCTCATTGACTTCCTGACTCTTGGCTGGCTGCCTAGCATCGGCCTTTTCTATTCATTTGCCAACTATTTAGAACATGCCTGTCTCATTAACTACCAGCCAAGGGTTTCCAAGCCGACGGCTGTCCTATTTATACGACACATATTTAGAGCATGACTGTCTCATTGGCTACCAGCTAAGGGTTTCCAAGCCGCCGACTGTCCTATTTATACGACACATATTTAGAGACTAGACTCTCTGACTATATACCTGAATCTTGACTGGTTGCCTAGCCTCGGACATTCCTTTAGAGCCTAGACTCACACACTAATTTGCATGAATATTGGTAAGTTGCCTAGCCTCAGACTTTCCTAACCACGTGACACACCTTTAGAGAATATACTGTCTTAGTGCCTACCTGAATGTTGGTTAGTTGCTTATCGGACTTTCCTACTCACATTACACATATTTAGAGTCAAAACACTCTCTCTGTATACCTGAATCTTGGTTTGTTACCTAGCCTCGGACATTCCTATTCCCATGACGCATATTTAGTGCCTAAACTATATCACTGCCTACCGTACTTTAGGCTGATTAGGTTTGTCACCTAGGCTCGGATATTCCTATATTTAGTGCCTAAACTATATCACTGCCTACCGTACTTTAGGCTGATTAGGTTTGTCACCTAGCCTCGGACATTCCTATTCCCGTGACGCATATTTAGTGCCTAAACTATATCACTGCCTACTGTACTTTAGGCTGATTAGGTTTGTCACCTAGCCTCGGACATTCCTATATTTAGTGCCTAAACTATATCACTGCCCAACGTACTTTAGGCTGATTAGGTTTGTCACCTAGGCTCGGATATTCCTATATTTAGTGCCTAAACTATATCACTGCCTACTGTACTTTAGGCTGATTAGGTTAGTCACCTAGCCTCGGACATTCCTATTCCCATGACGATTATTTAGTGCCTAAACTATATCACTGCCTAACGTACTTAAGGGTAACTAAAAAACGTGACACTTTTTTAGTGCATTGACTATCTCACTGTCTACCTGACTTTTGGCTCGTCAGTAAAACCTATCCTTGGCCTTTCCTGTTAAAGTGACACATATTTACTGCCTAGACTCTATTAATACATACATTGATTATTAAAAACTAAATATTATGTTGGGATGGACAATTTTATATTCCAAAATTTATCTATAGACAAGCATTTTTTTTATAAACTGTATGAAAAGTTATAAATCGGTAATAAAATTCTTATTTGAAGTTTAGTAGACCAATATTTACAAATAGATCATTTTTGTATTATTATGTACAAATTTTAGGTATTTGAAACCAGCTTCTTCAAATAATGTTGTTTTCAAATAGAGGAAAGTGTTACCAAAACATGATTATGGTAAAGTACGTTACTTAAATGTTATTACAACATTGTAATGCAATGTTTACTAGTAATTAGTTTTTGTAATTGTTTTGGTAGCAGGGGAATACACTTGAGCACTCTAAATTTTGGAAAGCATATTTTCTTTTATTATATATGTTTCAACATGTTTACTTAATTTAACGATTATGAGCTTTGATTTATACACTTATACAGGCCTAAATATGTAACATTTTTTAATTTTTATTGTAAGTACTGTGTTAATTTAATAATTATCTTAACAGTTAACTCTCGTAAATCTTTTTGCATACTACTAACCAGAAACTATCGTGTTATATTGGGTTAATTAATTGCGAATAGTCTGTGGGATCAAAGTAATTAAATCAGTCAATATAATCACTATCACCACTGTTATGGTCGCTCACAAAGTGAGTACCTGAGAGCATTATTAGGTCCTTGTGCCTGTTTCAATCAGGTTCAATCAGGTTAATACTATCCCATTGTATTAAATGATTCTACGCAAGCAAAGCTCTGCTTACGTGCAAATCGACCATAACAAACCTACGCACTACACCTATTAAAAAGGAACATGCTTATCAGTCGACATTTTGACGTCATCTAAAAATTGTTCTTCTTTATTATGTTATAAAACATTTTACAATGTATATGGAAAGTGTATATCACAGAAAACTAGTCCTGGCTATTTAATTTTGGGTCGTAGATCTAAATTATTATAACAACAAATTAAACTTTAAATGTTTTATATAAAACTCAAAAATATTGACTTAATAGTACTTAGAACAAATGATTTGACATTTTGAATGCTACTTTAAGTAAACGTTGATAAAAAAAAAATGCATTTCACTATCCACTGCAATTTCAAAATGAAGCCTTAAAATGCGTAAACCATTGACGGTTCACAATATATTTGGAGTTTAAAAGGGTAAATAACCAGCCAGAAATCACCTAATAGCCATTCTTCTGCTGTTTATTAGTGTAAATATTGATTGTCTGAAGGTTAAATGTTAGTTAGTGAAATTATTATTTAATTATTATTATTAATGAAAAATTAAAAAAAATAAATACCAATTGGATTCGATTTAAAAAAAAAATTTCATAAAATCCAAAAACTAAGAGCCAAGACCCCTTTTTAGTGACACTCTGTTTATTTAATGAAAATTATCAAGTGGAATAAAACAATAGAATATCAATACAACTTTACTTAAATATGTATTATTTACTGTCATTAGCTAATAAATAAAAAAACAATATATATGTATGTGTGTGTTTTGGTAAGTTTTTTAATAAAAGATCTTTATTCATAAGTAACTGTAACGTTACCAACTCAACAGTGGTTAAATTAAAATGAAGACATATGTCATTTATACTACAGTCAAACAGTTTAATATATGTTTTGTTTTAATTAGTCTTTTAAAAACTTGCTACCGTAAATATTTAAAAATGGTTTTATGATCTATGCTTAGTTTATATATATTTAATAAGTCCAATATTTATTATTTAAATGTATTTTTTATGAAAAATTAAATTAATAACATATTGCAGAGATTATTGTTGGTAGGGCAGGAAAGCAGGTCGCTACGTACAGCCTGAACGCCTTTTGTCATTTTCATGCTAATCTGCCTTTTGTGTGTCGGAGGAGAAACAGCTCATTATCTCTGGGATGACGTAATTACAAAGATAACTTAATTTGTCAACGAACAATAATGATCATACTTTGAAATATCAAACTGAAATAAATTTTTGACTTCCAGAAAACTTTTGTTTCCAATTGTTCAACTTAACCAGCGTACATTAAATTTAGTTGTCATAAATGTTAGTAGTTGGTTCCATAAGATTTAAGAAAGGCCTTTGACTTTAATAGGAACAATAGTTTGTCAACATAATAGACTCTAACTACAATAATAACTCTAAATTAAAGAGTCAATTAAATACTTTAAAAATGTAGGGTATACGTTAGTAAAGTATATATTAATTGTCATACTTTATTTATGTATTAAACAATTTAAATTGCTACAGCCTACAAGAAAATTTGACATATCACACAGCCATTGAATAAATAATTATAAATCAAAACTATTATAATTAGTGTATTTAAGTTATATAACTAATATTTCATGTAATTACACATCATTTTCGAAATCGCCTGTCTTTTAGACCAATAGTCTTACTAAATAAGGGCCCACTCATTCAAAGAAACAGCTTACCTGGATACACCCATCCTACTAATACGATTTTATACAATGTAAGTTCAATTTGTGCAGAGATAAATGTTAACGTGGTTTGATAGTTTTTAAACACTATAACTAAGAGAGAGTTTTGTGTTAACTTATTAATTAATTGGAGAGCAAGGTAGCTTCTAATATCTTTTTAAATTCAATTGAAAAATAAAAATACACCTATTAATATATTTACTTAGAAGAAAATGGAAATTTCTTAAGGTACGTTAAACAAGGTTCAAAAGAATATTTTCTTTGACACAATGTAATAAAATGAAAAATCCTTATATTTTCATTAGTTACAAGGAAAAGAGCCCTTTTTAAAAATTACAAAACAAACGAGTTTCAGAAAAGTAAGTGAAAACTTAGAGGTATGTAAATTATAAAAACTCACACTAAATACTTTAAAAAATCTATTTGCCGATTCATACCAAGTAAACAAATAATTAACCAGTCAAGTAGCAAGTTTCCAACAAAGTGAAAAAATTTGGTGTATCTACTACCAAAGGTTGTCCTTACTGATAGTGTACCACAACTAAGGCCTATATGTCGATATTGCTAGCGATGCCATACTGAAAGAGATAGCATTTTGCCAAATAAACTTGTTATTAATAGTTAAATAGGTTAAATTTCAATTTTCAGAGGAAGCCAGGGTACACTATCTGGAATGGCAAAATTATTCATCAATGTCATAGATGAAAAAATGTAGGCCAATGTATTTTTGGTGATGCTGAACTATTCGCAAGCATTTAACGTAATAAGGTGAGTTGCTTTGGTCCAAAATGGAGTATTATGAATTTCATAAAACATCTATGGATGTATACATAATCGGTTAACAGGCCACAGGTTTCTCCAATAGGGAGTGAGACAGGTGATACTTTCATACAAAATAGAGGTGTACCACAGGGAAGTTGTTTAGGGCCATTCCCATTAAATATTTCCAACTTATACATTCTCAGTTACAGTATATGGAAATTCATTCAGTTCATTATTTCAATGATGATCGCCACCTTCATTTGTCATATAACCCTGCAGATGAAGACATTTCAGATATAAATTTGGTCTTGAAATCCATTTTTTAATGATCAGCTATAATTAGCCTACATCTCAGTGTGGTCAAGTGCACCGTACCCTATCTGCCCCCACTTGACGTAGCACAGACCCTTGAGGGGAGGGGTGTGAGTATCGTGTTTGTTGGGGTTTAACTGTCTGTGAGAAGAACAGGCCACTTTATGTTGTGTTTGTCTGTGGGCTAATCTTCAGTAGTATCACGTGACCTACAGTATTGGTAGGTTTAAAGGTATCTACAGATTAAGAAGTATATTGCTAGATAATTTTCAACTTCAACTCATACTGTCAATAATCCTATGTTTGATGCATTTCTGTTATTCTGCTTAAAAAAACAAAAAAAACAAAAAAAACAAAAACAAACAAAACACATATTGAAAATGGACGCAAAGAGTTTAAAAACTCTTAAAAACGCAGCAATTCACTCTGTATTCTTTTTGAGTTGAAGATCTTACTACTGGATGCTTGAAGCTGGTTGGAGGTATTTTTCTTAATCTGGCTCTAAGGTGTACAATTACCTGCCCGGACACATTAAATAAAAAAACGTAAATTTAACATTTGTAGTGAATTTAATAACTAGCTAAGACTGTAAATGTGTATAGTAAATAAATATATATAATTACATGTAATGATATATTTAATTTTAAGTTTTAGACAACGGATCCTTTATAAGACAAGTATGTAAATAAAAATGCTCACAATAAAACTTATTATTATATATTTAAGTTAAGTAGTAAACGAGACGTGAACGTTGCACCTTTTAAATTCATTCTTACAAAAATATGCAACCCGAAAATCACAACCTATTTGCCTGGTGACATTACTATTGCAAATATACTGCGGTCTGCTGAGTGAATAAAAGAAAAATACTTATATATACAAACTAATTATAAGCAAATAAAGATTCTCTTTTTACTTTCCCAATACTTTGTGACATTTCATGACTTAATATAGTAGTAATATCATATCATAAAATACTGTATGCCACTCGTTTGATTCACTGTATACTGAGTCTAGTAGAATATGTCAAAGAACAATAGTTTAAAATAATAGTTTATTTATTTTAGACTACTGTTTTTAACATAAAATACTTATTTAATAATATATGACACGTAAATCATACATAATTAACATATCCAACCATAAAAACTATTAAATCGAATCATTAATTTATTTTCATTCAAACAAATTGAAAACAAGCTATATTTATTAATAGAATAGTTATGAAATACTTAAAACTGTCTCGATATAACTATAGTAAAATTATATACCATGATCATTACGTAATATGAAAATAATGAAAATACGATTTTCTACGTTTGGTAATAAAGATAAAGATTGGAACAAGCAAAGATTAAATAGGCTGAAAAGTGTTAAATGTTTTATCAATATTCTGCTGCTTTTTATTTTTATATTTCTACTGCAATAAGATATTTCTCTAAGTCCTAGTCAATGGCTAATAGTTACTTAGTTAAACTCTGGGTGGTATCAAAGGTCCTGGAAGTTAGTGAGCTTAACAACTTTAGTGATGGCGTTGTTACGTCAAAAAGTTATGTAAGTGGGACTTTCCTAAACCAAATTATTATATTTCATTTGTAGTGAAATTCTTTAAAAGCTTTTTATTTTATTTCAGTTTTTACTTTTAAAGGAGAAAACAAATTCATTTTGGCATTCCATGAAACTCTTACCAAATACAAATTAAAAGAAAATTATGTTGTAAAATATTATTTGCAAACTGAATCCTTTAAAAAATCCGAAAAGATGTTGCTGAAACACTTAGTGTGCTATTTAATTTAAATATATTTTTTAAGTATTTTTATTAGCTTGTTTGTAAAACATGTTTTGGTAAACTGAGTCCAAAATGTTTGTAAAATCACGATAATTTAACTGTTAAAAATCTGTTCGGTATTGGATTTTTCTTGATCGATTATTTGTAGAAGATTACAGTTCAATTTTATAAAAAATATCACACTATTTCACCAGGTATACAAAACTATTACCTTCAGGTATTACTAACTACCATATGCTTCTTTTTAATTAATAATATTTTTTTCAGAGATTGAAAAAATACCAACATAACAACTGTATGAAAATACCTATCTACAACAAACATAAAAAGTAATTTGTGTGAACTTTTGCTTGATGAAGTTTTCATATTTTTAAATGTGTACCTTAAATATTATCATGAATGTTTATATTTCTAAGGAGACAAAAATTTACTCTAGAGCCCATCGTTATTTCAGAGTATAATGTTTTCGAAGGTTTTCTCATGTTGATATTATTTTTTTCTGAAATGAAACAATACTAATAAATAAAATCTAGGATAAGGTACTACATTACACCAAAAATTATAGGAACATTTTGAGAGCCTTAAATTTATTTTTGTCCTGTTTTACAACAAGCGTTGTAAACTTTAACTACTAGTATATAAAAAAACACTATTGAGTGTGAATGTGATTCTTCCTTTTTTTGGCAATACCGTCTTAAATGGTTTTTAACCAAACAATTACGTAGAGTATACTTTCATTTTTATAGTTAGTATTACAACTTACACTACTAATAAATTAGAAATTGGTGGGTTAAAATTAGATAATATATGTTTTAACTTTCTTAGTAGCACTTATTTGAGGCGTTTATCCATAGGGGCTATGTTGCATACTTTATTAAACATTTATATATGGATTGCTATGAGGGTAACATTGATAGCCATATCACCTAGTTCAGTTAGACATGAACTTCTTGTACCTTGTGTTAAGCCACGTGAGAGGACAATATTGAGCAGTGGAGTAAAACAGGAACAATGTTGTACGCAGACCTTGTGCCTCGGCTCCCCACTATTATCAGGGACAATGTTGTACGCAGACCTTGTGCCTCGGCTCCCCACTATTATCCTACAATGTTGTACTCAGACCTTGTGCCTCGGCTCCCCACTATTATCACCAGGAACAATGTTGTACGCAGACCTTGTGCCTCGGCTCCCCACTATTATCCTACAATGTTGTACGCAGACCTTGTGCCTCGGCTCCCCACTATTATCACCAGGAACAATGTTGTACGCAGACCTTGTGCCTCGGCTCCCCACTATTATCCTACAATGTTGTACGCAGACCTTGTGCCTCGGCTCCCCACTATTATCACCAGGAACAATGTTGTACGCAGACCTTGTGCCTCGGCTCCCCACTATTATCCTACAATGTTGTACGCAGACCTTGTGCCTCGGCTCCCCACTATTATCATCAGGAACAATGTTGTACGCAGACCTTGTGCCTCGGCTCCCCACTATTATCCTACAATGTTGTACGCAGAGCTTGTGCCTCGGCTCCCCACTATTATCACCAGGAACAATGTTGTACGCAGACCTTGTGCCTCGGCTCCCCACTATTATCACCAGGGACAATGTTGTACGCAGACCTTGTGCCTCGGCTCCCCACTATTATCAGGGACAATGTTGTACGCAGACCTTGTGCCTCGGCTCCCCACTATTATCACCAGGAACAATGTTGTACGCAGATCTTGTGCCTGGGCTCCCCACTATTATTATCATACAAGTTGCTACACGCTGTTAAGCTTACTTTAGCTGTTTTTTTCTAGGTGACTTCTAAGTTCTTTGGATGTATTTTTAATGTCACCATAACACCATCATAAAATATCTTCAATTTTTAATTAGCTAGTCTAAAAGACTCAGGTGAAAGCAAAATAATGCTTTCATTGTTGCATCGGTTTCTAAATTGAGAATGACTAGATTTTTTATGTTATATGAATTTGTGTTGAATTGTGAGAACAACATCGTCTGTAAACATAAATTGTACAGCTGTTTGGTGTGAATACATACAATATATATTGAATAAGATAGGAACAAGAACCCAACCTTGTGGCAGTCTGTCATTAAGGTGAATGGAATTACTGAAAACTTTCTCTTTGCGCTCGGCACACTTTAATTAACTTTATGCTAACGGTGGAATTCCAAAATCGCAGTGCTCAATGGCATGGAATTGGGTTGTAATATCTAAGTGTAAACTGGAGAGGACCTGTTTTCCAATGTGTATCACGTGAGTTAGAAATTATTTGTTATTTTATGTTTATAACGCTTAAAAAATTAAATATGCTCTGGGATTACATTTTCCTACTACGTATTCCTACAGCAAACATTTTCTGAAGTCCTAGTATGCACATCAACAAACTAAAATAAATATAAAAAAAATATAGAAATAAAATTAACTCGTTAGCAACACTTCACACGGTTATTAAGGGAGGTTTTAGTTTTCAGCAGTGACACTGGCTGCTAAACCTTCGATTTATTATGTAAAAAACAACTATTTATAGAAAACACCTTTTCAGGGACATTAATTTTCATTTTGCTTCATAAAAGTTTAATATATGAAAATATCGATATACGTAATCGGAACAAACAAACCATTGTAGCCTTTAAAAGATACTACTTAAACATGTATTAATAGTATTAAAATATACAATAATTTGAAAACTTTAACAAATAGACGTCATTTACCTAAAAAAAATTAATAAATACAAAAATACCAACATATCAACAATATGCCAGAATTAAATTTAAAAAAAACCATTGTATCATGTCTCAACTACCCTGTAATGACGAAATTTTACATCATTATATTTTAAAGCAAACAGCGATATTATATTTAAGTTTTATTTATAGCAGCCTGTATCAAGCCAAATAAGAAAAAAACTTAGGGTCCTTTCTGTTGCCATTAACCATAATTTTAAATAAATACGCTTTTTTATTTTATTATAGTTAATAAATCACAGAATATAAAAAATTAAAGGAAAGTTATATACCATTAGGAAACTTTATATAAAAAATCACCCCTACTACAGAATTCACTAAGGGTTCTGATTGGCTACAACTGTATAATAACGGAAATACATTTAAGGTAACGTTAACCGGAAATTAGATGATGTAATCATTGTTTCGTTTGTAAAACATTTTGCTAGCATTCCCTGGTTTATTTTGCACTAATGTATAGAATACTATCTTCAACTGTGTTTTAAAGAGTAAATGCCTTTATTTATTTATTTATTTTTTATTTTTGTACTCTAAGATTGAGTAAATAAAATAAGTTTAAAATCCAACTTAATTTTAGTACATGAATTTTTTTGAAACACGTCATAAAATAATGAGGAAGTATGAACTAAAAACTAAACACACTCAGAAATATTCACTACGTGATCCCTAGAGGTAACTTGGGGAAAATACGTTTAAAAATACTATATAGTAATAAATTAAAGACTATAGTAACCTTCCGTATTTGAAGCAAATATTTTATAGATAGTTCCAAAAAATCATTGCCAAACCTTTCTCCACTGAGGAGATAAATAAATTTATATATGGAATTGTATTTTAATTATGCTGATTAATCCTCTTTATGTCAAACCCACTTAAAGCTCAATAAGTTACCATATCATAATAGTCTAAATTTTACTTTGAGGAATTAAGAAAATTGTATTATTGTTGAATTATTCTAATATTCAGTAAATTATGAAATTAACTTTATTATTTGTTTAGTTTTTATTTTTTGTTTTTTTTTTTTGTTTTTTTGTTTTTTTAATACTCCATAACACTTCCTATGATTTGCTTTGAAGACCTTAATAAGATATAATTTTGTAAAAACTACGACATTGGGACAAAGCAAGAACAACTCAAAAATACATTCATCAACGTTTTTAATGATAAATAAAATAAAAACACAGTAAACATTGTCGACTAAAACAACCTGGATTGAACACAGCTGGAAGTAATAAATTACATCGTATCTGAGGAATTATTGGAACCAATCCATTTTAGAGAAATAGTTCTATCACTTCATCGACAGCAAAACAAATGTTCTTCTTAAAGAACATTATTTTAAGATAGTACTATATTTATTATACGATTAATATATGACTCGTATATTGAACATCCCTGTGAAATATTATGTGACTTTGAAAAAAGTTAGTATTTCAACTCACCCTCGTAAAATATATTGGGCCTACTAATGATAGGTTGGAAGGCACCGGACACAAGACTTAAAAGTAAAAAAACGAGTTACGGCCAAAATATTTTTATTGAGACTTTAAATTGAAAAAATAAAATATATATACCTTTTAACCCAACTTAAAACATGTTATGTTAACATTTATACGTTGAAGATACTGCTAAAACTTAGCCATCGGCTTCCATAAAGAGGTATTTTGTAATATATCCTGGGTACTTGAAGAAGGACTTTTGTATTTTTTTTTAGTTAAAAATGATAGGCCGATCTCCATTTTAATCTTACTCCTCTTGCCATTCCTCGTAGATTATTGACATGTGCGAGGAACAAGACTATCTGGTGACGCCTTATATGGGTCGGCCACCAGATCGTCTAGCGTGTACATGATAGTATTGGAGACAGTTCTCGCAGACGCCCCATTGAAGTTATCAATGTATTAAATGGAAACGGACATTGTTTGTAGAGTTATTGTTCATAACCAAAGTGATCTTACAAATCTGTTAGTTTTGTTAAGTTTAAATGCATCATATTTCTACGTTCATTGTTACATCTAAATTATTGAAACAATTGATCAAATTAGAATAATGACGTGCATTCTTGTACTTTATCTTTTAGTGTGATTAATTATCAGTATTGCCATTTATTTATAAATAATTAAGTCAAAACTCTAGGAAATGCTTCTATTTTTTCGGTTTATTCCTAGTTCGAATACTACCAAATTTTGAGAAATTTTTTTTTCATTTGCAGCGAAAACTAGAATACTTTGAGATATAAAACTAATGAGATGTCTTTTGAAAGGACAAATTATTTAAAAAAATTGTTGTGTGTTGAATGATTTTCATAAAATCACTATTTTCTGCAACAATTAATTCAAGCTAATAAAAAACTAACATTGAATATAAAAAAATTGGTAAAAAAATAATTTATATTAGGATACTATCTTTTAACATAAACCCCACTAATCAAGTTTTTCACAATATCCTTGTACTTGGTGAAAAATGCCAAATTGTATCACTTAAAAAAACTATAGAAAACTTTTAATAAAATTATTTTTGTTTACAATCCCGTTTACAATTAAAACAATGCAAAAGTTAACCAGCAAATTATACGGTGGCTTGATTTTACAATTATAAAAGAGACTTTATGAAAAAATACTCAAATACCCTGCACATGTACAAGAGGCTAAGGCAATCACGATTAATACAGTATATGATATTAATAAAACGGTAATTGTCTGGTTAACCCCATTTAGTAACGATGTTGTTTAGAGTCCCCCTACAATATGGTGAGTTGATTGGGGCTCACCGGTGCTTGGCAAGATGATGCTTGTTAGGCTGGTGTTTCTCTACATTGAGTTTGTTATCAAGGACTTGTACTTTTGTCGAATGTATAGACTATATAAATGGTACACTCAACATATACACTAAAAACATATAATAACAGTATTTTCTGTGGCTATTAATTTAAGCAAATTAAATCACTGCCTTCATGAGTATAATAAAGATAGTTTTAAATTAGTTTGACTGTGATACTGCCTCTTAACATAAACCCATCAAACAAGTTTTTGACAATCGCAAGGAAAGTTATAAATATATAAAATTTTGGTGAAAAATGGTAAATCATACCAATTTGGTAAACAAAGAAAAACTTTGAAAAACATTATTGTTTATTTTTATTATTAATTATTCCATAAAATCACGTGTAAAACCACATTCTGCAATCTTATTAAAAATAATTGATTTTTATAAACCTATTTTTAGTGTCAGAATGAATATAATTTTGACCCTTAAAATAAATTGTTTAATATATTTTACTAATTTTTCTACATGTTATTAAAATAAATCTGGCAACTTTTCTTGCAACGCAACTAGTTCTGGAAAGAAGAGTTGGAAAAAACTATAGGTGAAGTGTGCTTGTTTATAATATTATTAAAATTTGTGCATGATGTTTAAAAGTAAATAATTCAAGGATTCCTAGATTACTGAAAAGTTCTAAATAATATTTATTGTGATTCAAATCAACGTCTTATATTTATTGATACACAATAATCTTATTTTTTTTTTTTTATTCGCCAGTTTAAAGGCCCTTTAGGTCTGTACAACTTTATTAAACGAGTGAATTAACAACAATTATCTCGTTGCAGATTCGGAAAACGACCTTTTCCCTTCACAGTCTGAATCATTAGCTACTGAGCTAAAACGCCAGAAAATTAAAACATATAATGAAACAATGTCGGACTTGCTAAAATAATACGAACCAGAAACTTTGCGACGTCCCTTTTTTTTAGGACAGTCCTGATTTTGCATTAGGACTATGATGGTGGATTTATAGACTTTACAACTTTCTATTTAGTAGAACGGCAGCAGACCGAGCTTGTTTACTGATGTATGAATGAGGGAGAACCTCAAAGAAAGAGGCAGGCTTGAGTGTAGAACCACCCCATAGTGGAGAAAGGAATGCCACACAGTAAACTATTATAGTAATAACAATAGTAATAATACTTAGAAATATAAAGTAGTCATCACGATATTTAAAAAAAGAGATATATTATTTTTTTTACAATTTGTATCAATAAAATTGATACAAAGTCGTCATAACTAAAAACAATATATATAATCCTTAAATATGCATAACACGTGTTTATTGTCTATATTTAGCCTAAAAGACATCACCACCTACAAAAAGAGGAAAACGTTTCAATCAATGTTATTTTGTAAGGTTGTAATCTCAAGTTCCTCGACAACACTACTAAACCAACCACTCGTTTTCCAAGAACAAAACAATCTCACTTACTTGTAAAAGGACAAGTTTTAAGCATCGTAGTATTATAAACAAAAACACTTTTATTAATTGAATCAATAAAGTAGAGTTCCGAGAACTTTCATAATAATAATATATTAAAATTTATCTACAACTATGCTCAAATAATTACATTATTACATTAAAATAATTTTTAGGTAGGAGAACGAAACAGCTATTTAGATTCACAATTAAAAATTAAAATTGTATAATTTATTACTTTCAACTACGCCAATACAAGTTTTTATTTTAAACGTAATAGTTAAAATATCATCAAGGAAACTCATCATGTGTGATTCACAACTCAAATTATCTATACTGAAATCTAATGGTATGTCGCTAGATCCATAACTCAAAAGTAAGTTGAATTTAAAGTGCCCTATTGCTAAATTTAGTATATAATTGTGATTATGTAACATTTTATTTCAATTTGTACTTTAATAAAAATCAAACAACTATTAAAATTGTATGAGACAAATATGTTTTTAAAGAGAAAACGTTTTATTAGTGTAACGTTATCAATACGGTTATAAATGTACATTACATTGTATATGGAAGCAACATAATATTACAATTTGCTGTTTGAAACTTGTCTATGTCAATACATTCTTTACTTAGTACTGTATAGATTTTTGCTCAGTTCCTATAAGGTAATTAAAACATCAATATGCATTAATAACACATTGTTGGTCTGCAACTTAAATTCAAAAACATTATGTTTATAAATAAATATAGAAAACCGTCGCGTAGTTTTTAATATTAGTCGTAATTAAATTATTATGGATTATTTATTACATTTAAACCTCATTACCAATTTTTATAAGATTTAAGTCCCATTAACAAATTTATATACAACAAATTCTATGATGTCTACCACCCATTGTTAGTACAACATTTTAAGTTAATACTAAGTGCTGTAAAAACTAAAAGTCAAAACTTTCTCTGTACTTTAAAATTAGGAGGTTGTTCAAAATGAAAGTTTCTAATAAATGTTTATTTGGTAACATGATTAATTTTTAAAAGGAATAACCAGTTATAGTGCTTCACTTTGGATAAAAACTTCCAAATATATTCACTACTTTTTAATGTTTGTAGTTTCTTTCATCCCAGAGTTATATTCCAAAAACACCTTCTCAACCTGAGTCCAAGAAAGTTTGTTGGATAGAGTAATAAAACCTGCCTGTTTATTTATTTAAGAGTAGTAACAGTGGATTCCAAAAAAGGCCTTTAATTGAATCTTACCCTAAATAAAAAAAATCATCTCTTAAGAATAATACCTCTTATTTTTAATTTATATAATTTCCAATGTAAACCTTTTTGTTAATGTTCAGAACAAATATAGAGATACATTAATTTGCAACATTTCTTAATTTTTTAGGAAAGTCCAACTCCAGAAATATACTAGTTGTAAATTCCATAAATAGCTCATTTTATAAGTAAACAAAAACAATAAATAATTAAAATATAGTATATTGAAAAATACTGTAAATATTTTAATAAAAATTATTATATAGTTTTTTAAGTCACTAATTATGATTTTAACATAGGAAATATTGAAAAACATGTGACAGGTAGAAAATTGAGCTTTTCCAGCGTTACTACCTATGTTACGATAAAAAGTATAACGAATGTGTATACATCCATTTGCGTACTTTTTAGTCATATTTACATATTTATGAAAGCTGCTAATTACTGACGGACGGAATGCTGGAAGATTTAGAAAAATCAAGATAGTTTATTTTTTGTATAAATAATGGATATATATATATATATATATATCCATTATTTTAATATAAATAATGGATAAAACATATATACAAATCATAATACTTGACAGTTGAATCTAAAACAACCAACTAGGGGTTTCATAGGCCGCTTATTTCAATTTCAACAACAAAATAATGACACATTAAAGTGTTGAATGAAAAATCCTAGTTTTTCACCATTTTCACAAATTTAACACTAAGAGTTGTAAAGAATTACTAACAAATCTAACTTTTTTGCCTATTTAGTGTTTATAGGTTACCAATAGTTTCAAATAAATTACGGAAGTTACTTGTGAAAGTAAATAATGATTATAAATGACATTTCCAGTGACATTGAATCAATTGTGGTTGGAAGATTTACGAAAATCGTGATTGAAAATATTAATTTAAATTATTTGATAAAGGGTTTGTTTTGTCCTTGATGAAAATGTTAAGTACATTAAAATATAAAACAATGTCCCCAATGTAAAATTGTAAACTTTCACTACTGCTCATAAAACAATTTTACAAAAACATCATAATATGCTTTTTGACAGCTATCAATTGTAAAAATACTATATCAACTTTTCATCTACCGACTTTAAAATAATAAATTTTGGATGAAATAACAAAATTACCGTTTGAACAATTATTAGATTCGAAGTGTTTGCTAAATTTGTAGTGTAAAACGATCGCTTTTTATTATAAATGTTTTTATGCTAAGGATATTTTTTTGCATAAGGTATTAATTTAAAGGTACATTTAAACTGAATTAAAAAAAATGTGACCAATTTTTTAATTATTTATTACAACAATTCATATTATTATTTCTCAATTATTCAATTATAAAAAGGTACAACCCGGCCTCCTCAACCTCACATAACACGCGAGTGGACAAAATGGTATATTTTAAGTTGCTACATTTCCCTTGATATAATAAATACAATTATAAGTGAATACCATTCTATTAATCGTTTCGGCTGTGCTTGGTTTACTGTATAAGTAGAACATTTAATTAATGTAGGCAACATTAGTATCCGTATATTCTATTACAACTCAACAACCACGAGTAGTATTTTAATGGTAATTCTACATTGTAATAAAGTAACTATTGAATTCATAGAGAGGTTTGAATTCATAGAGAGGTCTTCAAATATTTAACACACCTTTAAATTTTTAAGAACACACTTTTGTTAACATACATTGGTAATCGCTTTGTAACAATGTCTTTTTATTTGTTAAAAAATAACTGTAATATGTATCAAAATATCCATTATTTACAAGAACTGTTTGATAATACCAAACCTAAAATCAAGTAAAATTAATTCCACTAAACAACGAAATGGTTTTGAAAATAATGCAGTAAATACTTACGATATTAGGCAGAGTATAATTTGTTTATATTATTATTTATAATAAAATTAAAAAAAATAATATTAGTGAATTAAGTTACTTCTTTCAAATACGTTTGAATAGGTAGACATTGATTTTAATATTGCTACACATTCATAACACAGAGTAAAATCTGTCCATGTTCAGCAACGTAATTGTTGTTAAAACATGCCATGTGTGTTCATTAAGAATAGCGTAACGAGTAAATCATTTGGTTGAAATTATTGCTTAGATTCAACTTAACTATTTGATAATAAATTGC
Organism: Stictocephala bisonia; assembly: GCA_035578905.1. Lineage (NCBI taxonomy): Eukaryota > Metazoa > Arthropoda > Insecta > Hemiptera > Membracidae > Stictocephala > Stictocephala bisonia. The sequence continues at coordinate 309,152 of JAQJVL010000686.1, read as the reverse complement.
ATTTCTACTAAACGGTCTTTTAAATAATATATTACATTCTTACAAATGAGATGCCGACACAACGTTGTGCGTATTTTAAGGCGAATATGAATGATGATATGAGTGTAGGATGAGTGTTGATGAGTGTGTTGAGCAATTTATTAATAGCCCAACAGCCAGGGCAACTAAGGGACCTACAGCTTTACGTGGAATCCGAACCACGTAGTGCTGGTCTGATTTTCAGCTATCTGACAAGTTTGACACTCAGTTCTCTTCCCTACACAACATCTGAACCTTGACTACCATTCAACACGGACACTCCAGACTTCTCTAGTAGTGTCTACGTTGATGACAACCATTGAGCGGACGCCGTGTCGGTATTAAGAGAACCGAGCATGGAACCTATCGCCTACAATCTTCCAAACACTTTGTCCCCAAGTAGCTGGGTTACAGCACTGTGCCACCAGTGCCGACTGGTGATAAAAAAAATTCATTATTTTTTAAATCAATTTATTTATTAAATTGATTTAAAAAATAAATTTTAAAACATAGCATGAATATTGATTAGGACCATTTATAGTAGAAAAAAATATGAGTTCGATAACGTAGAATAAAATTAATTGGACAAGTAAACCACGCTATTTCATATGAAAGGAATTAATATAAAAAGCATAAAGTATTATTGTACTATATTCAATAATTATTTTCATTTTTATTGTACTCAAGTGGCTTATCTAAATTTATTTATAGTAACATGGTAAGATTCATAATATGTCCTATAGTAATAAATTATGTAAGCAATCACTATTTGTAAGATGTGTATTGATAAATGATTATGTCTAGTAGAAGTTGTAAAATTGTGTTTATAAACTGAAGTGGGGTATTTCATAGTTTCTGTCTTCTATATTACAACATTAAAATCTACTTTATATTTTTTTACTTTAGACCAACACAAAATTTTGTATTAATACCATGTTAATATTTTTGTTTAATAACGTGTTATAGTTGTATTATTTTAATGATAACGATAAAGCCTGTCGTTATAATAAAAATATATAAATCTCATTTTTTTCAGTTACGACAGTTATTTTCTAATAGAGTTACTATATTAAAAATAAAGTTATTTAAAAAAAATTAAAATTAATATAAATTATTATTGTCTGGTATATTTCCCGTATTTTCACATTCCTAATATGGAATCACTCAGTCAGATTTAAAAGGTTCCAAGAATCTTGATGCTCAAGTCGCTGGAAGCTTATTATAGAATAGTTGTCTCTTGTACACTTTGTTCACCCCTAAAAAATAAATAAATATCGTCTACCTCGTCTTTTCTTTTACCTATGAATCAATGTATATTAAACATTGATAGTGTACCTATTTTATATATAATTAAAGTAACAATTATTTTGTCATAAGAACTTTTATTGCTCTATAATATATGAATTCTGACACATTAATTAATGTTTGACTATTATAAAATTTAATCACAACAGAAAAAAGATGTATGGTATTCCTAAGGAATTCTAATTGAAACAATAATTTCCTTAAAAGTGTTTTCATATGACTATAAATATGTTTATATTCATGCCTTATCCTAAAAAGATAAAATAGTCTGAATTTACTTAAACAGTAACAAACAATAAAATATATATTTATTTATAGTTATGCTTTGTTTTGTATTGATAAATTGGATTACCCCTACGCAGTATTTAAGGTCATCTGAACATGAGCTTTGAATGATTAGATAACCTAGAAAAACGTTATCTAATATACTTTCAATAATAGATGTTTCATATTAATTTTTCTCACAGTATAACGCTGGATATTATTATTATTTTATTATGTGATGAAATAAACATTCACTTATATATTCTAATAACTGTGAATTTATTTTTCTAATTAAAATATCTTCTTTCAGTAGCTTTGTAAGTACATTTTAATACTTTTATATTTGTAAAAATTGTGTGTTAAAATGAATAAATAAATGTTTGAAAATGGTTTCATAAGTGACATTTCACGGTTTTTTTTCTCTAAAAGCTCACTAAATTCCTTTCATCAGACAACAGGGTCAATTATATTTAAACAATGCTCTTATTAGCTTCTTTACATTGTTTCTTTGTAGTACTAAAAAGGTTACTTTACTTTGCGAACAAACATGTTTTTTATTACCATTTGTGGTAGTAGTGCAAATATTCTTAAAATAACGTTATCGTATGTTTGCACACAAAACGGGCTACGCGCACTTAGATTCACTGTTTATATGCAACTATACTCCACATGCTCTAGCAAACGTAACGCCCATTGGCTTTATTCACGACATGCTCCTTAGAAAGCATATAACCCGACAATGTAGACACATCTATTACGATTTCTTGAGAACGTTACAAGCACGTATTTAAAACAAATACGTTAAATAATCACATTTCTTTAACTAGTCGTAAAATTAAGTAAAACAATTTTATTAGAATTAACAAAGAGAGTTATGAATTTCATAACGGCTGTAAGTATGAATTTCATAGAAGATAAATATACTCTATGTATTAGTATGTTGAACAAACACTAGTTTTCAAGATCATTTCCTATCGTAAAAGTTATGTTAAACAGTTTGGAAACCCCTCCAAATTTTAAAAGTGTAAGCAAATGATACTTAAAATACTTTTAATTTACATGGAACTTATCTTGCATGAACATAAAACAGAATAAATTTATTTTCCCAATTTTTGTACATAAATACTTTGTATGAACTTTTTGACTAAATGCTTGACTAAAATTAGTTCATATTTGAAATTATTTTGTGTCCCAGATCGTTTGTAATTCTGCATATTGGCATAGTAACATTTCAAACTAGTAAATTACGGTATTCCCCTGGGCCAAGTGTTTTATCTACTCATTTATACAGTTTCAATAGAAGCCACATCAATGGTTAAGGGCTGTTAGAGAGAGTTGTTAGTTAGTTTAGCTGAACTCACCCTTTTCTGTTTATGTAATGAACTTTTTAGTGAGCAACCAATTTACAACTCTATATAGGTATAACAAATCAGTCACATTTTAGAGGAAAATCCATCTTAAAAATAATTTTATGGAAGTGATCTTATTGATAACTCTGAGATCTCAAAGGAAATTTAAACACAATTCTATACGTTCTTGGGTAAGTACTCTATATATAGAATATAATGTAAATATTGAAATAGTAATGCCACTTTAATATTTACTTTTATTCCATCATGGTTAAAATGTTGTAAAAGTCTTTAAACGGAGTATTTTTTGCCAAATAAATTAAACAATTATGAAACACAATTCTTTAAAATATTCCCATCCCTACAATATCAGATAGAAACTTATTGTCTTAGATATATTTTTGGAAAATTTGATATTGGCAATGGCCAAAGTTTTATATCAATAGATTGATTAAGTATATGTTTATCAGGGAGTTTTTACACCTGCCTAGGAGTATTTAAAAGAGTTAGCGTCATTTCTGATATATCTAGTTAGGTAACTGATTGGTACTAACTACTCTAATGTCTTAAATAGACCTGTGTGTTGACGAATGTTTAAATTATTAAATAAATATTTACATTAACATACATTACCCTAATAGACGTATATTTTTTAATATAAAAAATTTATTTCTTACTAATCACTGATTTTATTGTTATGAAGTTTTATAACGGTAACAAAAGCATATTGAGTATACGTTTTGTTAATTTGAATAATATAATATATATCGATACATATCAATAACTGATTTGCTAATTGATTTCTAGTGGCTGTAGTTAGTTAATTGACTAATTCCCACTGAACCTCTGAGGGGTAGCATATATGGACCTACAGCATTGTCTGCTAAAAATAAATTGCTTAAATAATTGGTAAACTAACTTAAAAAAAAATTTAAATTACCATGCAATAGTTGACTATGTTAAAACACACGATAGTTTATTTACAAATGGCTATTAGAAGTAAAGTATCTAAAATGATATTACAATATTTATGTAATATTAGCCACTTTCAAATCGGAATGTGAATATGACCGACTTATGTAACACCATATAAAAAATACAGTATATCTTATCTAACTCAAACGCACACTTAAATTGAGTGGTGGTCTTAAATATTTAGTCATAACCTGTTTAATACGGTATATTTTTTAGTTATTGCTCATTAAACACCTAAATATATATTAATGTGTTTGGTTAAAATGTTTGATATTAATTTCTTACAACATATATAAAGTGTCCTTCCTTTCACACAGTGGTAAAGAATACATGTATGGTTGAATCTCTGATCTCATGATTAAAATTTTGTCAAGATATATGTATGAGTTAAAAATATTAAGAATAGCGACATCAATATTAGAACATCTGAAAAGTTAAAACAGTCAAAGTATTTCTCATTTCACAAGGTGAAATACGGAGCTAAAAAGCATCCTCTAGTTAACCTAAGGATCTAAGGCTTAAGTGTGACTTCCGAACCACCACCAGTGATCGGGCACAGGTGGGCTGTGTGCAAGGACAGGATGGCTCAGATGGTCACCCATCCAAGGGACAACCACGCTTGATGTTGCTTGACGCTGTTACCTCGCAAAAGTGTCAGAACATCAGTTAAGGCCACCTTAAAACTTTGTTTCCACATGTATATTGACAGCTAAGTATACCTGCAACCTCATGTACATTAAATTATCTCTTTCTGTTGGTTCCAGTGAGTAAATTCTTGAAGACAGGAACTTCTGACTCAGAAGATGCACCATTCTTTGAGAAATCTCTGTACAAAGTCGAGGTTAAGGAAGATGAGGAACTCCACAAACCTATCAATACCATCGCTGCTCAGAACAACGAAGATGGTGAGTATATATATTTAAGGCTTATGTTTGAAGTGTATTTACACATCATCCTATATGTATATATATGTTGACATTTAGAGAATGGTCAAATAATATACATTTTTCCCGAACTATAAACAAACCCATTGAGGTATTATTCTGGACCAAAAATAAATCAAAATATAATAATCCAACTTTCAAAAACTATATTTACTCAGCTAGCCCTTTTTTTACTTACTATTGTTTTATGTATAAACGTAATATTATAATACATTTAATTGTTATATTTAGCTTCATACCCCAAATATCCAATTAAAGAAAACCAATTTTTATTTTGAATATGGTGACTTATTATAAATATAAACTAAAATGTCTTCGAATCGAAATAAAAAAAAAGAAAAAGTCAGTATGATTTAGTTAGGGAATTAAAAAAAAAATTAACGATATCAAATTTAGGCTAATTGGTCTATAAATAAAGAAGAAACCCTTTTTGTTCTAAACTGAGTAGTAAACAACTCAACTGTAATTAAATGATAGAACTGAATTAGTGATAAAAATTGCAAAAAATTACAATTTTATTTCAATAGGATTGATCCTATAATTTAAATAATGTACTAGTTATATTAAAATAGAATATTGAAGAAAATAAAAAATTACATTGCTGAACAATTTTGGTTAAATGCGATGTTAGACTAACACTACTATTTTGATTTTACATCTTGAACCGTGTAATTAAAAATTTCTGAATATTTCCAAATAAAATTTATAAATTGAATCCTCTCAGTGGCTTCCACAGTTGCGCTTACTGGGTTAATTTCATTTCTACATGTGTAAACTCCTTCCTCATTCTCCATAAATAAATATGTAAAGGAGTTCAGTCTTGCGACATCAGTGGCCATCGGTCCTACACGAGTACTGACAATGTCACCAAAAAGAGTGGGTGTGCCACCGTGTCAGAATATTTTTTTCTTTTTTTGTTATTTTTTAATTTCCATTCGAGAATTACTAGTGGCACGGTTCACAGCGTGCAATCAAATTGGCGCTGGTAGACTAATATTGAACATCACTTGTATATGTAACTGCTCTGCTGTGGAATCGTTCCTTTAATTGAATATTCTGTTTTTAGTTGTTGTATCAATCCTACAGACATAATTAGTTTTTGGTTATTTTTACCATTAACTGACTTCTGTCAATTAATGACATAAAATGTCTTATTCATTTTTGGCCGATTTAAAATCGAAGATTTGCAATTTAATCTTCTAGCTTAAACTTAATACTGGTATTATATTTTTACGTCTTTATTTTTTACAACATAAGACCTTTGACTCTACAAAGTTTCAGCCTCGTAGGCTTAGTACTTTTTAGTTACAGTGATGAGTGAATGAGTGAGTGAGTGAATTAGTGGTATCTGCCGATAGGTATAGAAGATAATACATAAGTAACTTAACAGAAAAATAATTGGTTTGGTATAATTTTACACACTTTTTTATAAGAAATTTAACAAAATAAGGCCATCATTAATAATGCATTTTAAAGCACATGTTTGCACTACAATACTTATGTCACTTCCCTTAATTTATCTATTTATCTGTGTAAGCGAATATATAATAAAGGCAATTAATTCTACCAGAGAATTAACACTTGTCTTTCATCTACACCTGGACATAATAATCCAATGAGCTAGACCTGGGAATATTGCTGGTTAATATTACATCCCTCCACGACCAACTAGTTTTTTTAGTGATTTTATTAAGTAAGTTAGTGGCAAGGGCTCGAGAAAAGTGGTGAAGTGCTGCATAGTGCTAGAAGTACAAATTTCGTCTAATATGAAAAGGAACATCCTCGAACAGCTGCAGCAACTCTTCTTACATGATGTGCAAATACATTTATCATTTAGGCAGCCAGGTAATATTAATGGACCAATTAGCTGATTATGTAAAATACCACAGCAAACATTGGCACTAAATTGGTGTTGACATTTCTGGTCCACTACCTCATGAGGATTTTGTTCTGCCATAAATGCTCACTAAGCAAGTTGTTGACACCATTTCTAGTAAATTAGCCTCATCCATAGATAAAATATGCTTGTAATGTTGTTGATTAGTATTAAAAAAATTACTAAACTCCAAACGAAATGAACCATCCCCTGGTTCTAGAAGCTGGACCTTCTGTTAATGAAATGGGTAAAATTCATTTCAATGTTAAAGTGACCTCCAATCTAAAGGTTGTGAAACTCATATTCATCTCTTAATATGTCATAATAACATTTTGTAGCTTGCCATTACAGTACTACCAAAACACAAGTCAGACATGACAATTAGAAAATCATTATTGATCAGCTGTTGTTTAAGTCTTAACAGCTTAAGAAGGAAAAATAATATTACGATAAGTTATGTTACATAGTAGAAAGTAAAGACACAATTATTTATTTGTTAAGTATTTTAAAATGTTTTTTATTTCTTTATACTATTTTTACTTCAATAATAATTAATAGTAAAAATAATTATTTATTTGACACAAACATTACGCTTTTAATATCTTCATCTAGTTCTTTCTTTGCAATTACTTATGTATTATACTTAATAAAGTAAAAATGTTGTACTTATTTATGTGTTTTTTTTTTTTTACTTAGCTTACATAAATCTTCACAGAATAAAATTCTCTACAAATTATGTATGTAGTTTTTATGACTTTACTATCCTTTTAACAAAGTTATTGTACACTAAACTTAAATAAAAAAACGGAGTGTCTTGTCCTAATGTCTTGCATTGAATTCCTAATTACTTAAAAACTACTAAGATACATTTCTGAAACATATTTCTTTAGTTTTATATTGTCAAATTATAATAGAATTCATGATATTTCCGTTCTTATTTATTTTTCATAAGCTGTGTACAATGTTATTTTACTCTTTATCCATGAGTCTTACCAAAATGATTGACAGACTGTAATTCACTACAGAAGAGTTTTCAGACCTATATTTATTAAAAACATTTTCTTTATTTTTAGTAGTAGAATGCGTTGTTGAAGTAGGGTGAGAATGCCATGAATCATCCTGTATATGCAATCAAAACAAATAAAGTAAAATCTAAACTTGTTGGATTGTAGACCTGCTATCACTTCTTACAATTAAAAAAAAGAAAACACATATGAATTTCAATGAAATCCTACAGTCAATTATGTACAGAGAAATTTTAAATATACATGCTTATGTTTTCAGCTTTGGATTTTTAAGAACCACATAACCAAATATTGAATCTCAATTATTGTTCCAGAACTTTTCTATCAATTTCCAAGTAAAGTTTAAGTAATTCTGTGGTTTCCCTTATACGTAAATGACTACTAGTACAAGTATTCTTAGATTAATAAATACTTCATTAATGTTGTAAATTTATAAATATTGCACTGTAGTATAAAATAATAAATATGCATTTATAATAGGTCTAGTGGCTTTTAGTTTATCACATGCAATTAAGCATTAAGATATAAGATACATGTTAAACAAAATCTGTATGATCATTATCATTATATTGTTTGCAGGTTCCAATGTTATCTACCAGATAACTGGTGGGAACGTTGGAGGTACGTTTTCTGTAGATCCTGAGACAGGAGACATCTCATTGACTAAAAATCTCGACTATGAATCAAAAAAGAATGTAAGTTATGTGTGATATAAGGTTAATTTCTATCGTTTATATTTATATTAACAAACTGATTATTTATTGGTTTTAGACAGAAAGAATCTATATGAACTTTATCTAGGTTTGGTAGTCATTTTATTACAGTATTTTAGTATTTTAATATAAAGATAATAAAACGTATATATTTTCAATACAGAAGTTTCCTTTTAATTTTTAACATAAATTCAATGTTGTAATAATTTATATGATTAGTGTAACAATATTTAACTTTATAATCTCATCCTATCCTAGGGTAATGTACCTTACACAAAATATATTTGGGCCAGGAATGAGAAGCCATTACCAAAATAATATCTGTTCATAATTTATCAGAATTTATAGTTTTTTTACAAAAAAATAACTGGTTTTATTTCGAGACACGTAAATACCTTATTACACTCAAGTGAAAGTTTAAAGTTCTATGTATGGACACGAATAAGAACGAAGGACCCTCTATGAAACTAAAACAAATTACTAATCATCACAAATGTAGCGTAAACATAAAAATTCAGTTACTTGGTTTATCACAGAGTAAAAAGATTACTAACTTTTTTCTATACAAACTTACTTTAAACCACTGTTCAAATTATACTTCACAATCAAACTTCACTAACCAACATATTCATAATACAATTTTATTAAAATAAATATATACGCCAAGGGTCCTACAGATAAGGGATATACAGGTGCTCCACTGCCAAGGGGGCTTGTCACTACGTGTTCAGTTGGGAGGCAGAGGCGTATTTTAGTCCCTTGTAGTCAGCTCTGAAAAGTTTTATAACAATAGCATCTTAGTTATCATATTGATTTAAACAGAATATGGCAGAACTGAAATAAAATAAATTACACGGTATTGTTGTCTAATTACGAAGTAAGTCATGAATGCAGTGTTTGCCATGTCCTATGAGCAGACAATGGCTGAATTAAAATGAATTTGAAATTTTCTGATCTTGTTCAGTTTGCTGTCTTGTCCAACAAAGTTTTAAAGTGAAGGAAAATTCACAAGTTTACTTTTAGAGGAGAAAGTAGCCCAATTATGCCTAAAACTGTGTTTTTTTGCCTTGTTTACTTGTTCCTTACGTTATTAAAATTTAATATATGCCTAAATGTGGTTTTAGGAGTCATAAAATTTGATGGCCCAGTGAATAATTGTGGAATATGTGACTGTTGTACTAGAATAATATATTGTCCGCTGTTTCTGAGAAAATGTTATTTAGTATCAAGATTCAATAAACAGTATTTTAGTTAACAGAAAACATTAACATATCTGCAATATTGTTTTACTGTAAATATACATTTTAATATATATTCTTCCTTTATACTTTTTATTCTAAATATATTGCAAAGATTTCATTCGTTGAAACTTGACTATATATTGATAATTCGTATAATAAAATTATCTCTGTACCAGAATATATTAGTGAAAGTATTTAACGATCAATGCACCTTAAATAAAATTCAAAATAAACGTTTGATAAATATTACAATTCTACAGTTATGTATTCATTTTTTTAAAAGGTTGGTGGTAAATGTATTATTGTTAAATTAACTATCAATAATATTTCTGGCAAAAAAATAATATCTTGCTATCGAACTGTTATATCTCTTCCATATATTCCATTAAAGATAGACAAAGGAAATACGTTTTTACATTGTGTTGTTTCTACTGCAATGCAAACCTTTTGACGACTCTTTTCCTTCACCATATGAAATATCTTTTGTCAACTAAGCCAACATTTTTTCCATGGTTTTTCCTTTAGTATGAGCTGCGAATCACCGTGTCAGACGAGACGGGAGCGGTGAGTTCTACCAGCCTCCAGGTAGACGTTTTGGACACAAATGACAACCCTCCAGTGTTCCAAAAACCCTCATACATCACAACTGTCACTGAAGAAGATGCAGAAAATTTGCCTAGAAAGATATTACAGGTAAGTCAATAATATAATTGGGCCACATAGTGAGTGACCCATGTGTTATGTTTAGTGAATATATGGGGTTTCAGTAGTGCATAATAATTGTTCCATTACTAATCACGGGGGTGACTAGCTTCCACCTAAACTGCCACAACCGAGTTTAGTTAGTAGAATAACTAATGAAATGAACAATATTTCTTAATAGTTATGTACTGTTTACATAATTATTCATTATAGTATTATAAATGTTAGTTGAATACTAAACGATGATGCAATTTAATAGCTATAAGCTTAATTCGTTAGGTTACTAATTCTATTGAAGTAGTGGGTGGGGCTTGTTACTGTGCTGTCATCCCGTGGTCAACCGTCCTCCTAGTTTCCATGATGCCATTAAATGAACTGATACACTGGGCAAAAAGCAGGTTTCTACATCCCTTTTGTACAGGTGCTTTTAGTAGGTCACCTTCTAAGTTGCTTATCTATAATGATCAAGCTATCCTGTTAGTTATTTAGGCATTTTATAGAGTTTATTGCGGGGAAACGGGCGAGAAAAAAGAAAAAAATATTTATTAATCGTTAATGATGAGGATTGGTTCGGATCGGTCCTGACTGGAAATTAATACGTAAATTGACAGAGGCCGTGTGGGAAATTCTTCTGGATTAATTACGCCGTTTCCGCCGCGTTAGAAGCGCGCGGGCTGGACCTATGGTTTAGGCCGCGTGAGTGCTAGTTGACGGTTCCCTACAAATCACAACCAGCTTTGATAAGCTCTAAATAAATGTACCATAAGGGCAAATATAGTTTTACATATTTACAATTAACTGGGTGGCTGCGATCCCCTCGTGCCCTCCATTACCGAAACTCTACATTTTTAGATGGCTACCTGATTCCTACCTAAAGGGACTACTCCCCCCCCCCAAAGGTTAATTTAGCCTAGCCGATTCATTTTGGTTAATTGGTGCTAAAACTTAAACTAGAGGCTACTTAGCTGGCGAGCGGCCGTTGGCGGCGTCGTCGTCCGGAGTCCTCGACGCGCTGCTCCTACCTCCCTCGGTGTCTTCGACACTCTGCCCGACTCGCTCCGTCCGGCTCCCCTCCACGACCCTAGCGCATGCGCACGCGATGGTTGAATACTTCGCCGCGCGTGGCAGACCGCCACATTATGTTATGTTTTTTTTAAATTACTTCTTATGGATTTGGTCTCTTTTTGGCCAGATTTATGTACATAATTAAATACTGACTATTTGACTTGTACTGTGATATTGTTTGTTATAGTATATTTAATGTTTTATTAAGATAATATTTTTTGTCGCACATATCATACCTGCCACGTATTATATATTTGTAAGACTTTTGACTTATCAATAAATTGATTTGTCAAGAAAACTAAGTGTTTAAGTAATTATGAATATTCCAAAATATGTTGTTTGTCAAGGCAAAATAATAACTATACGTACAATTTAATTAGTACATTTAATATAATTTTAAAACTATCTGTTAAATTTATTATGTCTTTGTACGTTCTTTTTACCTATCACAGAGTTCATTATGTAGACTAACAGTTTTTTTGCTTAAAATATTATAAAAACATTGCTATTATAAAAATGAGAAATAGTTTTTAAGTACACAGGGTAACTATTTATATATTTCATACTATGTAAGTAATCATCATAAAGTTTTTATGAGTGTCTACAATCAATTTGTATTGAATTTTGCAGTATTTTGTGTGATTTTAAAATTATTTTTTAGTAGGAGTGCTTAGATTGTACATTTTGGTTGAACATTTTTAAACATGTTTTGTCATTTTTTGGACATTTAAAATGATATAACTGCAGGTGAATGTCACTGATGCTGATGTAGATCGTCCTCAGAACATCGTGTACTTTCTCAGTGGTCCTGGAGTGGATGCTGACGAACCTTCCAGCAGCAAGTTCTCTATCAACAAGAATACGGGGGAGATTTTTGTACTTAAGGTAATGTATTTTATAGGTTAAACGTTAATCTATGTAGTTAAAGTTATTTAATTTATTTAGACATATTTCTCAATGTATTGTCAGTTATATAATACTGGCTACAAGTTAATATGTTCGTAAAGTGGATATATTATTATAACCATTGTATTATTTTATTTATTATTACAATACAATATTATTTATTATTGTATTGTATTATATGAACAAATTACAAATTTATATTTGTTTTGTAAAATAAATACAAGCAATATTTCAACTCTATTTAAATGTATTATAATTTAAAATAAATTAAATACCCGAAACGTGCTTGATAATTACTAGTATACATTTATTTGTGGAGATAATAAAAACATTGCATTAACCACACTACTTTGTTTTGCTATAGATTACTCCAATTGTTTATTTTTTTCATTTTTATGTTTTATTGTATACTTATAATTGGTCTATTTTAATTTTTTTAAACATGATACCAAGTTAGTACAGTAGGTATTAAAATAATTCGCAAGTTATTTATAGAACATTAAATAATTTGTTATAAGACTATAAAATTTTAGTAATAATAATATTGCTATTTATAAAAAGAAACGAACTATACGTCAGCTTACAACTTAATTTATTTCAAATCATGTAACACGGTTTTCATAATATTTAAACTGTTGCCTTGCCATGTAATATTATATAAACTAAGTAAGCAGTATCCATATGCTCTATATTTAACATCCAAGGTTACAATGACTTTTCAATTTTGTCTCTATGCAATTACAGTTTGAGTCTATGAGTGAATATGGGAGTGTATTATATTGCGAAAAGACCAAATTTTTAGGTGTGTTGCTTAAACTAACCTTTTTTATCTCTATGTTAATTTCATAGTTAACTGAACTTTTGATCGCAATTTCTTTTTCATAATTTATAAATTATATTAGATTAAAATTGTATTATTTGATATGTTACTATATTAAAATAAATATTACTTCTACTTAAGGCTATGAATAAATAAAACAGCTGTTCATTTAGATGAGAGGATTTAATTAATTTTTCGAAATGGCTGTTTCACAAATTTTACAATAATAATTAGTATATTTGATTTTAATTTTAAATTGTAACTTGGGTAAATGTGTGCCTTAATTTGCCCAAATTAGGCTATGAGATATTTTTTTTCTAAATTTTTAGATAAAATATCTCTGGGTAGGGTATCGTGCTGGATTAACTTGACTGATGGTTCAAGTAGGCTAATTGATTTTGAGTGAAATAAAATATAGACAATTAGTCATTTAATTTAGAAAACAATAAAATGTGTAAAACTATTTGAATTATTTCAGATAAAAAGAGAAGGAAAGATATAATGTAAGTTGGAAGTAACGTTTTGGATTATATGTAGCCAGGTCCGGGATGATGAATTTTACTATGGCCAGATTTCACCAAATTTAAATAACTCTTCTTTCTTGATGTTAAATATTAATGGTGTTTACGTTACTACTGATACGTTTATTGTTTTATAATTACCTTTTGTTCAATTCACTGAAAATTAAATTAAGTTTAAATAATTTTGCCTTTTCTAAAAATTGAGATGCTTCCACTGCCAAGGCTTCATGAAGAAGGAAGAGAAAAGGCCACTGTCATTGCATCAATCACTTTTACAACACGTTTACACTTGATGTCCAGTATATGTAATTTCTTGTGGTGAATATATGAAAATAAAAAAAATGGTTTGGGTCAATTTAGAGGATTGTTATAGTAAATAATTGTACAATTTGGTTCATATAAGTATTAGGTGATTAAGTGATAGTGTGGGGAAGGTATTAATATAAATCTAATAAGATTTCTTTTTCATTTATTAATATTGAGTAGGAATTATTCATTAAGGGAAGGATTTATTCATTATAAGAGATAAATTTGGACAATATTTAACACATGATAAATGAAGTTGAATGGAATGAAATTAATTATTCATTGTAGACTAATAATAATTTCAATGCTATTTACAAGTTTTAGACTAAAAAATTCTAAGTGCATGTTCTTTGAAATAGTTTTAATTTAACAATGTTGTAATGTACCCCAGCTTAATATTCAAACGTTATTGGCATTTCTTTAATATTTAAAAGTAGTTCTGTATTTTCATAGAAAATTTGTCATTAAATTCAGTAAATGTATCCTAACTTATATGTTACTATACTACAGTAAAATCTGTATATTCAGCCCTTAGATCGAGACCTGCCCGTGGGCAGACCTCTCTGGCGGTTCACTGTCTTTGCTCAGGACGAGGGTGGAGAAGGACTGGTGGGGTATGCGGATGTCCAAGTGGTACTAAAAGACATCAATGACAACCCACCAGCCTTCCTTCAGAGTGTACAGTCCGCCAACGTCACGGAGAACTCTACCACAGGTAGAAAAGCAGAATATATGTTTTAAAATTATTTAAGAACTTTAAACTCAAAGATAAAAGTTCATGTAAATTACTATCGAGTATAAGAGTAGTTTTTTTTTTTTTTTTTTTTTTTTTTTTTTTTTTTTTTTTTTTTATCAGGAAACAATATTTTCCTGTCTATATTACCTAGCATATTAAAAAGAATGCAAAAAACCATTTCCTTCCCTCTTTCATAATTAATGTCCAGACTTACTTTTTCCTTTTTATACTAAAAGAAAATAGTGACACAATTACCGATTTTCTAGTTCAAAACTAAAACATTACTTAAAGGTACAAACTTACTTTCAGCATCATCAAACAATATTTAAAGAAAACCCAATAAGAACATTCTTAAACATTTTTACGTGCTTGTGATTCTAAAAACTATGACGTTTAAGTAAGTACTTTTAACGTTTAAAAACAAACCCATCCACGTGTATTTATGCACAATTATTATGCAATACCTACTGATGTGATAGGAAAGAGAGGGGTCTATCATTATATTTAACAAGCCACTGATATACAAAAAATATCTAGATATAAACTTTATTCATTCACTTAACTAATTCAGTTCAAAACAATTTCTTAAACATTTCAAATTCAAAAGAAGCTTTATTCCTTAAATTAATTACACATATATGCACAGTTTATCTATGAAATTATATCAACTTCTAAAATAATATAAATGGTAACTTGAAAATTGAAATTAATAAACAAAAAATTAGTGTTATTTAAATAGTGAAACCTAAAAATTGTAGAATAAGTAGGTCACTCCTTAGGTAATAAAACCTGTTTGGAATGGTTATACAAAATTAATTTACTAAAAAAATTAAGAACATAGTACCCCATATTTTTTAGATAATAGTCAATCCCTGTAACATTGTACTAGACTTATTCAATACATACAGTTTACTGGTATCATATGTGTTAAAATAAATATTTAAAAACACTTAAAAATTAGATTCAGCTTGGTTTTAATAAACTACACATTTGAACTACATATACTCACATGAATCTCAGGCATATATCTACAAATTAACAAGATAAAAGGATACGATGATTGGTTTTGACAGGTTAAACAGAATGCACAGTTATACATTCGAGGCAAAGGTTCGTTTGAAATATATTCAGAGAATTTATGAACTCCTGTTGAATGCTTTTGAATGTGAATGTTAAATGAAGCGCGTTTGATGTAAGGTATAGTTTTTCTTTTATCCAGAAAATCAATTCAGTTATATCGATTTTCATTTTTTCAAATGGTTTTGCATTTATTAGTTTTTATGAATGTTCTGTCAATACAACAGATTTTATGTAAAAATAATCTTTAACTATATTCCTCCAAAACTGTTTCGTTTTTCTGTTTATACTTTCTTATAAGGGTACTTATTTATAAGGGGAACTAATAACTATCTTTGTTCTATTACTAATATCCTACTAATGTATGTATATATATATATTAGTTGACAAATTATTTTTTCATATCGGCAGGTGTTGTGGTATTGACGATGACAGCCCTGGACCAGGACGATCCCCTTGAAGGAGGAAACGCACAACTGACCTACAATATTGAGAAGAATGTCCTCGACGAGCAGACAGGAACCCCTATCTTCAGCATAGAATCACGGTCAGGTCTCGTGCGCACCAACATATGTTGTCTGGACAGGGAGAAGACCCCTGACTACACGCTGCAGATTGTAGCCATGGATGGTGGAGGACTTAAGGGTTAGTATTTAAGAAATGTATTGAAAAATTAATATTCAAAAACTTGATCCCACCAATTATATAAAACCTTTCGGTAAGGTCCATTGGTTTAAACTATTTGAAAACGTATTTGACTTTTAAAGTACTATATAATTATAAGTATAATTTACATTATAAATATCTAACAATAAACAGACCCAAAAACACAATTGAACTAATTGTATCTTAAAAACAAACACCAGTTTGAGGATTATGACTATTGAAACAATATATATAGACAAATATATAAATATTGGCATAAACTACACAACAAGCAATAAAGAACGTAAAGCCTACGCAACAGATATTAATTTTAAGTACATATAACATTATACACTAAAAAATAAAAACAAATATACCACTAAAAATTTGTTAACTAAAACAGGTGATGTATAGATTTAAATTTAAAGTAAACTGTGCAGTTTACTCCAAACGATGCAAAAATATTTCAGGTGAAATTTGACTTCCTTTTCGCAACCCTTAAAATAAATCAGTCTGCAGGTGATCATGGGTCGACATGTACGTATAATTTTGATGCTGATGTTGGTAAGTAGATATGCTTATAATCTGTATTGCAGGTTTTTACCTAAAGATACATTTTTTATCAAAATGTTATTTAAAAAATTATACTTACTTGATAATAGACATACAATGTTTAAGTGTTATGAAGTGCTGTGTGAGGTGAAGTGTTATTATATGTTTATTACGAGTGTGTATGACTACAATTTTGGAATACAAGTGCATACAGTTGTAAGCGTATGATATTATAATGGGTGCAAAATTAAATAGGATGGTAAATGATTTCATATTTGAAGAACGCCTAGAGTGTGTCCTGCCGGACCTGCCGTGGCTCCATACTTTTCATGTACCTCTACCCAGAGTCACTACATCAGTTTCGGTTAGGTTCTACACGTAGCGTTTTGATAGGAATCCGGCTCTGGTTTCCACCTCCCCTAGGATTGCTTTGCCTATAGAGGTCGCAACTATCCAGGCAGCCATGATCGCTTATCCCTTTCGGCTGTACCACGTTATGTGGTGTTTCCAGGTTTTTAGCTTTGTGATTAGATTCTTATTTATGTATTAATTTTAATCTGAAAAATTCTGCACTAGATACATGAGCTGTAAAAAAGCGCACAAATGTACACTATTTAATTCGTCCTACTCACTTACCGTATCTCCATCTAATGTATGATTTAATTATAGTATTTTACTTGGAATAATGAAATGGAATAATGAGTTTATTCAGCATTAAATTACAATATGCAATACAGTTAAAAGGCTCTGAAATCCCTAACCACTGATACCAGTAGTGTGGTTAGGTTACAAAAAATACTGTCAAATAATATAACATAAATTAATTAAGAGTCCAGTCCATCATTTTACATACAAGCTGAGCAGCCGTCCGCAGCACATGAAGAGGATACAATAGAACAATTAAATCACCATAATATAACAAAACAATGAAATAATAAATTATGGAAAATAAAAATAACTAAAATATATACATCAACAATATCTTAGAAAAGATACATAGATGGTATAAGCCATTTTTACAAATGACTGCAATAACTTAACCTAGGGTAATATTTACATAATAATAAAGAAAACTAAATAAAACTAATTTTTATTAACTAACTTACATTTTCTTTCCCTTTCCCCTGCTTCCTGTTTGTTTCACCACATATATGATCTTCAAGAACAGAACTGGAGTTCAGGATCTACAGGGTACTCACTTATATAGCCTGACCGACAGGTTCCTAGACGTTTCTGGAGAGACAGGCCACGTGACAGCCATTAACTGTGATTATTACATATTCTGGGTTGTTCGACTGCAGTCCTCGATGATGGGAAGCAGATACTAAACCTTGAAAACCATTGAACGCCTGGATGTATTACGCAATATGGTACATCGTTACTTACTAGAGCCCAATATTGATTGTTCACAAATAAATGATGGTTTTATTGATTTTTCGGGGTTTGAGGTTCGATCAATTGACCTTGAATCCCACCGGACATCTAATAGGGTTACGTCATACAGTGTACTATTATGTACTCATCGATATGTAAACGTACAGGAAGAAATGGAATGTTTAGCAATGTTTTCCAGTTTCGAAATAAGTGTAAAGTGCCCTTGAAAAACAAAGCACATATAATAATCTTACATCATTCGGTGTAGTGTCACGTAATACTTCCCGATACCAAGTTTTATGGGTATCGGTTAGTTATTTAATGTTATACGAACAATTTCGGGTTCGTACTAAGAGTAAAGTAACCTTGAAAATAAAACTTAACATGCTAAACTAATTTTTTGCTATACCGTATGATGTATTATGCTTATATACTGAGTTTCGGAATTTCTCACGAAAAAATAGATGGTAAGGGATGTAGGCGAGGTTTGGTGACGATCGGACGGTAAATATTGGTGATATGACAACTCATGTTATATGCATCACCCCTCATGAGTCACTAGTAGGATCTACTTATGTCCAAGGTGATGATAAACAACATTTGAAAAATTCGAACAAAATTTCATCATAAATTGAGGAAAAAACTTAAGAAAAAAATGTTCTTATTTAAATAACAAAATGGGAAAAGTAATTTACATATATTACCGTACAACATAACAAAAATGTATATACACATTTATTATAGTGTAACGCAAATATATCGTAAGTTGATCGCATTGGTGACGAAACAAAATAACAATTGGCAATATCAAAACATTTTTTATAGTATAAATTGGTGGACATTATCACCTTTTACATTTTACAAAAAATTCGACGGAAATCTTTTTACAAATAAAGAAACTAGAGGTAATATAAGAATATGCAAATAAAATTAATCAATAAACTACGCTAATTAATCACTTTTTATTGATATTCCTGGTAAATATGTATACAGGTATGTAACGATTTGCACTGATCCACCCGACACTTTGACAAGGATCTGATCAAATACCGTTCATAAATAAGGACGCTAAAGAAAAATTAAGTAAATATGTAATTTAATATAATTAAATGTGACCAATAATCTAATTACTATGTAAATCAATATGCAAATATTTACTAATATGTACAAATGGTTGCTAATTGTTTGAAAAATGTTTAAAGTTTGCGAATGTTTTGCAAATTTTACATAACCTTTCCGAAATTTTGTGAAAGTTTTTTTAGGTTTTGATTATTTTTCATAATTGTTGAATATATTTTGCGAATTTTATTCAATCCTCTGGGAGGGATGGGAGATGGGGATTATGTTATAGAACATTCTACAATCTTGTAGAAGCTTAAATAGTGTTGATGTCATTGGCACCGAACCCGACCTTTTACTCTACTTTTGTTTCATTATATAAACCTTGTTTACTCTGTACAGTTGCTAATGAATTTATAATTTTGTAATTGGCACTTGACAAAATGAATTTGCTGTACGAAATCGTTCAATAGCTATTTCTATACGTTCGTACGTTTTTGGTAAGTGTTGTTTTATGATGTAACTGCTTCAGTTAAATAAATCAATTATTTTGATACTATTCTTATTTAAAAAATGCATTACATTTAAACTGTCATGGGCAATGTAGTTGACCTGTGATAAGATATATGGATAGTTGACGCTTTGTGCACATTGTCAATAAATTTCGAGGGTTTCATTTCATCCACTCTACACAACTATAGACTTAAGAATCAAAACTCTTCTCACATATATTCTTCTTACTATTATTTTTTCCTTAAAAAATCCATACTGTTATTTATATATTTTAAACAGGAATAGAAAAATGTTAACTGTATTTTATTATTTTTAAGCCTTTTACATTGCATATACCAATTATGTTTTTACAGACAAATATGAATGTTTGTATGTGTTGTTTTAAAACATATAATATGACTTTAGTACTTTTAAATTGATTAAAAGGAAATATACAAATGTTAATACTACTGATGATTATAAAACATATACTGATGACCGTAATAAAAACACAAAAAAATAACAAGCTGAAAAGTTTAGTCATCCCCAGCTATTAATTTTCTATGATGGACTAAATTCAATTATAAAAACAGGGTAGCACAAAAGAACAGATAAAAAAGAGCAGGGAAACAATAGCAAACGAGCAATTCGGGTAGTTGTTTACAGTCATGTAGGAAACGTCTCATCAATCACTCTGAGCTTTGGAGTTGTTTGGCTTACATCGGTGTACTACCTCTATTTGTTTCTAGTATTATTATAATTAATGTACTCGTATATGAAGAAAACGTTAGCATTGTCAGTTGTTTCAGTAAGAAATGTTGTATTGTTGGTTATTATTTGTTTTATTCATGCACTGGAACTGCACATTTATTGGTAACTAATACCAAAGCCATGTTATTAACATCAGTTGTTTCTTTAAGAAATGTTGAATTTTAGAACTTAGGCTTAAGCGGCCGGTGTCGTAAGTAGAATCTACAATTTCCGGTGACAACCGCGTCAAGGTACTATCTACAATATTTACAACATGACCAGACGTTTCGCCCATACTGTGATGTGGCAACCTCAGTGGTCTCAGAGAAACCACTGAGGATGCCGCATCACAGTATGGGCGAAACGTCTGGTCATCTTGTAAATATTGTAGATAGTACCTTGACGCCGTTGTCACCGGAAACTGTAAATTTTAAATTGTTTCTTTTCAGGCACTGGAACTGCATCGATAGTTGCAACTGATATCAACGCATGTTAGCATTGTCAGTTTTTTCCTTAACTGGTCATGTATTGTTTCTGTTCAGGCACTGGAACTGTATCGATATTTGTAACTGATATCAACGCATATTAGCACTGTCAGTTTTTTCCTTAACTGATCATGTATTGTTTCTATTCAGGCATTGGAACTGTATCGATATTTGTAACTGATATCAACGCACATTAGCATTGTCATTTTTTTCCTTAACTGATCATGTATTGATCTGTTCAGGCACTGGAACTGTGTCAATATTAGTGACCGATATCAACGCCATATTAGCACTGTCAGTTTTTTCCTTAACTGATCATATATTGTTTTTGTTCAGGCACTGGAACTGTATCAATATTGGTAACTGATATCAACGACATGCCCCCGGCATTCACCAAGGACGAGTGGATGACTGAGGTCCCGGAGACCTTGGATGACAATCTTCCTGATCATGCCATTCTGACTGTTAACGTAATTGATCCTGATGAAAGTAATGATTTTTACTACAAGGTAAAAGTATACATCCTAGTTATAGTTTCTTATTGTTTGTAGAAGCTAACTTCTTATTGTTAGATTATTGTAAACAAAATATTTTGCTGGCTCCAATTTTTAGCTTAAACACTTTTTAATTACTTTCGAAAGCCATATTATTTAGAATGAATCGAGAATCCAAAGTCAAATTTCGATAACATGCACTTAAATTATAATCGTTCTAGTTATAATTTAAGAACATATTTAGATCAAGAACCCTTCATCACAAAATCAAATCAAGTCCTGTCTATCAATGTAGCTTACATTTTTGAGCTTGAATGCTATTTTAAATTTTTTCTTGATAAGTAGGCTGCTGGCCGTTTTGGCAGTATTGTTTCATTCTACCCAAGTATCATATTGAATATTATAGTATATTTTTCTCATAAGTAATATTACCTGAATTTACTGTTTTTAGAGAAATACACATTTGCAATCATACTTTTATTTCAACACTGTAAGTAGGGTCTCTTTGAGTTTTTTATTTATTATAACTTATACTATAAGCAAAATTAATGTATGTATTTTTTGAGTTCAAAAATTATGTGCTAGTGAAATATTCTTTATTTTTTGTTAACATAACAACTATTATAACTTACCACTTCCACTTTTATCATTTTATGTATGCGTTTTAATACAATATACATTAGCGCAAACATTTCGATGGATGTGATAGAAATTATCTACAAACAGGTACAATTAAGTGTGTAGTATACAATGCTATACTATGTAATTTATTTCTAATTTTTTATTTACCACATTTAAATTCAATAATTTAGGAAACACGTCGTACGACTACAATTAAATAAATTTGTTCTTATTACACAGATAATGGGTATTAAAAATAACAGGAGCCTCTTTGAACGATATTGAAATATTTTATGGTTCTTCAAAAATTAAAATATTTTACTGCTGGCTAGAATTTAAATGAAGTTCATCTTCCTTGTTTTACTTTTACTATATATTTGGGACCTTATCCGTTAATTCACTGCCACTACTTTTGTTAGGTTATGTTAAGGATATTTTAGGTTTCGTTATCTTATGTTACAATACAATACAATATTCTTTATTTTACAAATTCATGGAGAATTGCAAATGTCACAAACAATAATAAATTATTACAAATAAAACTGTATAGTTCAAGTCAGATCA
The DNA here is from genome assembly GCA_035578905.1 of Stictocephala bisonia. NCBI lineage: Eukaryota > Metazoa > Arthropoda > Insecta > Hemiptera > Membracidae > Stictocephala > Stictocephala bisonia. The sequence continues at coordinate 286,273 of JAQJVL010000686.1, read as the reverse complement.
GTCATTGATTAATATTCCAAGTCCTCCAGTTTAAAAATTCATCAATTGTGTAAAAAGGATGTTGAAGGAGCCATCTTTTCAGTGTATTCTTGAGGTTCCTTTGGTTTTCTATGTCTGCGGGTAAGGCGTTGAAAAGCTTTGCACCCATATAGGAAGGCTTCTCTTCATATAGTCTTGAATGGTGTCCTGGTAGATTAAAGTCTGCTGCTCACCGGGTGTTGTATGTATGTAAGTCACTGCCTCTGGTCAAATTGTTCAAGTGGGCATACAATATTGATTCTAAAATATACAGAGACACGACGGTAAAGATTGAAAGGTCAACAAATGCTGTCCTACAGCTGTCTCTTGGTTGCAATCCTGCCAGTGTTCTGATACATTTTTCTGCAGAACCAGGGGTCTTTGTAAATTTGCTGCACTTGATTTACCCCAAACAATAAGACCATAGCGGAGGTGTGCTTCAAATAATGCATAGTATGCAGTGAGTGTTACTGTGATGTCACTTATTGATTTAATCCGGCGGATGACATATAATCCAGAGCTTAATTTACCACAGAGGCTGTCTACATGCGATGTCCACTTCAATCCAGTGTCAATTACTATCCCCAGATATTTAGCTTCCTCCACACTATCAATGTTTGGTAATGCTCCCACTTCATCCTTCCTTCTTCCAAAGACCAGCTGTTTGGTCTTAGCTTCATTTATTACCAAGTTGTTGTTGTAGCAATACTGGACAGCCATATTCATTGCGATGTATGCTAAAACATTGAGCTATTCAGGATTTCTATTAGCTAGAAGTAAAGCCGTATCATCTGCATACATGACCGCACTAGAAAAGTCTTCCAAGTATCCAGTAAGATCATTTGTAAAAAGTACAAATAGGACGGGCCCCAGGACTGAGCCTTGAGGCACACCTCTAGTTATCGGTAAGGGGCTAGATCTAACTGTACTGGATGTTTTACTGTCTGTATGTACCCAGTCAACAACCTGGCGCCTGCCTGTCATAAAACTGTTAAACCACCTTGCTGTATTCCCGACAATTCCAAACGCTTCCAACTTATTAAGGAGTTGACAGTGATCAAGGCAATTAAATGCCTTGCTAAAATCTAGCAGCAGTGCAGTAGCATCGCTGCCAGCTTCAAGTTGATACAAAATAAACTCCACCAAATTTATCACTGCAGTCATTGTAGATATGCCTTTTATAAAGCCATGTTGATGACTTGTGAGCATGTTATTTTGCAAAACATGGTTCATGAGGTGGGTGAGCACTATTTTTTCAAACACATTAGAGAAGGTTGATACCAGGGAGATAGATAGGTCGGTAGTTACTTGCCTCACAGGTGATGCCCTGTTTGAACAGTGGTATGACTTTAGTCAGTTTGAGATAGGTTGGGAACTTTCCTTCTGTGAATGACATATTGATAAGGTGAGCTAGTGGTACAACGAGTTCTTCATTGCACATCTTAAACGGCTTTGAGAACACTTCGTCCATTCCTGATGATGTCTTAGTTTCAAAAGAATACATTTTAAAAGACTAAATTAAATTTTAAATTTAAATTTTAAAAAAAATTAAAATAGAATAAACCTCTTCTACTGAGTATGTTGTACTGTGAGGGGTGGAGCATCGTAAGGCTGTGTTATTGCAGTTGTGGGTTGTCTTGGGTTTGCTGCTAAAGCGTTGTTTGCTGCACTTGTGAATACTAGATTAAGATAGTCTGCAATGTTTTTTGGGTCATGGATTTTCTCCCCACCTGAAGTTATCAATTGTTGTAGGCTACATGATGTTTTTGGCTTTCTTTCACCATTCAGTATTGCCCATAAGGTTTTGGACTTGTTATCAGAACAAGCAATACGATTGGATATTTCCTGCCGCCTTAATTCTTTGAGTTTTAAGTCATACCTTTTCTTTTTACCGGCAGTTTCTTGCTTGTGTTCTAACAATCCTGACATTTTGTAGAGGTCATGTGCTCTTAAATACTCCTCCCTCAGCCTTTCTGCTTCTGCATCTAAGACTCTATGCTTTCGTTTATTCTTCACCCTAGATCGTTTCAGAGGGCATACTTGGTTTATTACCATACTGACAGTATTTATAAAAAGGTTGAAAGCCGAGTCAATATCTGAGGCCTCCAGTACATCATCCCAAGATTAGGTTAGGTTTAGTTATGTAATGTTATGTTTATTTATGTTATGTTAGGTTTGGTTTGGTAAAGTTAGTAAACTTAGTTATGGTTATGGTAGTGAATTACGGGAAAAGATGCTGCACTTGATATAACTTAGTAAATATATTTATCACTCACATACAAGGTATATTTAGGTGGTGGATGGCAGTGGTTCTGGGACAGACAGGTTCGACATGGTCAGGAACCCCGATGGTACGGGTTCCCTGAAGGTCACCAAGCCCCTTGACTATGAGGACCCTCAACAACGGGAAGGCTTCCGGTTCAAAATACAGGTGAATGATCAGGTGAATTGAATATTGATTATACTGCTGTTATCACTGTGTTATATAGATAGAAGTATTTTACTCATTGACTAGAAAAAAAGGCCTTAAAACCCAAATATCATTAACATGTATTGAGTTAGAAATGTTGAAAATATATAATTTACTTCATATCTTTTATTTCCAGATGTATATAATTATAGAGTTTGTATAGTTTTAAATAGTGTAATTAATGTATAAAATAACATATTAGACTTCTATATAGTCATACTTTGAAAACTGTTTTTACCAAATAAGTTCTTTAAATAAGTAAATAAACTTTACAAATTTAGTTCTGATATGCCTAAAAACTTAGAAAATTGTTCATATTAATCACGCTTCTTCAAGAGAAGTTCAGTGGTATTCGGCCAGTCAGTAAACAGGTTAAATATGTACTAGAAGTAATCAATTCTATAAGCTTTTAGAAACAATGTATAGGATTGTATCTGTTTTAAATAAGATATATCGATAGAAATGTTGTTTAAGGGCTATTATTATGATTACACCGTGATTGTGAATTGGTTAACATTTTTTTTAAATATAATTTTGTTTTACACATTTAAGGAAAAACAATAAATAATTTCTATATTACATTATTAACATTTCTGATCTCCCGATTGAAAAAAAAAAAAACTAAAAACTGAGTAGAATGAACTTTAGAAAGCCGTTTAGATAAAATAGAATACTTTATTTTTATCTCATTTTGTGTAATCGTTTATCGACTATCATTTCAAATCATCGTTTATCAAATCATTGATCTTTTTGACAAGCATGCTCCTTTAATCACTAAAAGAGTCACCAAGAGACCTGCCCCTTGGCTGACAAATCATATTCGCCAGCTTCAGAAATTAAGAGATGCTTCTTTTCGTAAAGCTAAACTTTCAAAATTACCCTCAGACTGGAATTCATATAAACGATTAAGAAACCATACGAAACAGCAAATAAGAAATGCCAAAGTCAGATATTATTTTCGTACATTTTCTAACTCTAAACAGTCCTCTAGGAAATTGTGGACCAAAGTAAAGGAGCTGGGGATTGGCAAACCCAATATCGTTCACCCTATCACAATGGATCTAAATAGCATCAATGATTTCTTTGTTAACATTCCTGTAGATCAATCTGGAGCAAGAGATTACCTAGCACAGGTGCAGTGTCCTTTGGCCTGTGCCTGTGCGGGTGATCGGGATCTGTTCTCATTCAGACCTGTCACTGAGGCTGATGTGTTGAAGGCTATCAGAAGAACGACAAGTAACGCTGTTGGAGCTGATAACGTCCCTATCAAGTTTTTGAAAGATACTCTTCCAGTTACGCTCCCAATTATTGTTCTAATATTTAATAAATCTCTTACGTCATCTGTTTTCCCTGATGCTTGGAAACTTGCTCTTGTGAGACCACTTCCTAAAATTTCATCTCCTCAAACACCATCTGATTATAGACCAATCAGCATTCTTTCTGCACTATCTAAGTGTCTTGAAAGGGTCGTTTACTTGCAGCTCTCATCTTTCATTCATAGAAATAATCTTCTGTCCAGCTCACAATCTGGTTTTAGGTCTCAACATAGCACAACAACTGCTCTCATAAAAATCACCGACGATATTCGTTCTGCTATGGATAGAAAACAGTTAACACTTCTGACCCTGTTCGACTTTTCTAAGGCCTTTGACTGTGTCTTTCATCCTCTCCTTTTTCATAAACTTCATACAGGTGGGTTTTCCACTGGCTGTGTCAACTGGGTAAAATCGTACCTATCTAATCGTCAACAGTGTGTGAGAGCCAACGACAAGGATTCGTGTTGGAGATCTGTCACCCGAGGGGTCCCCCAGGGATCCGTTCTTGGACCCCTACTCTTCTCATTGTACATCAACGACATAACAACTGTGATACGCTACTGTAACTATCATTTATATGCTGACGATCTACAAATTTACTTGAATTTCTTTGTGAGTGATGTTGACAGAACTTTGAACTTAATAAACTCTGATATTGACGCCATAGGTTCCTGGGCCCATTGTCATGGTTTACAATTGAATGAAAACAAGACTCAATCAATTTTTGTTGGGAACTGCAGACTTTTGACTAGACTTAACTTAAATAATGTCCCTAAACTTATACTTAACAATAAATCCATTGACTATTGTGAAAGGGTCAGGAACCTGGGATTGACTATGACTTGTACATTGGGATGGACTGAGCAAGTAACTCAAACCTGTAGAAGAGTGTTTGCCGGCATTCACAGTTTGAAACGTTTTGCATTATATTTACCACTTAACGTTAAAGTGATGCTGGTAAAGACTCTGGTACTTACCCACTTTAATTATTGTGACGTAGTGACTTGTGATATGACTGCCGAGCTGTTAGAAAAACTCCAACGTGCGCAAAATTACTGTATAAGATTCATCTTTAACCTCCGGAGAAGAGACCATGTTACTCCTTTTTATGAGCAGTTATCCCTTTTGAAACTTCATCACTTATTCCAGTTCCATATTCTTTCACTTCTTCACACAATTTTGCGCACTAAGTCACCTAAATATTTATTTGATAATTTCACTTTCCTTTCTAATCTGAGTGCCCGGGAAACAAGAAGGGGTGCCTCACTTCTTTGCATTCCAATTCACCGGTCATCTATTTTCAATAAATCATTTATCGTTTCTGCGTGTAGGTTATGGAACTCTCTTCCTGATTATATAAGAAACATCGAGGATCGTGCTCAGTTCAGGGTGGAGTTGAAGTCCCATCTGCTGCGGGGCTCGGGTGGGCTGTGAGTTTCGGTGGCTATGGTTGGTGCTCATGTGGGGAGTGGCATGGATGATGCGTGTGTGTTTGTGTATACGTGCAATTGAGCGAGTGGAAGAGTAAATGTTATCACTGAGATGAATATTAATTCTCTGTGGTGAAGTAGGTGTGTGTGTGTTAGGAAATTATAAAATATAAAGTATTTAGACGTGTTTTAAATTTATCTATGATTTATTTGCTTTTATGTTTTAGATTACAGTTATGAATAAATTGATTAATTATTACTGACATCATTCCTATTCAATTAGGGTAGTATATTTATTATAAAGGCAATTTATTTATAATATAGTTTTCTTTTGTTTTACTTAGATAAGTTTTTTATATATTGAATTGTGTAGTATAATATCAGGTTAAGTGGAAGAAAGGACTGATAAGTCCTAACTTCGCCTGAAAATAAAGACGTTTTTCATTTCATTACATTTCATTTTCATTTTCATTTCATTTCATTTCATTTCATTTCATTTCATTTCATTTCATTTCATTTCATTTCATTTCATTTCATTTCATTTCATTTCATTTCATTTCATTTCATTTCATTTCATTTCATTTCATTTCATTTCATTTCATTTCATTTCATTTCATTTCATTTCATTTCATTTCATTTCATTTCATTTCATTTCATTTCATTTCATTTCATTTCATTTCATTTCATTTCATTTCATTTCATTTCATTTCATTTCATTTCATTTCATTTCATTTCATTTCATTTCATTTCATTTCATTTCATTTCATTTCATTTCATTTCATTTCATTTCATTTCATTTCATTTCATTTCATTTCATTTCATCGACTAAATTATACATTACATTTTATGATTAATAAGTAAAGTAATGTAAAACATACGAAAAATCTAAACATTTCATTCCACCAGTGCAACCAAGTTGGGTGAATAGGAGTGGTTGGAACGTTGCCATATCGTTAACCGGAGACTTTTAATTCTAATGGTCGTAATTTTTTGAATCCAGCAAAACCAGAACCCTAACCTTTGGTTAAGTTATTGGCCATGCTCACTGGGGATTCAAATTCATTAAGTCTCTTGTTAAAGGAAAAACGATTCAAACGATAAAGTTCTTTTAGGTAACTGTATTTAATACGAATGACTTATATTATTTACCAATGTTTTTAAGCACAAGTAAAGTTCACTTAGATAAAACCGATCAATAAACATTTACTCTAAAGCATTTATTGTAATTTTCTGGCTCGTCCCCGATACCAGTTGTAAATTATAGATAGCTCTGATTTAGAAAGTGAAAATCCTTCTACTGACTTGACTCTGACTGCCTCTGGTCGTCTGAGGGGTCCTTTTTATAAAGTGCTGCTGTATGTCTAGATCTTTCTAGTTTTGATAGTTAAGATGTTTCTGGAATGTTGATATAAGACTTCCTGGGCGTCATTTCGAGGGGGGGGGAGGTTTCGGCTCCACAAACAGGCAAATTAACTGTCATTCTAGCACCTTCTTGAAGAAACTATGATGACTTACAGTTACGGAGGTGTGAAATTACCATCACCAGGACGGAAGTGCAAAATTACCTTGTTCGTGCTGCCGATTATTACCATATTCCGTTACAATACATTTTCGGGTTGGAATCTAAGTCGAATAAAGGACATTAGTAATTCAATAATGGTATTGTTTTTTCGAAATATTGGTAAGCAATGGGTTTTGACACTATGTTAAGCAACATTGCATAACTAATTCAAAATGTCTTACGATCTCCAATAAGTAGGTAGTAGTTTTCTTTTGTAATTTATAATGCACATTCTATGAAGAGAATTTATATCAGCCAAAGTCAGTAAACAAATTCTGTTTAGACCTACCCATATTGCCATTGTATAAATATATATGATAGAACTACTCTCACTTCTACTATCAACATAACTCTTTATCGACACATCCATTCTCCCCTTGTACACTTAACTTCTAAAACCATCCACCTTGCCATCGTACCCTGAAGCCACCAATCTCAAATTGTACATATACATTTTTATAACCATCCACTACTTACAGTATTTAAAATACACAGCTTTATTTAGTCCACAACAAAGACGTTATATAAAAAGATTATTTGTTGCCTCAAAAGATAGGGAAGAGTAGGATCAAAATAGTCACAATACTTCTTTTTTCTAAGGTAATATATCAATTTATAATGAACTTATTAATTAATTATAGTCACGAATGTCTTACATACTAACTACAAAATACTAAAGATATTATGATTTTGTGATCACATGATATTCTCTAAGCAACACTTTCTATAGTAATTATGAGCTTTCGCGGAACACTCCAAGAATCAATCAACACTCCGGTTCTTTCCACAAGGCGTTCATTAGTTCTGCTCTTCATGGCATTTACTGTTGGCACCACCCAGGTAAATGCATGATTCAGGTTAATTTAAGAAGGTGCTGGAATGACAGATAATTTTACTGTAAGTGGAGCCAGAACCTCCCCGAAATGGTGCCTAGAACGATCTAGATCCATTTCGGCAGTTACAGAACAATCTCCACCAATACTCTAAACTTACACCATCATTTTATTTAAAGGTAGCCCTCAACCGAGCAGTAAGCCTAGCCTTCGGAGTCAGAGTGATAACCTACAGAATGGCTGAGTCAGCCCCACTGACAGTGTGGTAACAGGGACAGTACACACTCGAGTGTAATAAGAAACACTATTTTTGTCTCTTATTTAGTTATAGAATAGTGAATAATTTCAAGTCCAAAATAGTTTCTTTCCATGTTTTTATGTTTATAAATACTTCTAAGTGTGTATTTAATAGTATAGTAGCCATAAGTGGAATTATCATATTACTGTAATAAGGACCCTCTGACCGTAAAATATTCTACCATTAAGGACCTTATCATAAAGGAGGGATAGCCACCGAAGCACGAGTTTGGCGTTAATATTTATTTACATCCTGCCTTGAAAAAAGACTGACATTTTGATACCGGTTGAGTTAGTAAGTTTAGAATATCATTGAATGAAATAAGGCAATTAAAAAAAGTATATGGCAATGTAAATTTGAAATATATGGAATTATTCTTAAACCAATTAAAATATTTTTCTTTTTATTTACTATAATTTTAATAATATACATCAATAAATTAAATAAGGTTATGTTCATTTTTGAATATGTAAAATAATTATTTTAGAATACTAAACTAGTAAGTAGGATTTTGAAATACAATAACCTATTCATAAATAATTTGTTACTCCTTTATATATTTATTAGGAATACAATATACATCCAACACTCACTACTCCCTTGGTGAATATAAGGTGCCGTGATGGCATGAAACCTTATTACATACGGATCTAAAGCCGGATATTGACGGCTGGTGACTGATATGCATTGACTGGTATGAGCCGACAAGCAAAGACATCCATTCACGTGAAACTGACATATTACCCTACGCCCATTTTGATATTTACAGAAAAGAGATACTTAGCTAAAATGTAGGTTATTAAAAAAATTTATATGCCTAGTAAAAACAGGAATACTGATTTTTTTTATATAAACTTAACACAAATTTACTATGTAAAAATTTTAAATGTTTTTGTATACTTTTATTTTACACAGATTAACGTAACAAAAAGTTATATTTTTAATTTTTTTTTATTTTTCTTACGCCGAACGTCAAGATATGGGTGAATATGGATTTCGAATGAGTGCGTTGAGTGTAGATGAGCGAATAGTTTAATTATAAGTAGCCTACAACCTCCCCAAAAGTTTGGTGATCGATTTCTTTCAACATTGAACTAAGTTAACGTTTTCTGAACGTTGTACCTCACTACTCTTGGAAATGTAAATGCAAAAGAGTGGTTACTTTAATACCCAATATACATGTAAAATATATATTAGGTAATAAAATATGTTTCTTTGTACAAACGTTTCATGAAATTCTTAATTAACCACTGAGCTCAATAGATATCCTCAAAACAAAATCTACTTCTTTTTTACTGTATTTTAGGAACAGCAACCAAATGAAAAAATAGTATATCCCTTTATGAATAAAGGGATATATCCCCAGACATCGTTTTAGTTGTTTTCTTTTTCTGCAATAATTAAAAATATATGTAACTATTGAATACTTGCGAAATTAAATTAATTACCTACATTTGCTATAATATTAAACGTAAAATATGTTAATTAAAATATAGTGTTAACGATATTTAAACACCCACTCTACCTGTGAAGTAACACACCGTACAGTTCTAGTATTATAGTTTTCTTATATTATTTCACATGAAAAAATGTCAAAATGTATAGCCGTGAAATTTATTTCCAACCTTTTTATGAACATCATAACATATTATGACTGAAGATAGCATTAATACATAAGTTGCAAATAGAGAGGAGTATAAAATTATTTATTTAAATCAGTAGTATATTAATAAGAAATTTTAAATATAACAAGGTATTAATTAATGATAAAAATTGAAAATCACAGTACATATCATTATTAGGATCAACTGAACAATGCAAAATAAAATCTGTTTTTGTAGAATAGAGTTATAAGCTATTAAAAGTTCTAATTATACAGGTGACCGATGTTTTAGTTTGTGGAAATATGTCTCAAATACAATATCTTTCCATATTTAAAAGCCATCTTTCACAAAAATATTTATTTTAAGACTGTTTTTTTTTTTTTTTTTTTTTTTTTTTTTTTTTTTTTTTTTTTTTTTTGTTAGAATACAAAAAACTACATTAGTATTGCCAATTAGATACACGAATATCCAAATTTATCATTTATGAATATTGTTCGTTGGATATAACTGTTTAATAATTTGGCCAGACAGAAAGTACATGTGTGTTATATTTTGCACATATGGAAGTTTCAGCACTCATTCCACCACTTATCTGCCAGCCGTCACGGAGTTAATTCATGACCAGCAAGAGTTAAATGTCCTGAACAATGTTAAGATAAAGGAAAAATAATAACTGTAATGAACCGTACGAATGGTTTCTAGTGCTACTGCTTTTATTATCATTTATTGTTTGATTGTTTTTAATAATTGTTAGTAGAATTTTAACCATTGATTTTTTAAACTCAAGCTTGACTTGATAGTGTTAATCAAGCAAACCAACGGTCACTGGTGCTAATGAAGTAGTTGGGCAGATAAGCTTTCATATAGTTTCAAATTACTATATGAAAGCTTATCTTACTATTTTACTATTTGGAAGAATATATTTTTAATGGAATGACGCATTTAGGGAGGAGTCGATCTCTATCTCACTTCCACCACTCGGTGCACATGTCTCCCACCAGATCTTTCAGTAGATTGCAGTCTAAGTAGCTTTTCCATAGTAGGTGTGCAGACAGTAAGAATTTAAAATGAACCACTTATTTATATATTTATAAGGAGAAACAATGAAATCTAAACAATACTGAATAATGTAAGGTAATATCACACAATTGACAATAATACATGACACCAATAAATTATTACAATATTTATATGAAAAAATAAAAAAAATTAGCTGTATGAAAATATTTCTAAAAAAAACATCAAATACTATCCAATGTAACTAATATCGTCTAATATAATTTATAAAAAAATGTAACGATCATATTTAAAATTTACAAACAATATAATATCCAAAAAGAGTTAATAAATCTGCCAGTAATTTACTTTAAATGTCAAAACTATATTTTTTGCTTCGATACTGTTCTGTAACATAATAAGTAAAACAATAAATATAAAATAATAACTAATTAAGAATCATGTAATATATAATTGAATTTGAAAATAATATTACCTTATATGAATACAAAAGCTAAATACAATTAACTCACTGGTTATAGTTTCTCTAAAAATGTGGCTATCTGTCATAACAATACAAATATATTTTCTTTATATTTAAAATATTTTGTCTCAAAGAGCCAGTATAATCCAGGTCTGGGATTAGGGTCGAACGAGTGTATGAGTGAGAGAATGGTAAAGTTGATAATATGTTAGTAGTTAATTTAATTTATATTATTTGCTTCTTTGTAATTTTATTATTATTATTTTTCATGTTTTAGGCTTTGTTATATTTACTACTTTAACATAAAAGGGTTAACTGTAAGAGAGGACTTATTAGTCCTAAGTTCGCCAATTGTATAAAACACTTTTGTACAATAAAGCCATTATTATTAATATGTATAAAATGAAAGATTCAATGCCGGCCATTCAGAGGATTTAGTATCATTCAACAAATAAATAAGAGAGCTTAGGATGCAATATTATATATGAGAATATTATTCAACAATATATACGTGCAAAATTCAAAATAAACTATAATTGTACACAAGAAGAGTGCAGAGGTGTCCTCTGCTTTCATACGAAACGTATTGCGTAGTACAAAACCTGAAATGGGTAATTGTTTTATTAATCCTAATATTTAATTTTAATTGTTTTACAATGTTTGATTTTTATTTGAAAATTATTTATTATCAGATAGGACATAGTAAATTGTGGTTACTATTGGGAAAAAATATATTTATTTATATAGTAAAATGTGTATATATATACATATATATATTGATATACAATTAGTCATTAGTCTTCCTAAATGTTTAGGGACCCAACAGTACTGACGACAAGCACCACGTCGCGTACTCCTGGGTCGTGGTCAGGCTGAGGGATGTCAACGACAACAGCCCTCACTTCGAGAAGACCAGTTCTACAGTGTCTCTCCAGGAGGACGTGGTGGTGGGAACTGTCGTTGAGACCTTCAAGGCCCAGGACCCTGACCAGGGAGGCCAGGGAACGGTTACTTACTCCATAGACAGGAGCAGTGACCATGGGCGCCACTTCCATGTCAACGGCCAGGGGACAGTCACTGTTCAAAGGAGTCTGGATAGGGAAACTACACCTTTACACAGAGTAAGATAAACCTTTCCCTAGTATATAGGGAAGATGTCGTATTAGGTTCAATCATAACACGTAAAACTGTGTACTTGCATTACGTAGTCTCTGAAGGCACTGAACACATTTTTATAACATTTGGAGGGTAATGTGTTTAAGATTATTTCTACTAACTTTTATTATTATTACAAATTTTTAGCCCCATAAAGTAGAATTTATTTTGTTTCTACTCAATGAAAATTTTTTATCTAGGAACCGGCAACAGGTAGATCTTTTGTATTGATATGATGGTTTGGAGAGATCCATGGAGTGAAGGGTAAGCAAGTATAGTTAACCACCCCACCACGAGGCAGTAGCATTCGGTTAGTAATTTATAATTTTCTGGAATATTATACTATATAGATGTTGTTTTAAGGTATGTTCATACGCAGTGAAGTATTTTTAAAATATTCTATTTAAATTATTAATCAAGCAATACATTACAAACAAGATTAATTAATTAATTATTATATATATATATATATATATATATATATATATATATATATATATATATATATATATATATATACAGTGCAATTAAAATCAAAAGTTTTATTTATGAATAAAAATAAACATTTCTTTTTAAAACTTAAATCAGTCTCAAGGAAAATTTATTCTAAAAGTTTTCTTAATCCATAAAGGATAAAAACCGATTTATCTTATGAACGAAGTATGGTAATTAACATCGTATATAATTAAAACAATTATTTTGATTGATAAACTTTTAATTCTTTCGTTTTTACCATATGTATAAGAACATGGTAGCCTCTATGCCTGATTATTTATTTTAAAAAACACAATATTTAACGTTTTGTACCATAATGATATTGTCTAACAATACCATAACTAAAATCATTTCATTCTATGTATTAACAATACGACACTCTTGAATTCTCCTACTTATAGATTTTAATTGTAATAAAATTTAAGTCGAGCTATAGAATATTTATTAGAGAAAATTATATTCGCCTGCTTATAGCCAACTATTTGCACTGGGTAAATATTATCACAAGCGATAAGCTTATTAAAAAAATACCCTTTAGTTTTTGTACAATATATTTTTAAATATTGATATACTAACTTATGTAATAAATAATTTAATGCGCAAAGTTCCATTAATTTTAAAACAATTTATATATTTAATTTATTCGACGTGTATAGAATACATTTAACTAACTTGTATACGGTTCCAACTTTTAAAAACAATATTTAAAATCTTGTTAATTGCTGCAATAATTTTAGATCAAATTTGCATTTAAAATATCCTCTCAGATTAGTTATTTTTATTAATATAGGTTTTTCTGTCTTATTTATGAAAAAAAAACATAACGTTCGACAGGTTGTTATAACAGCAGCCGATGAGGGGGACCCAGCACGTACGTCTTCCGCGACATTAACTGTCAACGTCCTGGATGTAAACGACAACGCCCCCATCTTCCAGCAGGACTACCGACCAGTCCTGCAGGAGAACTCCCCACCCAGGATTGTCCTAGAGGTGTATGGAAAGGACGCAGACGACTTCGCTAAAGGGAACGGTCCCCCATACACATTCACCCTGGACCCAGCTGTGGAGGACACTATTGGGAAATTGTTCTCAGTTGAAACCAACCCGAGTAAGATTTTGTGATTATAACCTGATAAATAAGTTTTTTAAAAAGCCAAATTTTTATCTCACACATCAGTATCACAGTTGAAATGTTATATACACGTCACAACGTTAGCTATTAGCGAGAAGCACGACGCTAGCGATCCTAGTGGTCAGCCAACAGAGTACGTGTCTCACTGTTTACATCCACTGCTGTGATTTAAACATTTCAAACGAATGATGATTAGTTATCTGTTATATTAGTATATTCTTATATTTGTATTATTATAAAAATACCATACACTTCCTTGAAGATACGACAGTAAAACGGTAATGCAGAATTGTTGTGCTGGCTGACTACTTGGAGCGCTAGCATTGCTCCAGTTCCATAGCACTGCAATGGAAGTTTCATGTCTGTATGACTTTATAAACCACATACATTTTTTATGTAAAAGGGGTTTCAATAACCACGTAGCGAAGGGTAAGCAAGCATGATAAGCACTCCGTAGCAACAGTGTCAGCTGATTTTGTATAAATACACAGCAAAATTAGCTGAGTTAGTTTATTCTCATATTGATCTACCTTGAGCGATTTTAAACATATAAACAAATTTAGACTATATTAATTATTATTTGTGAGGCCAGTGCAAGTCTAACAATTGATTTATATATAGCATTTATTGGAAATATGATCTGAATATAATGCGTATAAATATATAATTTCAATTGGATAATTAAATGTTTATTGTATTCTTACATGATCAAATAAGTAAAAAAATATTACATTCCAATTTGATTATTATTTTATTGCTTTTCCCTCATATTACTCCCTATTTTAAGATTGGAATAAATAAAGGTTCCAGCTATTGTTTTCAACGTATTTTTTACATAGTTACATCACACGACAAAGATCCGATGATTTGGCAGAAAGCCCCCTCACACTCCGACATGGTTGCCAAGAAAGTGTATCACCATTCAATGTCCATCCCATAATTTTTTTTTATTTTTTACAATGAGTGGTTTTTAGTTAGATCTGTGATAAATTGGTTATAAAATGTATCTATATGTGACACAATTCATAATATTTAACCATTAATACTTCATTTCTCAAATATAATTATATTTATACTAACTTAAAAATCTACACTTAATAAAATGAGGGTTTAACCTGATTTGTTACGAGTTAATATACTTTTTTCATCTCTATTCAGCTAAATATTAAGAATTTCATCTTAAACTGTTTACAATTATTTATATAGAATAGCTTTCAAATCTAGCTTCCAAATTGAAAGTATGAGGGATTAAAAATTAATTTTAAATACAAAATCTAAATGACAATGCAATTCTATCTTAATTTCAAAATATTTATTGATTTCCCGTTACATATCTCAATCCAGGTTTTGTAATTATTCGATGCCTGCTTTTTAAATTAAATGAAGATCGGATAATCCCCACTGAATAGGACGGGTTATGATGTTCAGCAATCCTTAATCTGTCCGTGTCCCTCGGGTGTTCTAAGCGAACGACGATTTTGGTGGCTGAAATATAACTTGTGTGATTTCCCAGTTTTCCAGCGGGCAACAAGTAATTGTTTGTAAAAATAAACATACAACTATGACTATTTAATGGTATTTATTATAATTATTTTCTTCTTTTCTTACATCTAACTATTAAATATGCCTACTAAAGGAAAAATGCTAAAATACAATAGCGTTTTAAAAACCTACTAAAAACATAATTTTGGTAAACGGCACTCATTGAAATATTCACCCTATTCAAAGTGAAAGTTGATTCTTGTTTGGTTCCATAGGTACACAATTTCTTATATGTATGTATTCAAAGCATAAATATCACATTTTCAGAAGGAGATATGGATCGAGGCGTGGCTGTGATTTCTTCATTAATGACATTAGACAGAGAAGAACAAAAGGAATATCATATTCCCATCCTAATACTGGACTCTGGAGAACCAGTTATGACAGGAACGTCCGTGCTGTCAGTGGTTGTTGGGGATATTAATGACAATAAAATGGCACCCGGGAAAACAAAAATTGTAGTATACAAGCTGGAGGTATGTGTAATTATTGTACATATCATATACATTGTTTACTTAGCTTACCGTTTACATTTCAGAGACATGTATATCCACTGAAACTTAAGTTAAATAAAGAGTATACAATCAAAATATATTTCGGTCTTTCCTAATTGATAAATATTGTAGGTAGAGAATCATGTTGTTGACAAACGTTAGTAGTGCCTAACATTAAATACAAATTTACACCTCCCCCTCTCCACAAAAACATTAAGAGATTTTTGAGAAGATAAAAACGAGTATGTGTTGCAAGTGATAAGGTTTCTTATCAAATTGAAAAAACTATTTTCATAAAGAGGAAAATTAATCAATAGTGATTGAAAATAATTGAACGCTATAAGAGTAACAAATACAATAAATGACTGTTCATATTTGAAAAAATACAGAAGAGGTGTACTTGTAAATGTTTTTCAATGAGATATGATTTGTTAGAAGAGTTTGTTGATTCATTTTGTTAGTAAAATGCGTATTAATTAATAGCAGTAATATTGTTTATAAATATTAAAATGATGATTTATTTTCTACATCATTTTTAACCTCATTAACTTAATAACTACCACAATGTAAAAATGTAACAATACAAGCTGATTCCGTATTAGATATGACAATGTTAGTGATTCACGGTTAATTTATCATTTTTCCTTGATAACAATACGTTCTTTATATGATGTATCATGAATCGTGAAATAGTTTATTTGTTTATTCAGGGAATAAAGGAGGAAGTTCCGTTCGGCCGGGTGTATGTTGAGGACGCAGATGACTGGGATCTTCCAGACAAGATGTTTGTGTGGGAGACTCCTCCACCACCACTGGCCAGGATACGTCTTGACCGGGATTCTGGTAGTCTGCTGTTATCTGAGGACTCTCCTCCTGGTACCTTCCACATGCAAGTCCGTGTGCGGGACTCCAGGCATGGACCAGGAAGTGTTGTTTCGGATGTTTCAGTTACTGTAAGATCAATTAGCCAGAAGGACCTGGATAACTCTGGTGTCCTCACATTGAGTGGAATCAAGGAATGGGAGTTTATTAAGGTATAATTTTAGTTGTTTTAGCAAATCGAGAATGGTATATTTCATAACAAGAGTGGAAAGTGGGGCTTTGCATGTTCGAGACCATATGTTTGAAGTGCGAGACTTGTCGAGCACTTCGAATGGTCGAGAACATACAAAACACTTTCACTCGAGTTTTGAACGATACTTTTCACTACACTACGGAATAAAAACAGGTGCTGTTGACTGTGGAAAATTTTCGGTTGTAAACAATGTTACTTTCGGTAGTAAACAATAGACAGCTGTTGAAAATATGATGTTTCGCAGGTTGTAAACACATAACGAAAACAGCTAAACTCATAGTAGTGTAGTGAAAAAGAAATAACGATATTAATAATAGTGTTGTAATTTATTGGATAACTCTTGTTAATGTTATTTTTAAAGTCCAATGACTTTGATTAATTTTAACCTTACATATATTAAAGTACATAAACTATGTAAATATACTAAAAACAAAATCTCCCGGTATTGACGACGTCAAGAGCTTATTTTAGTCTTTACGTCAATAAACGATTGGTCTCAGAAATACCACTACGAATGTCACATCACAAAATGGTTGTAGTGATTTCATTCAGATGGTTAATCCAATACTTAATGCATTTTTGTAACAAACGTTTTAAAATGAGTCGAAATTATACATATAATTACCTTATTAAACAAGAATATATCTACGTAAGTTTAGTGAACAATGTATAAACAGTTTACACTGGTACAATTCAACATTCTTGAATCATGTAGATAAAATATATTTGAAAATTGACGATCGTTATAAATGTTATTTGAATTGTTTAAAATGCGTTAAATTTATTTACCTCTTGCTGTATACTAGTTCATTCTAATATAAACATATACAATATATTATTTAAAGTAATATAGATTAATATTTTATATGTTGAGTGGGATGGTACAAATTTAGGAATGTGCATTGTATACTGATAGTTACAGACTTGAATGAACGAGGTTTGCAGGGGTTCTACAGGCTGTATCGTAGCGGGCGCACCGGCCTATTAAGTCGCACGATAATGATGCCGTTATTAAACATGTTCTATATAAGGCTTTTTTTACAGATAGTAACACTATATTAAATTGATACATTGTTTAAGAAATCACTGATTTTTATTTAATTAATTTGTGAATATCAACCTTGTACAACTTTACTACTTATTTTTTCACCTGTACATTTTTACATCTATATTTTTACATCGTGTCGTGAAAAAACTCCATAGTCTACTATATTAAAGAACACGTCATGTTATCATGACAATTTAAAATTATAATATTACTTTAGAATAACTTACTGTGTTTATCAATGAACATTACATGAACACGTTAACATACTACAAGGGTTAACAGTTGAAATACACACAAAGCGCTTTATTTTACTTCGAAATAAAAATTTTTATACGTTTATAAAATATACAATACTGTAAAATATTAGTTTGTGTTTAATTTTAAATGTGCACTTAATAAATTCGTTAGGTCACGTATGTTAGTTTTCATAATAAACGCCTTCATTATTTTAGATACTACTTGTGACGAATGTCTGTAAGTTAGAGGAATCCGCGTTCATTCGGTCTCTATCTATCATAGATAGATTCAGTTGAGTTTTTCTTAAAAAAAAAGTTAGTGGAGAAAACATTTTGCTGTTCTCAACACAAGAGGTAGTCCATTAAAAGTTTCCTTCTTGTTGTCAGTTAGTTTCAACCACGGGATTAAGTAACGCTCACCTAAAGTACTAACAAAACATCTCTTTACACTTAGCAAATAAACCTTCTGTGATGTATTAAATCTTAAATTGAGTAGAGTATTACTGACTATATCTTGTTCAACGAATGTCCTGACGATATTATTTATATGAGTCCACCTGGTGACATGAGAGTGTAGCTCTAAGGCGCGGTGTTGCCAAGAGTATTGCCTTTGACATTCCACAAAAAAAATTGTTCCTTTCTGAGGTATAAATCATCTAAAATGGAAAATAATTGAACGGTAGAACAATGTATGATGTGCTAAGAATAGTCTATAAACAATAGAAAATAGAAATTTAAGAAAAAAAAAGAAAATATTTTCAGATTAAAATTATGATTGATTGTGAGTAAACATATATAACTGTTTTTATTCAAAATTACAAATTTACTATATTAAACAAATCAGTTATTTATATGGCAGAAGCTAACAGGGGTAAAAATTTAAGACGTAAAGGCATTGCTATGGTTGAGCCTGGCTAACATCGTCAAGCCATTGTTTAAGGCATTCCCAAACTCCTGAAGTACTCAAGTAAAACGTTTGTAAAATTGTAACCTTTAAAATAAGGATTTTCCTGAGCATTTGATTGAAATTGAAATTTTCACTATTCGTTCGTTCCTTAGATTTATATATTCATAAGAATACTTAGATATTAATTGTATAACCTTACTTAAAAACACATAACGATGTAGAACGTTATCTCGTAATCAGCTAAAAATAATCCCTGGCAGTAGATTTTTCAACTAAACTCTCTACAGACATTATCTCAAATTTGTTAGGGTTATTATAAAACATTCAATCCCTCCCATTTGTTTCGTCTTTTAGAGTCATTTAATATTAAGGACATCAAGATGGTTATTTGGAACGTTTCAAACTTACAAAATAATACCCTTAAACTAGTATTTAAGGTTGAAAATTTTAAATATAGCTAAAATGACTCTATTTCCATAAGTATATGGTGAAATGTTTTGTCAATAACATAAGTTGTCAGTGGAAATTTTTGGACTTACGATATTTTGTACTATAATAAAAAATAAATAAATAAAAAAGTCACTTAGTTTTACTCCATTTACCATTGTTAGAATGATTACATATACTAATACTAGGATTATAATTAATGATTTCAAACTTTTATAATTTAAATATTTAACAGAAAAGTGAATACGTATTTATTTATTAATAATACATCACACATAATCAACGAGGTTATTTTTTTATGTTTTATAAAATTGTATAGCTGTTATTTGTATCTTAAGTAACAATATTAATGTATTAAATTGAGTGGTTACTACTTAGTATACAATCTAGTGTTATACTGTAAGTAAGTTTATGATAATGTAAAGTGCTGTGTGGCTTTTTGGCTTAAAAGACAGTTTGTTTGAGAGACATGAATTATCCATAACTCAAACTTTAAGCTGAGCCTAAACGCTGAATATCCAAATAACGTCTTTGAACTTTATGATAGATCTATTTTGATCAGGAAAATTGGCAATAGATTACTTGTTTTCGTATTCAAAAAATAATCAAATAATCTACATTCTTTATTAAGAAATTGATGTTTAATAAATTATAGCAATTTTCATTATTTTAGGTGTAGCAAATTGGGATTTATTTTAAAAGTTATAAAACTATTACCTTAAACCTGTAAAAGGGATGAAAATGTAAATTAAAAAAAATATTTTAGTAAATTTGTATTATTATTTTTAAATATACAATCAATTGAATGCGTTCAACTTTTTGGATGCATAGTATACGTGCTGAAGTGGTGGCTTACCTGTTAAACTTTAAACTCCCATCTAACTTCTACTTAAATCCATTAAAGCTCCCCACTTACCCAATAAACAAATTTTACGAAGAGTGACTGGTGTCTTTATATGATTCATAAAGTGCATGCTTGTTTAGAGAGTTGATAATAAAGCTTCTCTTAAAATTCCACCATTGTATTGCATTTTTTGTTTATTTAAATAAAAATTTAAATACATACTAGGAAAGTAAAATGGGTTTGGGGCTTTGTAAAAATGGAGACATAATTTTAGAATACAATTGCTCTTTAGGTCACAAAAAAACGCAGATATAGCCTGAAATTCCATAAACCTAAATATGAGCTTAAGAATTTTGATCTTCTGAATATTTCTCATTGGAATGTTGGGATTGCCTGTAGGGTTTGGGTGTCCTGAAAATCTGCTTCAGACCCTGGATTTGAAAATCAATCTAGATCCCAATATAATCTCAAATCAAGGCTGAATCCAAGCAATTAAAAAAAAATGTTAAAGGCTAGTGTCATTTGATTATATAAAATGATCATTGGCAGGCAGTCCGAATTCTATTTTAAGAATTATCATTGGTAGATTATGGAATACTTCCAAGTAGGACGGGATAATAAGAGTGATGGATATTTAGAATATTTACTATTGAATATTTAGTAAAAAGAGTACATTAAATATAAGAAGAAAGTATAAGAAAATATAACAATGACATTCAATCAACTTATAATAAGTGTTGTCTAAATCGAATATAGAACTATTTAAAATATTTTTTATAGTGTATAGGAATCACCATACAAACATTATCTCAACTAATGTTTTATAAAATATATGTAAAAGTATTGCGATACCTTTTTAGAACTATTATTTTGTTTTAAGAAACTTAATTAAACTGCATATTTTAATTATTGATGATAATGTTCGAGCATTTCCTGTTTATACAAACAATACCCCTCGTTGTTCTTTGCCTTGCTTCATCTCCTTCTATTTGGTAACATCTCTTGCATCACTAACGAATGTATTATTTCTACAGAACTCAAACTCCTCGACCAGTCGTATGGACATGTTCCGAGAGGTAGTTGCCCAATTACTTCCTACAGTCCCGGACAACGTGCATGTGTTTAGTGTCCAGTCTCGGTCAGAGTTTCCTCCACAAACGGACGTCAGATTCTTCGTCAAAGAAGACTCCCAGTACTTTAAACCTGTCCGACTTCACGCGGTTCTTATGATGCATAGAGAAGTGGTAAGCTAACATGTTATTTTTTACCACTTCGTTGGCATTAAACTGGCCTTTTTTTAATATTTAAATAGAACTTACATATTTAACACAAGGACAACTAATTATTGTTTTAAAATAGTTGCAGCCTAGAATGTAGACAGAGAGAAAACAACATTTGTTTAATCAATGTGAAAGATTGTTTTATTAACAATAATTTAAAATACATTGTTTTTTAATAAGTATTATATCCCTAAACAGTTAGCGAATATGTTTAAGAATATGAAAACTTGCTATATATATTTTTCATGATGATTTAATAAGGCAAAACAATTTAGAATATGCACTTGCATCCCATGATTGGAGGTAGAGTAGTGTTCATTAAACGTTTAGCAAAAATTTTTAAGGATTTAAAAAGTTATCATTTATTTTTATGGTGGTTTTATAAGGTACAACAACTATGGATATATGCTGGAGTCCCACAAGTGAGGTCTAATTATGTTCATTGAACAGTTAGTAAATAGTTATAGGGATTTAGGAAGTTATCAATTATTTTTCTTGGTGATTTAATAAGCTACAGTAACGTATTATAATTAATAATACTAATAATAAATCTTTATTTACTCTCATGAACTGATGTCTAATTATGTCCATTCCATGTCTAGTCCTTAAGAAACATGTTTAAGGGATTAAGCTATCCCACATACATAAGCTGGTTGGCACTCGGCACACTCCGTCATGTAACTATGCTAAGCAATCAAGTACAAGATTGTCACTGTTGTCATATGTTCCACTCGAACATGCGCAGAAAAAACTTTACGGAGTCAATGGACCACACCCATATGAACTGACCATCACGAGTTCATGAGGTAGAAAGAGGCCACCTGGTGTGTACGTTCTTGGTGCATGCACATTCTTTCGTATATGTATTTCTCAAAATTATTAACAATTACGTATTCACAAAAGGTATTGTTACTCCTTACACAAATATTAACTAACCTTAGAAGCATTTGTTAACGATTTGTCATAAAATGTTTAGGTTGAAGGTGCCTTACGAGTGAACTTGTCAGCGGTAGGGTTCAGTGGCTGTAGTTCCGAAACTTCATGTGGAACCGAGGTCGGCTGTAGCGAAGTGCTTACTTTCTCCCCCACCCCTCTCACCGTGGATGGAAACACAACTCAACTGGCGGGACCAAGTGTAATGGCGAAAGGGGTAGAGTGTGTCTGTGGGCTGCAAGACTTTCAACGGCCAGAGGACTGTCTTTCATCCCCCTGCCTGAATGGAGGGACGTGCCTCCACACACGCCTTGGCCCCAGGTGAGACTGCTAGGGTTTTGGCACATTTTATACCAGCATGGAAGTGAAATTTGTACTTTACATGACAATTGGACATATTAAAATAAGACAAAAATGCAAATAATACTACAATATATGTTATTTTTGTTTTATTATCAATACAAAGTACTTGAAAAGTAGAAGGTGTAGGCTAAGCTATATTTTTAAAGATAACGAGTACTCTGTGGAAACATAAAATACACTCTATATTTTTTTTTCATTTATAGTACAAGAAAACGTTACACAAAACAAATGCATTTCAATATAAGCACAAAATGCACAAATATACTACAATGCAAGTACAAAATGCATAAATATATAAAAATATAAGCACAAAATGCACAAATGTAATACAAAAGAGGTATAACAATCACAAATACTTCAGTGATAGATTTTGGAATTGCACGTTTACCTTCCTCAGACTAGAGGGATTCGTCAAGTTTTTGAGGGATTTTTGTGAATTCCTACCCTACCCTCCTTGTAATAGATTTGTGCTATTTTACGATATCTTATACTATATATGTACCCATACTCGTTATCTGTAGAACTTTTAATGTAAATGTAGAGTTTAGATTAAAGTATATTATATGTAAGTTTTGTTTTAAAGTATACATTGTTACATAAACTTTTCAAACTTTAATTTTCAGAGATCAACAATATTGTATAATGGTAAATATAAAAGAATGTCTATTGAAATAATCACATTTTAATAAAGGTGATCAAGCATAATTTAGTTATATAACTATAAAATATTTTATATAAAAGTTACAAAGGTTACTTTAATTTTAAAATAATATTTACAATGCAACAAACATATATTTGTATTTAATTTTATCACTATGCAGATGTACATGCCCAGAGTACTATGAAGGACCAAGGTGTCAACAAACCTCTCGGGGATTCAGAGGGGCTGGATGGGCATGGTATGACCCTCTCCAAGTCTGTACCACTTCCCATCTGAGCCTTGAGATTCTTACATCCAAGAGTGAGGGGTTAGTACTATACAATGGACCAATAGGACCTCCCAGCTCAACAAGTCCCCTTTTTTCTGGTAATGACATTAAAAAATAACTTTATAAATTGTAGAGTTTAACTTGTTATTGTAAGTAACGCTTATTGATAGATAAACGCGATGAAAAATAAATATGAGTTTCAATACATAATGTAGAATAGTGTATTACCACCATTTAATATGCCAAATAATTATTTTTTATTGGTTTTGATCTTGCACTATCTAATAGAGTGTATAATAGCATGATGTAAATAACTTTCGACCCATTACAATATTGTCAAAATGTTTAAAAAATCGACAAAATTTTGTTTTTATTCAAGTAGTTATTAATTTTAGCTACTAATAACATTCTATATTCAAATTCGGTTTAGATTTATAGAGGATTTTTCACTAACCAATGCAATAACTTAATTAGAAAAGTTACAACATGACTAGACTAGACAACAACAGGCGTGCTTATGGGCTCTTTTTTTATACTCCAAAGGCCTTTGATGTTGTCTGACAACCATATATACTGATAACCAAACTTTATAATCTATGTTTTAGAGCGTGTGTGTTGAATTGGGTTACATTTTATGTAATGGGGCATATACAGATTGTGGAAATTTCTTACGTTGATTCTTATGGTTGTCTCCGCAAACTGGTTGTCTCCACAAGCGCAAGAACTTACTACGAGTACTCGTATATGCGGAGTACCACAAGGTTAAATTTTGGGCTATTACTCATTTTTGTCTATGACATTGTATCAGCATTTTACACTCCCACCTGAATATCATAGACGATGATTCTGCTATGGTTTTCACCAGCAACTTGTTTGTTCAGGTTACATATATAGATTTCTTTTAAGGTGAGGCCGATCCTCTTTCTTAACCGTACTCTACCCATTCTTCATAGACACACATAGTCTGTGTGAGGAACTTATTCAAACAGAGTAAGGGGGTGAGCCAATATAGTAAACGGTGAATATTACTGATAAATATTTCACCTAATTCGAACCACCCCTATTTCTAACCCAAGCTAAAAGTCCTAACGCCTTCGTCCGCTCGGCCACAGGATTCAGATCAAAAAATCTTTCTTAGAGGGTAGTAAGCTTCTGCTGTGGATTTAGGAGAATTTGCTTAATGTCAACACGAAAAAGAACAAAATGGTTCTTATTTATTTATATCAGGAGATCTTCTAAAAATTTACTTTATTAGCTTAAATAGATTTGCATAACATTACAATGACCTTCATATTGTTATCTGTAAGACATTTCTAATATGATCCTATACATTTTTTGAGAGTTTTGTTTTTATTTAAAATGGCATATTATAGTAAATATGTTTTCTATACTCTCGATCAGAGATTTGGTATACATATAATAATTAGATAGTTTTTTTTTTTTTTTTTTTTTATTTTATATATACATTTCATTTGCTTTAATAGATGTACTGTATTAATTTGTATATTTTTTTAATAATAATTACACATCAAAATCAAAAGTATATTCAATCGATATTTACTATGAAGTAAATACCAATATTATTGGTAATTTACGTTAAATCTTAGTAAAAATAATACACTTAAAACGTACTGTAATAGATCCTTGCCAATTATATCATCATTTCGCTTAGGAAATCGCTACATAAAATTACATTTCAGCTGTGTAATTTCAATTTCAAAGAGTCACTATAATCTGTGTTATCCACATAAATTAATTTATTTCATTAAAAGGTTAGGTGAATTATTTGATAAATTCTATGTATAAATACAATTTATTTTATCAAACTATTAACGGTGGTAAGTGATCATCCAACCAAAAAGTTGAGTGCTCCAATAAATTTAGTTCTAGATTTCACGTAACTTTCACTAGCAGTAAAGATCCTCACTAAAAACACGTAAACGTATTTCCCTTCCTTTTCTCACTTTCATTATCACTGGCTGCCCCCACCTCACATATTGTTCAAAAGTACGTAACTCCTTCATTGGTAGTAAACTCTATCAGTAAATAAACATATATAATGTATCTCTTTCAGTCGTAGATAAATGTACAAATGACAACTCAAACGTTGTACATATGTCATTTTTAAATAATATTTGTTACACCTATACCAAATTACGTTTTAAAAGTTTCGTAAGTAACTTTGATCCGCTATATTTTCAAAATGTAATAATATATAAGTTATCTCATGGTGTATTAAATACTGTAAGTTATGTTCTTAGATAGTTAAATTAGCCACTTTAGATAGCTATATCTACATAAATAAATGTGTTAAATTTATATCTTTGCTCTCAAGACATTTATTACGTATTAGCAGATTGACAATGTTAATAAAAAAAGTTTCAAATTAAATAAGTTTTGAGCGAATGCCTTAGTATGTAACGATCAAAACGTTGGGCACTTTCATTTTAGTTTACTCCGTTTCATTTAGGAAACTATTGTTTGATTCAATGTGTGCCTGAGTCACCTTAATATATCTGATATAAGTTAAAAAAAATATTTTTTATTGTTTGTAATTACACATAACTGGCTATGATCCCCCAGCCATCCATGAAGATACTACGGTGGTGCTGCATTATGGATTGAAGTTTTATAGTCATGATTGTCATTGTAGTACAATAACATGTTTGTTACAGATTTTATATCCATAGAAGTGGTGGAGGGACGTGCTCTGGTTCTGTTAGACCTTGGCTCAGGTACTGTGAACCTCACCACTTCAACAAGTGTGGATGATGGTGAGTGGCATCGCATTGACGTGCTCTGGGACTCTGAGGTGAGTTGTGATACGTCAAATTGTTGATATGTAAGCTTAATAAGCGTGTTCATTATAGACCACTACTTTTTAATTAGAACCATGTAAAATACACTACCAACATTAATTATTTAACGAACGTTTTTAAATAATTGGCAAATCATTTACGCAATTAGTAAATTAATCTTTCAATACAAGCTTTTCAGTACTTGGATTTGTATGTTGTAATAAGCTAATTTATTTTGATACGTCTATCATATTTCCTATGACCTCCATTGGTTACATCACCTGTTTGATAAAATAAATTACTAGAGAACACACCTTTCGCGTGCCAATCGTGAGTCTATAGGGCCTTAGGTAAATCTATGTACCACACTTCATGTAAATCGACCTTGTAGTTTTGGAGATTTCGTGATGAGTGAGTCATTGTATATATTTGGCCTATAATTTCCGCACACGACTATGAATGTCAAACACAACTATCCTCAGATTCAGTAAGTTTGAGTGATCAATAGCCCAAATAAAAGGGCTTGATCTCCTGAGTGTTTTTAGACTTAAACTATATATCGTCCTCAATTAGATTCTACATTACAATACAACTTTAGTAATGTAAATAATTATTTTTATAACATTAAGACATTTACAGATATTTCTCAGTGTCAAAGAGTGTGAGTTTGCTTGATTTAGTAGAAGTTTTTTATCATTAAATATAAAAATCTAATTTATGTCTGCATGTTCGTCATTTATACATATCTCCACATTTAATAATAATGTCATGAAGCCTTGGGAAGTTAAATATTTTTTTCCTAAGCAAGTTTTATAAGAAATCGCATCCGACTTTTATACTCTGCGTCATTGACCTTTTCATTTTCAGTGATAGTCTAATGTAGTTGTTTTATAGATTAGCCCCGTTTTATACACTTTAGTTACACCCTGTATATCGATGTTTAAGAATACTTTTCTTAAATACAATTAATATAATTTTCTTAAATATAAAGCCATCATCATTTTTTATGTATATTTGTATCATATTGTATAAATTTTCAAAATGAGCTCTATATGATGGTAAAAAAACTTATGATGATTTAATAAGTGTCAGCATACTCGTAGTTGTGAAATAAGTTCTTGAGTGATCAAAATGTTAACCCTAAAAGGCACAAGAAGCCCTCAAAGTGCGTTTTTCGGCCATAAAGAAAACTTGGAGTTATTTAAATTAGTCAAAAAGTATCAAGTGTTCACGACCCGAACCCCACCCATATATAATATACCGAAACAATAATGTAGCAAAATATTTTATCGGTTAACAGAATTGATACTGTTTAACCTGAAAGTTAGCAAATGAACTAAATTGTCTATAAATATTTCAAAATCACAACGATTTTTACCGAAAAATTCTTTTCTTGTAAATTTTAATTTGTTTACTTAGTTTTATCTAACAGAGTATACAGCTGATAAAACGGTAAATGTCGGCACTGGTGGCGTAGTGCTGTAACCCAACTACTTGGGGACAACGTGTTGAGGATATTTTAGGTGATAGGCTTTGTGCTCGGTACTCTTAATACCAACACGGCGTCTGCCGAGTTGTTTCCATCGACATGGACACTACTAGAGAAGTCTTGGGTGCCCATGTTGGTTTTTAACTTTTGAAGGGACGAAAACTGAGAATCAGGCTTAACAGTTAGCTGAAAATCAGACCATCACTACGTGGTTTCAATTCTACGTAAAAATGTAGGTCCCTTAGTTGCTCTGTCTAATGGGCAATTATTAGTAAATAGCTCTTTCTGAGGAACAGTCGAACTTAGTTAGTAACAATGACTACACGAGTTTATCTACACTCATCATACTCATTCGCCCCTCATATTTACCTATATCTTGAAGATTGGTTTTATAATAATGAATCAATTAATAACTTACAAATCCCTGTGATTGTTTCAGGAAGTTCGTCTGGTCGTAGACCTCTGCCAGACACGGAACTTCTCTGACCTTGACCACTCTACTTCCCGGACCTGTTTAGACATCAGTGCCTTACCCCTGGCAAGCTCCCAGCTTAATGTCAATACTCCCCTTCAGCTTGGTGGTTTGTTCAGAGACCACTTCGACCCCCAGAAGTACCGATGGACTCAGTCACCGCGTGGAATCCCTCTGGATGGATGTATTAGGAATGTCATGTTTAATGGTCATGTAAGTAAATTACTTTTAATATATAAATAATATACAGGTATTTCCCGATAAAGTTCTCATCAATTTATCATAATTTTCCATTATTTATTGATAAATATCAACGATTGAGGTATAAAAATTATTGCCCCTAATCATAGTTGTTCAATAAGGTCTTTATAGTTTAATATGTTTTTCCTGGAGGTAAGGAAAGGCCTCAAAGTACGTATGTTAATTATCAGATGCTTTAGTTGTCCTAACCATTATTTATCAAATAAACTACCTGTTTACTAAGACTAGAAAAATACAATTTATTAAAATAGGTTTAACAGAAAAAGAATCAATATTTATTTCAAAAAGGAGCCGAGTTTGTACAGAAGTTTTAATGTATGTCTATCAAGATAAGAAATATAACTTGACAATGATAGAGAGATCTCAATGTGAATCTTAAACATTCCATTATAAAATTCAAATATGCCTTGCTTTTTTTGTCATGTGTATATGTTTGTATTAACTGTTTGAAAAAAATTTTAAATTCAAACCAATGTAACTTTTACTGAAAAAGAAAACGATGAGGGGCTGTTCAACCTCTATGGAATTAAATTACGATAATTTATTTCTTACAGGGTCTATATGATCCTAAAGCTAACTTTTCTCCAAATGTCATAAACATATTTATGGTTTTATCGTAACACCTTAAAACACTCAACTTTTAAGGTTGAGTGGAAGAGAGGACTTAATAGTCCTAACTCCGCCTAATAAAGACAATTTTCATTTCATTTCATATGCTCATCTTTACAGCAGATTTCTTAATAATTAAGTACATCGTGTTTGGACTATTTACGTAAAGATGACCAGTGTACATACAATAGTGTTAGAATTCCAAAATCAATATGATATCATGTATACAGATATTGAAAATATATTTCCATGATTAAACGTACATGCTGTAATATATGTAGATCCCTTGATATCACAATAGAAAGTCAGGTGCAGGCTCCGACACTTACTGTTGACCTATAAAAGCACTAAGTCCATTCTCATGAATATATAATAACTGCAACAGCAGGTCTTAAGGCACTTTTCATTAAACTGCAAAAATAGGCAAACGCGTGAGTTGCTGAAAAGGATAGCATAGTATCATTATTTATTATTCATCATAAGATACCGATGGTAAAGTTATGAACGAATATATGGAGCGAATCAGTTTATGAGTAAAAAAAACGAGTGTAGTCATTGTTATCAATTAAGGTCGACTGTTCCTTTTATGAAGTCATTTGTTAATAGCGTAATAACCAAGACAACCAAGGGATTTATTTACATCTTTATGTGGAATTCAAACCACGTAGTATTGTTCTAATTTTCAACCAACTGACATGTTTGATCCTCATTACTCTTCTATACACAACATTCGGACTCTAAATACCACCCTTCAGACTTCTCTAGTAGCATGTTTAAGGCTGTTTTAAAGACAACCTGGATTCCCTCATTGTTAATTTTTAATTATAAAATTGGAAAATACATTTGTTAAAGAATATAGGCTAGTCATAAATATATTGAATTGGTATAGTTAAAAATGATTTATTACTTATATGCTTCCCCAAATAATGAATGTATCGTGTATTCATACATTTCATAATTTTTTTACTAAAGTCTAATATCAATTGAAAAATATTGTGTCTCGTGAAATTCATGTGGTAAACAGTAAACATAGAGGACTATTAGTCAGTTTTAAAGCAATTTGTTTAGCCTTTTTTCATAACCTGGTTCTGCTCAATCAGATTGTGGACCTTGCCTCGCCTGCGATGACCGAAGGATCATCCTCCGGGTGTCCGCATACCCAGGCCGCCTGCCAAGCGTCCTGTTCTCCTTGGGGGATTTGTGACGCATCATTGAGCGCCGTTCGCTGTACATGTTCCCCGGGATACGCCGGTCCAGGCTGTTCTACTGCCACAGTGCCTTCTTCCTTTTTACAGGACAGGTATTGTTTAAGCCTTTTAACAATTTGCATGAGTAAAATATGACTTCGATGATAAGGGTAGTGATAAGATCTTATGTGGAAATAAAATGTTCAAGAGGCTGAATTATATGCATATGAAAAATTATGTATTTATACAAGGGTGGGCCAAATCACTATATGTGTGTAGAAGGGTCGGTTGATCACATCACTGTGTATGTGAGGGTTGGGTGAGTCAATACCATTTTACGTGTAGGATTAAGTGGGTGGGTAAACACGAAAAAGTATTTTTAAGGGTTACCCCACTCATCAAAGGCCATATTATCTTTGGTTTTGATATTTGTTTGAATATTATTTAATATTTGAGTACAGAATGCTACTAATGTGATAATGGTTAAAAATGCTCTAGGACTTTTATGCAAAGATAATTATGAGAGCTGTTGCTAGCTGACGTTTGTAATAGTAATTTTGAGTACGACAGATGTCTTATTCCATGGTACTTTGGAGACCCATGGTTCTTAAGTGATGAAGGTCAGGATTGAGTACTTGAGCCTAAGATAAAAATAAGCATATAATTACCTAGTTTTGTTTTCTTCTTTAATATAGAAACTATTTACTGTAATTTACTATTATTTTTAAGCAAACGCTGAATAGATAATACTTTAAATGACATATATTTCACACCACTAAATTAAAATGACCTAATAAATTGTAGGTATGTTATTATCACTTTTAGTTTATTGACTTAAAAGCTATTTTATATAAATAGCTTTTATTTATTATTGTTACGATTTTCTTGTTAAATATAATTAGAAATTAAAAGTAATATTTTATGGAATAAAAGTATCTCAATGTATATAGACAATATAATTGTATTCTGTGTATTTACTAGCAAACTTACTTAAAAATAATTTGAAACTCTTTTCCAGCTACATAAAGTATTCCCTGAGCTTTGAACCAGATCCTTACTCAACTTATCTTCAGCTGCGATTTAGAACAAGGCAACCCCAAGGTGAACTTTTCCGTTTGATGGATCAGAACCAGCGGGCATATTTTGTACTAGAGGTAAGATGAAAAAAGATGGACTATATATTAAAAGAGGGAAATCTAAAGAAGAAATATATTTAAGATAGCACATTGTTAGCTATATTTATTTATATATAGGACAGTTTTTAGTAGAAATTTATATATAGAAAAATTATATTGCATATTTCTAGAGTTATTTTTCTTAATTTTCTCTAGCGCAAGGTCTAATATTAAATATTCACTTATCTATATGTAGTATTTTAGTAGCGTATGTGCTGTAGGAACTAAATACATGATAGTTGAATACATGACACCGACAAGTTGAACTCTCAAATCAAAACAAAACAACATCGAGGTTCAAGCATGCAACATTGAGAATCGGGGCTGGTTTGTTGTGATTGTAGTCACAAAATCAAGAACGATATGATGCTTTCAGTACCCTAATAAACCGGCCGGTTGTCAAAGAATTGTAGCTTGTGAAGCCTGTTTCCAAAGCAAGAACATATCAAATCTACACATATCACTACTGGATCAAATGGTCCAAAGTATGAGCAAACAATTGCACGAGAGAGCATACTGCATCTCTAGTGCAAAAGGCGTGTTCTGAATGTAGTTAAAATAATAGCCTCGATTGAACCGGATAGCCGTAAAGCAATCTGTACAAAAATTACAAGTCAGTCTCAGATCAACGAGGTTATTAGATTGATAAATTCAGTTCTGCACGTGGTTCTAATTTACCTAGCTTTAGAAATACCACACCATCCGTGAGAGTAATTTCCTTTTGACGGCCACAACGGCTTCATCTGTGTACACCTGGTCCCTATCCAAAATAACAGTAGTGACTCAAGGTGACTTCGAACCAAGGACTTGTGCATCTTACAGACCAAAATAAACTCCCTTCATTAAAACTGCAGTCGGAAAACGTGGCAAGAACAGGGCCAACTATGACATACACTTCTTGGATAAAAAACGATTTAATTATATCAATACCAGATGCTGAGTGAGTCTTTAAGCTCTTTGTGGCAAATTGGATGACGTCAACATATATGAAGGGAATGTTAACAACTAAAACGTTAACTTTCTCAGGTTGATAAACGATTTCTGGTTTTTAATTTAATTGCACGTCGTTAAATTTTGATAAATGGACTTGAAGTATTCCCTGAACCTGGACCATAACACCCTAAGCCTGTGTACTGCCCCAAGGGAAGAGGAGTCATTCCTAAACTGGTTAACATAATTTCATAAGTGAGTAGGTAATACATGTTGGGTCACTCTCAACACCGTGACTATGCTTCTTCCTGCAGCAATCTAATTCTAGTTTGACAGCTCTCCTCAGGCCATAATAAACCTTCACTCATCTGCAACTCCTGGACGCTTCAATTTCTTATTAACAGAACGTTTCCTCTTGGATTACCTTATCAAGTTAGGTGAGAATTACCTAGGGTACCTGGAATCTCTTTGTTGTTCCAGTTGCATATGTTGTCGTTGCATATGTTGTCGTATTGATTCAATAATGACTGAAATAAAAAGTCTTGGGAGCTGCAATACGAGCAGTGCAGATAAGAACGTACGTACAGTTACAAAATTTAAGGAGATTCCTTACCTGTAGGTGAGGGGAGAAAGGAAATGATTTAGAAAGGAATCTCATTAATGGCTGGCCGATAAACGGTTAGATGAGACTGTTAGTTCAAAATTCTTGGGAATACACCTGGATCGAGGGTTGACCTGGAATTCGCACATGGACCATATTTGCTCCAAATTGTCCTCAGGCATTTATGTTTTGAGAACGTTAGCAAAATTCTGCCCAATTCAAGTTCTAATGACGGCCTATTACGGTTTGATTTACCCCCATCTCACCTACGGTGTGGTGCTGTGGGGAGCTTCTGCAAACAATCAGTTTAGCAGAGCATTTAAATTGCAAAAACAAACGGTTCGCATTGTTGCACAATTAAAGTTCAGAGAAACCTGCAAAGAAACATTTAAAAAATTGCAACTGTTGACATTGCCTAGCCTTTACATACTGGAGACAACCCTATTTAGCAAATCCAAAAGCGTTATGACAAGTGGTCGGGACATACATACACACGACACAAGAGGCAGAAACAATTACCGAACTGGGAATCACAGGACGGTAGTCCACGAACGCTTGCCCTCACACGCAGGTGTTCGTTTTGTCAACAAGTTGACGGATTCAATTAAGAATGCCCCAACGCTCAAGGCGTTAAAAACTCGTCTCAAACGCTGTTTAGCGTCTCATGCATTTTATAGTGTGGACGAGTTTATGGCATACAACTGGGAGACCGCATAATCAGAAGACTTACAACCGGTGTCGGAAGTGGGGATTTGGTATGAGTGACTATGAGTGCAACAGTAAATGATGTATGTTTTGACAGAGGCTTTTATGTGGGATGTATGTTTTAGATTTTTATATAGGGATGACGTTTGCTATACATTTTTGTAATGTCATTGCAAATAAATATTTGATTTGATTTGATTAATTCCCAGAAGAAATTGAACAAAATCATTCCCGGGAGTCTTCCAACAAACTTGCTATACTAATGTATATGTACTAATGAGATGGCCTATCTTCCATGACTAATGCTGGATGCCATAACTTAATTTCCTTGTAATTTGGGAGCATTAGATTCAAAACTTTCGTATCTCTATATATTTTTTAAAGATTACAATTGTCTTTAAATTTTAACAGAGAATTTATCTTGTC
This sequence comes from Stictocephala bisonia, assembly GCA_035578905.1. Taxonomy (NCBI): domain Eukaryota; kingdom Metazoa; phylum Arthropoda; class Insecta; order Hemiptera; family Membracidae; genus Stictocephala; species Stictocephala bisonia. Next base: position 251,730 of record JAQJVL010000686.1, on the reverse strand, counting down.
CTAGTAATAAGACCTTGCGTCCAGTTTACAACTACTGGATCCTATCCTAGTTATAGAGAGGAGCATTAAAATCTGCCAACATTATGATTTAATGTCTTATGAAGTAAACAGTGTCCAGAATGGTAGGATGAACTAAGGGGCGTTAACATTAAAATAGTATATGTTTGTTTTTATTATACATTTTAAGTAACATCTAGCTACTATTTTTGCACCTTCATTACTCCCCTAAAAACATTACATCAAGCAAAAAACGAGTGAACAAAGGGTTAGTGTTAAACCTAAAATCATCGTTTGTTTAAAAATTGCATATTTAAATATATTCGGAGATTTTACTTTCAAATTATCTTATCAACATTTTTGAATAATGTTCACTTGTTATAATTTTACATGCATTAAGTTATAGTTTAAGAAATTTTATTTAAATGGCTACATTTTCCCCCTTAGATCATTGACAGTCGTATACAAGTTCGCATGAATCTCAATGGTCTACGGCCAAAAGAAGAGTTCCTGATGTTGGTACACGTCGACGTGTCCGATGGCCAATGGCATTTTGTCAAGGTAAAATACAAACTTTATCATAAAAACATATTTATGAAATGTATTGTGAGTGGTTACATTAACAATGTTTGTAATGGAACCTACATCTCGATTTTTACGTAAAATAATCACAACTGAAATAAAATTCCATTTAAATAAAATATACAATATTTTACCAAATTTAAATCTTTGTAGGCCTACATAAAACTAAACATAGTTATAATTGCTTCTTGTTTTTAAAAATGTTTATTTAATTGCATAGGCTGACAAAATACATTTCAAAATATGTATATAAATAAATATAAATAATACAAAATAATATCAATGAAAAGGGTCAAATAAAATGTAGAAAATATATCAATATTGTTTTACTATCTAAATAGAATTTTGTGGTATAACAAATTTAGTAAGTTTTCCTTCAATAAATATTTTTACATTATAGAAACTTTAAATACCGTACATAATGTGATTTATTTGTTAACAAGTTAATAAAGTTTTTCTAAATCTTTTGAAAATTGGGTCTTGTTTGAGGTCTTTAGGAAATATATTAAATAATTAAACTCCATTATAAAACACGTTTTTTTATAAAAACGCTGTTTCGTATTACGACATTTTATATAGTTTTTGATGTTTTCTTTTATAAGTTACAATAATTAGATTGTTTCACTATAATAAACGTTTATTACAAATACTATGGTTTCTATTGTCAAGTAAAGCCATTCCTTACATAAAATAAAGTTTTCCTATACATAAAAAACATAATATTAAAAAAAAACTACATTTGTTCAATCATCGAAATCCAAATACCTCCTTAAATGTTTCGACCACGTTATTTTTTTTAATAATTTTTAAAAAACTTTACTCGCTAGTTTATGTGGCCCTGCAGACCTGTGCCCAAACTCAGTGGAGATTTGAACCTTGTACCTTGCCCTCCCCAATCCGAAGCCTTAGCCACTGAGCCACCACGGCGGCATGTAATATTGTGTCTGAAAATATCGAACAATAGTGGAATTGTTCTGTTATTTAATATAAGATTGTTAACTTGCTTTCTTTACAGAAAATATTAACGTAACACCATCTAAATTTTCATAACCATTTATGATCTGACACAACTAAATCATACTCACAAATATTCGACTCCTAGTATACCTAATATTTGAATATTTTCGTATAAAAATTTTACTTTACGAGATTTACATCCTCGTGAAGTTCGAAGGATAAAACATATCCCTACAAAAGGTAAATTCATACAATATTAAGTTATATATATATATATATATATATATATATATATATATATATATATATATATATATTTACCTTTATAGGGTAAAAGATTTTAAATCGTATAAGACATTTTTGTTTACAACAATAGTTAAACTGCCTCTCTTAAACTATCGTAATAAGAATGAAACCCTACTAATAATCCTATATTTATTGTATAACAATTTTAGAATCAGTATTTTGACAGGTTACTCGCCATGGTTCATCACTTATTCTGCAGCTGGATGGCGGGGAGGGGCGTCAGTACAATGAGAGCATCAGGTTTGTTGGCCCTCAGGACTTCTTCGTAGACAAACAGGAAGGGGTGTTCGCGGGTGGCACTTTAGGACAGGTCGGCCTCAGACTAAATCATGTAGCCACTTCCTTTAGCCAAGGTAGGTAACTGGGAATTTCATTAAATGTTGAATGGTATCCAAACAATGTTTTTATTTAAAAGGTTTAAAGATGCAGTTAAATTTTAATCTGAAATAAAATATTAATTTCTTTATAACTCAATTCAAATTTTATCAAATTAAATTACAATGAGTTAATTTCAAATATAACACAACAGTAGAACTAATTAATATACATTTAGTTTGAAATAATATTATTTTTATGATTATTTGCTGATTAAAGCTGTGGGATGTATTTAGTCTTAGATTTTTACTAACTAAAACAATAATCATGGAACATATTCTTATTAAAGTATAACTTACGACATGTAAACACACATTAGGAGCGATCAAAGAGTCCATACTCTCTTAGGTACTGCTTTGGTATATTGAACTAAGTACCCTGGCAGAAAATGCTTCTTCTTTGACAACTGCGGCAAGGAGTTATATAAATATCCTATAATACTAATGCATGTTACGTTTTTAGATGAACTATACTAACTTTGTGCTAAAAAAACGATTATAATACTATATAATATACTATCATGACGATAACATCGTATATATTAGAAAAATAATATGTCAAGCATTTAATTTTAATATGTTTTACTGACATTTACAGCATGTTATATTCAAATATAAAATTACCATTTCAAAATCTGAAATAACTTATTATATTTTTAACATGAAATTGAAATTATATACTAATTTTAATGTAACCCATGCATTTTATGTCATTAATAAACTAGAAATAAATATAACCAGTTTCTATTTACTCGTAGGGTGTATGGATGACATCCGACTAGACGGTCATGCACTGCCCCTCCCACCAACCCTCAACGGCAGCCAGTGGGGCCAAGCCCACGTATCCAATGGTGTTGAACGCTATTGTATATCAAGAAATGTCTGTGCTGATGTCAAGTGTCCTGGAAACCTCTTCTGTCAAGATCTCTGGAACAAATATGTCTGCTCGTATGTAATATAATTAGTTGCTAAGCTATTAATAATTTAAACATTGTACAGTAACCATTTTTCTTTATTTTTCATCACAAACTTTTGTCTGATTTTCTTACTAATGTGCTTAAACTACTCGTTTCATTAATTCTAAGCAGCACCTTAAGATCATTGATTAAGGCCCGATATTTTTTATTAATTTTATAATTATTTGTATCATTTGAGAGATTATTATAGGGTGCCTATTTATATTATAAAATCCATGTTATTAAATCGATGGCCAAAGAGTATATTACTTGTGTCAACTATAAACTCGTTTAATAAACAACGAGTAAAATATCTTAATCCCTACAAAACATATCTTGATTAACGTTACATTTTAATTTACATGATAGTGAATAAAATTTGATACTTTTTTACTACCATTTTTTTTTAATTTAACATTTATTTAAATAATGTATAGACCTAAATAGGCTAAAAATGTTAGTATATTGTCTTGCTCAGTATTCTCTGCTAGGAGTGTACCTACCCAACTCTTGGCCGTTGACACAACATCCTTGTTTTATAAAAAGATTCTGAATATATTTTCTGCATGATATAGCATGTTCCAAAACTAATTTAAGAATCTATCACCATCTTGTATATCCTATGATCTATAATAATTGATACATACTTTGGTGCCAACTTGAAAAATAAATTAACCATTTAGCATAAAAAGTTTTTATTATACAAAAATTAAGGTAATTGGAAATGAATTACATCGTCACTAACATGAATATTGCACAGTCAGAAAACAACCAGGACACTATGTACGAAATGCTATATTGTCAAGTATTGTACATGCAATTGTTATTTTTACAACAGGTGTGAAAATTACCAGACCCCAGGCCTGGATGGCCGTTGTGAGTCCAAAGATGAATGTACGAACAACCCATGTACTAACGGTGGCGTGTGTGAGCCTCTACCTCCTCACCATGGTCCCGGCCCAGGGTATCGCTGTGTTTGTCCCGAGGGATTGTGGGGAACTCGGTGTGAGTTGTCACCGGAGAGACAATCTCTACGCCTGGGGTTAGGTGCTCTCCTCGCCATAGTTAGTTGTCTTCTGTTAATACTCGGTAAGTACCCATTTAAGTGTCTTAAGTGTAAAATAGAATTTCGAAGTTGAGTCACACTCTATTTTATAATTGAGCTTATTTTATTCCAAATGTATCCAGGGAGCAGACCACAAGAAGTAGTGGACTTCTTATTTCCACTTTCGGAACTATTTTTACCACTCCTTTTCCTCTCCCTAGCTCTCTCCCCTCCCTGTCTGCCTTTCCCATGTCACTGCTAAGCCAGACCTGGTTTGTACTCAATGCGAGAGGCCTGGAAACCGACTCGCACAGTGATTTTCACTGTATGTATGTTATAAAAATCGTGTTTACATCATATTCTGTTTTTTTTTCGTTCAGGTTTTATTGTATTTTTGAATAATATTTTTGTTTTATTTTTAGCTTTTTTATTATTTATATAGTTATTTTGGGTAATATGTAAATACTAGATAGAATAGTAGACAAGTTGATGAAATTAGCTTGTTTTGTATATTTGTATAAATGTATTTGATATCTGTTATAATGCTTAGGGTTAAATTAGAATATTACTACATCATGTATGATTTTATGTTTGTATTTGTCAAATTAACATTTGCAATATACAAATATAAAATTCATGTACTGATATGTACATTTCATGGTTCCGTACATGCAATGTGGAAGTGTACATAACTATGAAACAGAAGCATTTGAAATTCCCGTAAATGAGTTATGCGGAAGTTGACAGTATTCCTCCGCTGCACCGTGTTAGTTTCACCGGCCGCCACTACCGGACATACGATTACGCGTATCGAAATTTAACATTTATTTTTAAACTGATTTTCTCCAAACACATTAATTTGTATCTTTAATGAGTTAGTGCGTTGAATTTTCTTAGCAAATTCCTAATTAGTGTTGTAGAAAAAATATAAAAATATTAAGTTGTTTTTCACCTATTATTCAAAACAAAACGTATGTATTTAAAATATTAAAATCAAATCCAATGTGCAACTAAAAAACTTTTAAATGATACTTCTTACACAACTTTTGATCAATTTAAATATGTGTATATATATATATATATATTTATATATAATATATTTATTATATTATATTTATATATATACAGGGTGATTCATGACGTTCTCCCCCCACTTCTATAGCATATTCTACTACTAAAAACAATGAAAAAATGTCATATAAACATAGGTCCAAAAACGCTTCGTTAGCGAGTTACAGCCATCAAAAGATTTCGTCATGGTTCATGGGCAAAAAATGAAATAATATTGTACATAACTTATGGAAAGGTATATATTAGGATTGAAATTCCATGATTTCATATGTATTTTCACATGGAAAAGCTAATAAAATAGGTTTGAGAACTGTACCTTAAGTAGTTTTTGAGTAATCCGGGTTAAAATTGGGATATTAGGACAAAAAATTCAGTTTTTCTCAGTTTAGTGTACAGAAACGTTGTTAAATTGGTTACAAAGGCACACAACTTTCGTACATTATTTGTTTAGAATTTAATTCTGAGTAGATTGATATAAGTTGTGTAAAAAATACTACAGAAATAAGAACAGAAACTCAAATTTATTAAATTAAATACATTATTAATGCAAAAGAAATTACTATACAAATTAAACAAAATCATTGCTTTGGTCTAACAAATGCAATTATTATTATAATTGTTATTAAGAATAAAACTAAGAGTAAATAATAAATGATAAATCCAAAAAAATAAACAATAAACATTGTCCAGCATCATTTTACAACCAATAACAACGTAATATTGTACGCAAAACCTTTTTCTAATTTGTTTAATTTTTTTCCTAAGTTGGTAACGCATGAACAACAGCTGATCAACAATTATTTCCTGATCCGGTTTGTACATAACCTGTTCATTACAGTATAACAGAACTGTAGTAGTGTTTTGCAAGTTACAAAAGCTATTTGTGTGAAGTGCATTGCAATAATAACTGTTTTCTGCGAGTTGTCTATTGGTTGTTTTGTCAGTGAAATAATGCCTTACGTATTTACATCGGAAGAATATGCTGATATGGTTTTTATTTTGAGTTATTGTAATGGTAATGCTAAAGCTGCTAGAGATGAATATGAACTACGTTACCCTAATAGGAGGATTCCAGATTCCAAAACAATACGTGAAACTTTCCTCACTCTTCGGGATACAGGATCACTACCAAGTATTCGTACTAGTTATGAACGTGCTTTCCAACATGATGATAATAACATTATTAACGCTGTTCTCCGAAGTCCAGGTGTAAGTACATGGCGTCTCTCTAGGCGGATAGGAGTTTCACAGTCAACTGTGTGGAGATCACTCAAGCGACATCAATTTCATCCATTTCATAAACAAAAGGTTCAACATCTACAGCCGGGGGATGGCCCACTTCGCTTGGAGTTTTGCTACTTTTTAAATACTAATCAACAACTGTACAAGCGTATTCTCTTTACTGATGAAGCACAGTTCACTAGGGATGGGGTCAACAACTTGCACAATGAGCACTCATGGGCTCAAGAAAATCCTCATGAGGTAATTGAACAGAACTTTCAACACCGATTTAGTGTCAATGTCTGGTGTGGTCTTATACACAATTGGCTGATTGGACCATTCATACTACCTGCACGACTAAATGCTGAGTTTTATTTGCACTTCCTTCAAGATGAGTTGCCACAGCTGCTTGAGGATATTCCTTTGCATCTCAGACGAAATTTGTTCTTCCAGCATGATGGAGTACCTCCCCACTTTTCTCGGGCCAAAATTACTCACTTGAATGATCAATTTCCTGGACGATGGATTGGCCGTGGAGGGCCTTACCCTTGGCCACCAAGATCACCAGATCTATCTCCATTGGATTATTGTATCTGGGGATGAATGAAAGGTCTAGTCTACAAGACAAGAGTTAATTCGCGAGAAGAATTAACTGCCCGTATTATGGATTCTGCTACACAGCTAAAGGAACACCCAAGAAAATTGAGAAATTCAACAAAAGCAGTACACAAACGTGCTTTAAAATGCATCGAAAATGGAGGCCTCACTTTTGAACATGTACTGTAATAAAAAACATGTCTAAAGTTGGGAAAATCAATTTGTTGTTCTTTTAAGGTAATTTATGTATTTAATTTAATAAATTTGAGTTTCTGTTCTTATTTCTGTAGTATTTTTTACACAACTTATATCAATCTACTCAGAATTAAATTCTAAACAAATAATGTAAGAAAGTTGAGTGCCTTTGTAACCAATTTAACAACGTTTCTGTACACTAAACTGAGAAAAACTGAATTTTTTGTCCTAATATCCCAATTTTAACCCGGATTACTCAAAAACTACTTAAGGTACAGTTCTCAAACCTATTTTATTAGCTTTTCCATGTGAAAATACATATGAAATCATGGAATTTCAATCCTAATATATACCTTTCCATAAGTTATGTACAATATTATTTCATTTTTTGCCCATGAACCATGACGAAATCTTTTGATGGCTGTAACTCGCTAACGAAGCGTTTTTGGACCTATGTTTATATGACATTTTTTCATTGTTTTTAGTAGTAGAATATGCTATAGAAGTGGGGGGAGAACGTCATGAATCACCCTGTATATATATAAAATGATACTGTCATTATGGTGTTAAAACCAACATGGCCGACAGCCTTTTTTGACTCCTAAGGAATTTTCATTCTGTTACCATATGCATATGAAATAGGAAAACTTTATTAAAAAGGGAGATGTCTTTCAGCTATTCTATATAAATTATATTACTAAGAACGATAAAAATTTGAGTTTTAGTAAAAAAATACGTGTGTACTGTATAGTAACAATTTTGTTAAAATCGATTCAAAAGCAAACGAAATTACTAAAATGAATAGACTTCTCATAAAAATATTCTTGTACAACAAACCACGTGAAACTCCTTTAATGATAAAAACCTTGTTGGTTGTATTATTTATAAACGATTTATTTATATATAATTTAAAAGCATACAAATAATATCTTGCTGATGTTATAATATATAATACAAATAATATCTAAAGATGTTACGTAAATTTAAAAAAATTCTAGGCACTTGCTAAGAACAAATAACAATAACTTTATTGGAGCACAAGCTCTTAAGAACATACAGAATTTGTGACCTCCACTTTCATAAACAATTTAACTTGTACTGTTACACTTATTGTAATCTGTTCTGGAACCCGTAAGATGCCATGTATTGTGACCTGTACTGCAGACTGTATTGTGACCTGTATTATGACCTGTATTTAGTAGGACATGTAATGTAACTGTGGCCCTGTATTGAGGACTGATGCGTATCTGTCGATGAACAAACGTAAACTCATTATAAATAGTTCTTTAACCATGATCCCGTTGTATTTTTTTTTTTTTTATTTTTTATTCTGTTTTGTATTGTTGTAGTGGTAGTGGCATTGTTCATGGCGTACAACAGACGAAGAGAGCCCCCAGCAATGAAGAAGCCCAGCCATGACGATGACGTCAGAGAGAATATTATATCATACAATGACGAGGGTGGAGGAGAAGATGACTTAAATGCCTTTGATCTGTTGCCGTTAAAAGTGCCTGTTAAGGGTCCAGAGTCGGAGAGTAAAAGCCGTCTTCAAGGTACGAGATTCATTTTTTAGGAATCAGACTCTTATTTTTATTGTGATGGTTAAGACAAGATTTTAGTTGTAAATTGTAAGAAAATACAATAGGTGAGATTCAAGATCATGTGTTATAGACTAATTTCAAGAGAGTATGTTTAGTTAAATAATATTATTGTAAGCCTAAATAAATAAAACTTTTCAACACTTCAGAATTAAAATTCATTTTCTAATAGTAAAACCTTCTGTCAGATGTTACAATTTTAACAAACCCTACTGTGAACAATAAATTTGTAAATAGCTTTCAATGAATATATGTTCTTTATCAACAGAATAATACAATGAATAAAATAGTTGATTATTGTTTAATAACAGTTTCTTTTCCAATAACAATACTTTTTATGAATAAAAATGTACATATGTTATAAATTATTATTTACTTAATTATATTCTTCTTTCTTACATTCTTACATATGAGACGCTGACACAACGTTGTTGGTATTTTAATGCGAATATTAATGGTTATATAAGTGTAGGATGAGTGTGGATGAGTGTAGTCTGGTTACTAACTGAGTTCAACTGTTCCTCAGAAAGGGCAATTTATTAATAGCCCAACAGCCAGGGCAACTAAGGGACCTACAGCTTTACGTGGAATCCGAACTACGTAGTGCTGGTCTGATTTTTAGCTTATTAACAAGCCTGATACTCAGTTATCTCCCCCACACAACATCCGCACAATGATTACCACCCAACCTGGACACCCATATTGGAGTAACCAGTTACATTTTAAAATCTAAAAAACAGCCTACGGGAATACTATATGTATTGTCATTAGTATCCCCTATAGTTTGATGAAGCTTTAATTTTCTGAGTAAGATTTTTACCATAAAAAAATTTTGAGTAAGATTTTTACCATAAAAAAATTTAGAGAAGAAATGCAACATTTATACGTTTTACGTCCTTCATTTGTGTAATGCACATAATGTATTATAAGCCTTACTTTTTTATCCTAAATTAGTTTTTATCAAGATTACAAAACTTATTTTTCGCACTTATAAATTGTCATATTAGGATGATCTGTAATACATAATTTTAGTTTAAGACACATGATATAAGCTGTAATTTCCAACACTTGTAAATAACTATTTAATTTTGATTACGATTTAAAAAATGTAAGGCAATTCTCCTTTATATATTTTAAATCAAACCAATAAAGTTCTGTGTATTATCTTATTATACACCTTACAATATGCGTGTCACTCCCTATTTCATTCTTTCATTAGAGGAACTTCCAACAATATTACCTTATAAAAATCCAATTGAAAAATATAGTTAGATATTTTAAATAAACGTGGGACTGGCACAAACGTACAGTCTTGTTTTTATATCATAGTTGTAATTATAGGCACTACGGCCCAGTGTTTGTTGATTTTACCCTCTCCTAGTACTTATAAACATCTTACGTACATACTGTTCTAAGTACAGATATAAATATACTTCTGCGTGTAGCCTACCAACAACTTCTTGAATTACGTACCTCTTGTACCTTTAACCTTCTTGTACGTACCTCTATAAATAGACATTGCTCTTAGCCCGTTAGGTCAAGGTTATCCTAACAACTTGACCTATCGCTATTTTACCCTGAAGTGGCCCTCACATTTGTGTTATACATTTTTCAGAACTCAGAATACCGTTTTAATGAGTTACGAGTACCATATAAATAACCCCCAAATAAAAAAGATCTGTATGGAACGAAAAAATATGATTTTTAAACAAAATAGGTGACTAAGAATGGTTGTCTTTTACCATTTTGTAAATTTTAATAATTAAAGTAGTGTAAACATAAAAAAAATTATTATTATGCTTTATTTTCTTGATAAGGAATATTAGATAAGCTCAATTTTATCAATGATTCATTTTTTACAGTTATACTTAAATAAATTAAAAAAATATTTCATTTTTATTTGTGTTTTAACTCATTTAAAAATAGTTGTATATTATAAGTAGAAAATATTATTTAAAACAACCTAGCCAATAATTGTAACGTCATCTACTCTTACACGTATGGTGGTAATGACCTACACATACAAATAGGGTGGTTCTTTAATTTTTGATGAGCCTTTGTATCTTCTGGTTTCAGTCCCTGAGCTTATAGAAGAGACCAGTTTTGAAGGGAGAATTGAGGGTCGAAGACGTCGAGCAGACCTGGGACATACAGCGCCACCCTACGACGATCTAAGGAACTATGCCTTTGAGGGCAGCTGTGACAGTGTTGTTGGATCCTTATCTTCCCTCGAGTCCTGTGAGTTTTTCAGATAACTTTTTTTATATTTAACTTGTAATTTTAAATCTTATAGAAGAAGACGGCCTTCATCGATACATGTTTGTAACTCTAGATGTTTGAAAAAAATTTCAATACTTAACATTACAATTTCTAGGGATCTAAAGATAAAAATGTTAGATTTTTGTTTTTTTAATTCTTAAAATTAAATTTATAGATCCAAATAATATTTTTTTATAAAAATATACACGTAAGCAGTATTGGCTTACTTAATAATTTTTTTTAAATTGCAGTTGTATTTATAAAACATACATCAAATTCTAGTTTGCTATATAATAATGGCATTACATATACCGTGTAACAGAAATGTTTGTACCAGTAATTAGATTTGTTATTGAGATCTACCACCACAGCATGTTTAAACCATATTAGCACTACATTTCACTTACTAGACTATAGTGCTTCACTAATGGACCCCAAAACAGTTGATAGTTAGATAAAGTAATATAACGTCGTATGAGATATTTATCTTTGTGTATACAAAATCAATGCTTATAGTTCATGACCGGAAGTTCTAGCCTATGTGTATTTCCTAATTGTCCAATTAAGTATTGCTAACTCTTTACGTAAATTTACAGTGGAGTAGGTTTCTCTTTTAAAAGTTAGTAGCCTCTTTTTTTAACGAAATTGACCTTTCCTGTAGTGTGATCGTGATGAGTATAAAAATATTGGCAATGAGTAACGGGTAAAATAAGACAAGTGAGCAAAAATATTCCAAAGTGTACTTCAGGAAAAGCACACATTATGTGTCACGTAAAAAAAAGCCGTACTATACCCAAGCTAGAAACAAACAATACAAAAGCTGACAATTGTTTATTATAGTAACATTATTCAACAGTTTATTAAACATTTTTTATAGAAAATACAGAGCTCATGTACTAACATTTAGGTAACAAATTGGAGGAAAACTTGTGGAGGACAGGACCGAGGTGGCGAATGAGTTTAACAGATTCTTCACGTCTGTTGCTTGTGAGCTAAGAGACTGACCATTAACTCCACAAGAAACCCATTCGCATCTGCGGAGCCCAGTTACCTCAATGGTACTAACTCCTATTCTTGAGAAAGAGCTCGATAAAATTATTCAGCAGCTCTCAGCCAAAAAGTCAAACTATATAAATTTGATGTCCGTGTGGCTTGTCAAACAATTTCCAAAACATGTTATTTCACCTTTGACAAAATTGATAAACTTATCTTTTGAACATGGAGTTTTTCCCTCACTCCTAAAAATTGCAAAATTGTGTCCAATTCTTAAGAAAAATGACCCTTATTGCACAAATAATTATAGGCCTGTCTCTATTTTGCCAGTGTTCAGCAAAGTCTTTGAAAAACTATTTTTAAATAGAATGATTCAGTTCTTAAATAAACACAACCTTCTTTCTGATGACCAATTCGGTTTCAGAAAAGAAAAGTCGACAATCGACGCAGTCGTGAGTCTCGTTGAAAAGGTTATCGAGGGATTGGTAGTTCGAAGGTACACATAAAATGTATTTCTCGACCTGTCCAAAGCAATCGACTGTGTTGACCACGCTACGCTGCTTGAAAAAATTGAATCTTACGGCATCAGAGGCATGCCGCTCAAGTGGCTTCACTCTTTTCCGTACAGCCGATCCCAAGTCGTCCAAATTTCAGATAAATTCTCTGAACCAATTGAGCTAAGATATGGAGTCCCTCAGGGTTCAATACTGAGCCCAATTCTTTTTCTTATCTATGTCAACGACATAGGGTCAGCACTACTGCATGGGGGACTCATACAGTATGCGGATGACACGACCCTCTTGTTCAACAACAAAGTAAAACCGCTCCTAGAACAACAATCCTTTGTTGATTTAAACAATTGCGTTCAGCATTTCAATAGTCTCAATCTCGAAGTAAACCCCTCCAAATGTAATGTATTAACATTTTCGTTGCGACCACAAAATATCACTGAAAGACCAACCGTTTGGTTGGGGGATACCCTACTAAATGAGGCTGCTAGTTCAAAATTCCTGGGAATTCACATAGAATTATCACACCGACCATGTTTGCTCAAAATTGTCCTCAGGCATTTATGTGTTGAGAACTTTAGCCAAATTCTGCCTAACTCAGGTTCTGATGACGGCTTATTACGGCTTGATCTACCCTCATCTCACCTATGGTGTAGTGCTGTGGGAAGCTTCAACAAATAATCAGTTCAGCAGAGCGATTAGATTGCAAAAACAAGCGATTCGTATAATTGCACAGTTAAAGTTCAGAGAATCTTGTAGAGAAGCGTTCAAAAACCTGAAACTATTGACACTGCCATGCCTTTACATATTGGAAACAACAATGTTTTGCATAAGTAAAAGTGCCATGGTGAGTGAGCGGGATATACACGCGCACGAAACCAGACACAGAGATGACTACCGAACTAGAAGCCACAGGACGGTAGTCTACGAACGCTTGCCCTCACACACGAGCGTTCGTTTTGACAACAAATTAACGGACTCACTTAAAAATGCACCAACGCCCAAGGCGTTAAAAACTCGTCTTAAACGCTTTTTAGCGTCTCGTGCATTTTATAGTGCTGACGAGTATATGGTATGTAACTGGGAGACCACATAATCAGATGACTGACAACCGGCGCCGGAAGTGGGAATTAGGCATGAATGAATGTGTGACTGAAAATTATGTATGTTTGAATGAGGTTTCGATGTGGTATGAATGTATTAATTTGAATATTTTTAATATGACGATTGCTATACATTTTATAATGTCTTGGCGAAATAAACTTGATTTGATTTGAGGAAAAACATATAATACCAAATAAATATATCAACTTAAAAACACTCTATAAACATATAATTAAGTAATAAACACGAATAACTTGCCGTAAAATATTCACTACAATTCTATGTGTAACAGATAAAATATGGAAAGAAAATCTTCTCTGTTAGTTGGAACTTAACATATTCGAACTCACTTGAACAGTTAATTTAAGTTTATTGCTTATTAATGCCACTGGTAACTAACCTAGAATCCTTACACACCCAAAAATTAACGGTAGTGTATCATTCGTGTACTACAATATCAGTTGTTTGCGGCCGCATCTTAGGTGCATAATTGCGCAGAATATCACTGTATGAGTGCAATTGTTCAAGCGCATTTTGCTAGAACCAGATTTTATTTTTGGAGATTTTCAGTGAAACATTTCGTTGATGTTTATACAGATAAACTATCTATACTTAATTCTAGATCCAAATCTAAAGCAGTTGCTTTTTAAATCAGCCTCAGGTTTTTCCTCTTTACATTGATTTTAATCAGTATTAACATAATATATTCAAGTGTTGGTTCGAGAAATAGATTTTTTACTATATATAATTCATTCTATCAGTTAACATTTAGTAACTTTAAACAGACATAGAATTTGCCATACTAATATACAGATCATTCATATATAAGGATTATTTTAGCTAAATAGCTTTCGTTTATTCCTTATCGTAAGATAATATTTTATCATAATAGAATTACACAAACCACTTTTGAACGGTTAAACTTTTACAAAGGATACGTTTTTATTTGAATTTGAAATGTTATGTTAGATATTCAGATTTGATTCTGAGCTTGATTTACGTATGCGTTGAATTCAAGTTAACAGTTTCGTAATACAGTACCTGCATAAAAATGAGGGTAAGATGGTAAAAGCTCGTCAAGTTTTACATGTTAAGGACATTATTAATGCTATTTTAGTTACATCCAAACAATAATAGATTATATTAATATTGATATTACTTTACTGTTTATATGCATTACAATAACTGTGCTTACATAAGCATTCTTCTCTTCAATCTAGATTTGTAATGTTTTGCTTTGTTATTAATCCAGTCAACTAAGGAAGATCAAAATGATTTCGTTACTTACGTAAAGTAACTATAAAATAGTTTTTTGATGTTTACCAGTAGTGAAAAGATGGGGCTAATGCCGCCAAAAAACAGGATTTCTGCGTCAAATTGACCTTTGGACCCACTTTCCTGGCCTCTGATTGGTCGAGAGCGGTCACGTGACCTTTCCAAGATGGCGGTGCCCATTTCCCGCCAAATTTCCTAACCTAACCTAACCTCACTTTTCCTAACCTAAAATTTCCATTTCCCGCCAAATTTTCTAACCTCAAATTTCCCTCAAATTACCCAATTTCCCTCAAATTACCCAATTTCCCACACATTTCCCCCAAATTACCCTCAAATTTCCCTCAAATTCCCAAATTTCCCTCAAATTTCCAATTTTCCCACACATTTCCCCCAAATTACCCTCAAATTCCCAAATTTCCCTCCAAAGTCCCTTGTTATACTATATAGGATAACAGTGTATTACAAATTATAAACAGATTAAATAAAAAGAATGGTCCCTTCATTTTTGAATAAATAATTAATTAAAAACGTGTATTGCGGGTTGCCTAGAGTGTTAAGTAGGGGCTTGAGGATGAACTGTGATTCGATAGATAAGTATAGGTAGGTAACAGTGTAGGAAGCCGTGGATGAGTACCCAAAGCTAAGAGCGTATGTTAACTGTGTATTTGTTAAAATTTGAGAAAAATTAAATAAGTAGTCTAACAGTACGTGTGAGAAATATTACTTGTAAAGTAGGGAGGTAACCAATCAGAGCGTGGCATTTGGGTGTGCGTCAGACCAGCAGACGACGTGTACGAAGGTAGCTGACGGTTGCCGGAAGTACACGAAAGCATTTTATATAGTACATATGTAAATGGCCACTATCTTTTGCATTTTATATAGTATGAGATGGGAAAGGTTAAGAGTGCATTTTGTATAGTATACCGAGGGAATTTGAGGGAGGGAATTTTCCCACCAGGGACTTCCCTTCCGAAGGCGCCATGTTTCCGAAAGGATGAGCTAAGTTTTGCCGCTAGGAGCGCTACGATCGGGTCGAGCACATAGAGTGTATGGAGTAGTGTATATATGAGTAGAGTAACAAGGGGCGCATGTGCGCCCGACCAGCAGACGACGCGTGCATCATAGGCTAAGAGCGTACGAAGGTAGCCAACAGTCGCCGGAAGTACACGAAGGGAAAGACCACCATATTGGATCCGGTTGTCATATTTTTACATTTATTATAGTGTAAAGACCGCCATATTGGATAAGGAATTTTTGGAGGGAATTTTGGGAGGGAAAGACGTCATATTGGACAAAAAAGTGAATTTTATATAGTATATCATGGAAAAAGACGCCATATTGGACAAAAAAAGTGAATTTTATATAGTATAACATGGAAAAAGACGCCATATTGGACAAAAAAAGTGAATTTTATTAGTATAACATGGAAAAAGACGCCATATTAGACAAAAAAAGTGAATTTTATATAGTATATCATGGAAAAAGACGCCATATTGGACAAAAAAAGTGAATTTTATATAGTATAACATGGAAAAAGACGCCATATTGGACAAAAAAAGTGAATTTTATATAGTATAACAAGGTTAACAGTGAATTTTATATAGTATAAAATGGAAAAAGTTAGGTTAACAGTGAATTTTATATAGTATAACACGGAAAAATTTAGGTTAACAATGAATTTTATATAATATAACAAGGGACTTTGGAGGGAAATTTGGGAATTTGAGGGAAATTTGAGGGTAATTTGGGGGAAATGTGTGGGAAAATTGGGAATTTGAGGGAAATTTGGGAATTTGAGGGAAATTTGAGGGTAATTTGGGGGAAATGTGTGGGAAATTGGGTAATTTGAGGGAAATTTGAGGTTAGAAAATTTGGCGGGAAATGGAAATTTTAGGTTAGGAAAAGTGAGGTTAGGTTAGGTTAGGAAATTTGGCGGGAAATGGGCGCCGCCATCTTGGAAAGGTTACGTGACCGCTCTCGACCAATCAGAGGCCAGGAAAGTGGGTCCAAAGGTCAATTTGACGCAGAAATCCTGTTTTTTGGCGGCATTAGCCCCATCTTTTCACTACTTTTACCGTTCATTTATCTACTCATTTTACAATGATTTTAATTTTAACTAAATAGCTTATCTATTTCAATAATGTTGATACCTAAACAAACATATAAATATAAGAATTGATATGAATATACTTGAATAAATGAACACTACTAAAAAAGTCTACCAGTATTATATAAAACAATGTTTACATTTGTGTATATTTCTAGATCTGTATCCTTTATATTTCATATTTTGTTAAGCTCAGATACTACTCCTTATGATGGAAATTCCACTTGTAATTTCATCACTTATATTTGAATAAGACACACACACGCACACCCATACACGTACAGCGATATTGACAGTTATTTGCACCAGTACTGTCTGATAGTCCTTGAAAAGAATTTACCCTTAAATCACCACTAACATCATCATTTTCAATCAAGTCTGTATCGTTTGGTAGTTGGTCAATACACGTACAGAGGAATTGACCCACCCGCCCACCCCTACACATACAGAGGTATTGACCCACCCACCCACCCATACACGTACAGTGGTATTGACCCACCCGCCCACCCATACACAGACAGTGGTTTTGACCCGCCCGCCCACCCGCACACGTACAGTGGTGATGACCCGCCCGCCCACCCGCACACGTACAGTGGTGATGACCCGCCCGCCCACCCATACACATTCAGTGGTGATGACCCGCCCGCCCACCCGCACACGTACAGTGGTGATGAATTGAATTAACAACAGGAATAGCCTGATAATCCAGCGCACAAGACAAACCTAAATGTTCATGATGTAAATGAATAATTTTACTTTTACTAATGTTCAAAATTAAATAATTGTATTCAAACCATTTATGAAGGTCATATAATGTTGTTTGTAGCAATTAATCAAGCTCAGACAATTTGGAAGAAAAGATAATAGTGCTGGTGTCATCAGCATACTGGGCAAGGAGACATGGTTTATCACCCACAGTGATAGTGGTTCTCCCACCCAACCCCCCATACACACACAGTGATATGGAATACGGTGGCATTGACCCACCCACCCGCCCATACACGTAGGTGGCATTGACCCACCCACCCGCCCATACACGTACGGTTGCATTGACCCACCCGCCCGCCCATACACGTACGGTGGCATTGATACCAACTGGCATCAATACCAATGTACGTGTATGGGTGGGCGGGTGGGTCAATACCAATGTACGTGTATGGGTGGGCGGGTGGGTCAATAACAATGTACGTGTATGGGTGGGCGGGTGGGTCAATACCACTGTTCATGTATGGGTTGGCAGGTGGGTTGTATCACTGTAAGTCTATGATGGGCGGGTGGGTTGTACCACTGTACGTGTATGGATGGGGAGTTGGGTTGTACCACTGTACGTGTATGGGTGGGGGGCAGGTGATACGTGTGCTCTGCATCATCCCATCCCAAAGAAGTGGACAGGTAGCTAGCTGCCTGTGTAACCACTTACTCATCAAACGAGTGTAGTCTGTGAAGGAGATATAACTCCTTACCTATATAGTATCCCATCCCTAAGAAGTAGACATAAACCGAGTGTCGTCTGTTTAGGAGAGATAACACCTTAGCTCTGTAAAACCCCATCCCAAAGAAGTAGACAGGTAGCTAGCTGCCTATGTAACCATTCACTCATCAAACGAGTGTCGTCTGTATAGGAGAGATATACAGATATACAACCAAATATAAATTTGTACTATTTTATTTGGTTGATGATATTTCAAACAGTCCTTTCAACCCATACATGAGTTTACAAATTAGTACCAGTTATCTATGGAAATTTAAAATGTATGCTATGAAGTTGTTGAAATGTGATATAAGAGTTATTACTTGAGGTAAAATACACAATACAGTGTTAACAATCATCCCACCCACCCATAAACGTACAGTGGTGATGACCCTACTACCCACCCTTATACAAACAGTGGTCATGACCCTCCCACCCATCTATACACGTACAGTGTTAATGACCCTCCCACCCACCCTTACACTCACAGTGCTGATAAAAAATCCGAATGTTTTACATTCTCAATTTGGTCTGTACTTTTTTTATAGTATCTATTATTATTGTTTTATGGCCAACATTTGCTTACTAGGTCATTATTTGTCTTTGCTTTTTTAATTTATTTATTTTGTGTGTAATACTTTATTTGATTGAATTACACTTTTCTTTCTGAATCCAAAATGACAATTTTCAGCACGTTGTTAAATATTTATTGATAGTATAGTGTGTTTGTGTTGTCGTATCTTGAGTATGTCTGACTTTCCTTTTAAATCCTCAACCGCCATCTATAGCACTCTCGTATCCTCCTTGATCTATGTGATCCACCTTATGTAGCTCTTACAATTGAGTAGTTCCATATTATTATCCTACTTATCCTATTCCTTTATATCATCATCAAATGTCTTAAAATTAATGTCTTACTTGTTCATTGTGCTTGTAACTGGTTTTACTTCTGTATACACTGTTTCATTATAAACCAGCCTCCAAACTCCATATATTATAGTATTTGTTTTTAATAATTCTAACAATTCTTATTTCTACCTTCAGTAACTGGTATCTTGCTACAGTACTTGTTGTTTGAAATATAATTTCACTTCCATATATTATTTCTGGCCGTGTGAATGTTTTGTAAGGGTTCAATATTAAAGATATTGAGGGGTATCTTTAATACATCTATGCTTACAAATCTATATATAATAAAATAAATGTTCAATATTATATTACATTAAATGTGTACTTCTTGTAATTATTGTGTTCGTTTTTTTAAATTTAATGCTGTTTAAAAATATATTTATATTAATTTTTTCTAATAATTTGTATTAAAAACCAAATAATAAGCACTGAATCATCTGGATGCATTTTATGTTTTGATACAAAGTAATAAAATTTAAAGCTGCTATTGCTCAAAATATACAAATTTAAATGTTTAGTCCCAGGGAGAGCTAAAGTACAGCCTACTCTTGGATTTCCAGATATAATTGATCAAAGTTAGTCTTCCTTTACAATATATTATACACCAAACATATGACATTTTGTGATTAAGGCTATTCTATACATGAAAAATTAAATGTTCGTATGACAGTTGGGCAATTCAACGAAGTCGTTGTAGATCTTGACATTGTTCTTTAAGGCAACGATAATGTTTTTAAACTTTAAATTAGGACTTCATAAAGTTTTAATATACGTCATATTTCATCATACAAACACCCCATGGGATTACTTACTAAACCCCTATAATGCTAAGCCAGGGACTTGTTAAACACGCTATAAAAGCGTTCCTTCTATCTTGGCCTTACCATTATGTATGTCACATTGTATTTTTGTAGTATCATATATAGGGTGGAATAAATATGAAAACGCTTTCAAAAAACGATATTTTTTCCATAAATAATTTGATAAATAAATTTGTTTAATAGTTGTGTTCCATAAAGTATAATTTTGTATCAGAACAATATACTTGAAACCGTTAAATAGCGGAGAAATAATATTGTTAAAATTAGTAACTTTGAAAATTAAATGACCGATACTGTAGAAAAGATTAGAATTTCGAAGTCTGGCTTGCAGCAATTAATTTTTCTTGAATAGGCCTTTCATTTGATACTAAACTCGACCTAGGCTTACTTTGAAGATTTTCGTTAAACTCCTCGCAGACTGTCCCCCTGAAAAGTTGAAATGTCACTAATGGCGTCCAAAAGTGTGTTCTTTGTAACCATGACTATGTACAGGATTTCACTTTTACGATTTAAGTCATACAACAGTTGTGAAACCGTTTTCACAATTTTATTCCACCTTGTATATTTTTCTCTTTACCACGCCGAAAAGTGCTATTACAAGTTATTTCTGGACATGTTCACAATACAAGCTTTTTTTCCTTATTTGTCGAGTCAATAACTGAATGGATAAAAATAATTTTTCCCAGTGAATAGTTATTAATATGATTCAACTAATCGAATGCAAAACATACGTACTAATGAAGCAAGTTACAAATAATCGCTTTATTAAGTATAAAAATATAATACTGTCCTAGTAAATATTGTAATACTCTTTATAGTAGTTTGATAATGTGGTGCAGTTAAAGTTGATTTAAAAATTAAGGTGAAAAAATTATAACATATTTTTTTATTATTTATCTTAAGTATATTTTTAAATAAAAATCATTTAAATAAGTTCCAGCATTTTAATAATTAAAAAATATATTTTTTAACAGTTCAAGTAACACTTTTCAAGTAACCTGAATATCTATATTAATAACGCTAAGTAATCTCAAGTTTTACATACCTCTAAAAACCTACTATAAATATACACACTGTGCATTATGATTCCAACTGAAAAGTCTAATTTATAATAATTCATAATGTGCGTATTGAGACCAACACAGCATTTTAAAAAAATTATAATTTAATACCTTTCAAATATAAATTAAATTTTGAGCTACTACAGTCAATCACGTTAATGTGATATTAAAAATAATTATATTTTCTCCAGACATTTTATTTGTGTATTAGTTAGAATTTCTCAGTGGTTTCACTGATACCACTAGAAATGGCATTGAGGGTATATTGTAAAAATATAAATTGTAAATAGCACATTGGAAGTAATTATACCAGAATGTATGTAATATTACTATTGCTCTTCAATAATTTGCTTTATCTACGATTGAATAACAAAATACGCAAACTATGTTTACGATTATATTTATAAATTACAAAATCTTTAAACCTTGTATCATCAATAGGCTATATATAATCCGAAAAAAATTTACCCACTCATCACAAACTATCCGGAAACAGAAAACGCATCTTTATGATTTTTGGAAGCGAGTTAGATTTTGTATCATAAACACTTTTTTTAACATTTATAAAAAAGTGTTAAACTTTCGTATAAATCAAAATATAATTTCTAAATGGTAGAAAAACATGTCATACTTTCCTTGTACATAAAAGTAACATCGGTGTTAGTTTCATCTGATAAGTTATTTCAAACAGCTAATACAAAAAAAAAAAAATAAATAAATAATTAAGATTTCAAAGTTCGCTGATTTAGTTTTCAATGTTATTTCACAATTGTCTTAATTATGTCCTTTTAACTCGGATATGATTGCAATCCTTTGCATACCCCTAAAGCATATTTACATGGTTT
Organism: Stictocephala bisonia; assembly: GCA_035578905.1. Lineage (NCBI taxonomy): Eukaryota > Metazoa > Arthropoda > Insecta > Hemiptera > Membracidae > Stictocephala > Stictocephala bisonia. The sequence goes on along the minus strand of JAQJVL010000686.1, from coordinate 229,477 downwards.
TCTATAGAATATAACGTTTTTCTCTATGAGAACAGAAGCATGCTGAGGTTTCACATAATAATGCTATGATTAAGAGAGAACGACACCCCATAGCAAAGCAAGGGCTGGATCGTAAAAAGAATTTACTCTAATTGTTACGTTTGTTTCATATTTTAACATGATTGTATCTTCATATTTTAGTTGATCTACTTAACCGTTTATGTGCCTAGGTGCGGATGCTGAGGAGAACGTGAGGTTTGTAGTCTTGGGGCCTCGGTTTGCGAGGCTGTTAGACATCTACTCCACAGTACCGCATGAGACCCAGTTAGAAGCAACTGTGTAGAATGTGAAAAGGTAATTTTTTATATTTTGTTTAAAAGGTAATTATAAATATGTTTACCTAGATGAAACAGGTACTTTTTGACTGTCTTTCTCGTTCTATTTTATCGTTATTAATTTTTTTTAGCAGACGAAACTATATTATTATTGTTAACAACTTCTGATATACACTTAGTTTACTAAAATCTTCTGGAATTAAAATTGTTTAAAGGATTGTATAATTTTGTACCATAGATACCTTAATATGTTATGTAACCGTACATGGTAAATTGAATATAGAAATACTTTAGCAATGAATAAAGATTAAATAAGACGGGAGACCTTGTGGTAAAAATTCTGCTCATTTGATACCTACCTCAGATTTAGTTCTACGAACACGAATCAATAGAAATATTTTGTGGATAACACAATTTTTTACAAAAAAAATAAATTGTTATACAAAAACAATGAATATATTCCGGAAGACTCATCCGTTATAGAAAATACAACAAACATAATTATATTCGTTTTTTGTAAACAATAAATAAAAAAAAAAATAATTCAGACACCAAAAGTTAGTTTTTATTGTGAAAGGTTTTAGGTCATCTCTACTACGTCAGACATAAGTTAATACTTTGCATCCCCCTTAAGCAGATATGAAATGTTTTATAGAATACAACGTTATTCTCTATGATAACGGAAGCATATTAAAACACGAATGTAAAATGAGATTACGTAAGAGACGAAAAATAACTGTTTTCCACAAAAATGGCGGTTAGGATATGCTTGCTTCGCTTAGGTTAGGTTAGGTTAGAATAGGTTATGTTATGTTAAGATAGGTTAAGTTAAGTCAGATTGGGTTTATTTAAGATAGGTTAGGGTAAGATAGCTTAGGTTAAGTTAGGTAAGTATATATTGAACGTGAATATATATTGCTAACGTAATCCAACCTCTAACCAACTAACATAACCTATCCTAATGCAACATATCGTAAAACTATCTAATTTTGTGAGTGTAGAAATCACATTGTTATTGTGTATAACAGCTTGACTAATCCAACACGACTATAGTAACTGCATGGCTTTCTTCTCTGTTCATAAATAATTTAATGATGTTGTTTTTGTTTTTTTTTAGGTATTGATACCTAGGCTAGTCATAAAACCACCAGGAAACTAAAGCTGTTTGTTGGAAAAAATATATCACAAAATCAGTGTCCGTGTTTTAATAATATATTTAGTTAAATCTTAATTTATATATTTATCATTATTTTATTAGAATATTTCATATTTTTATCAATTATGTACTAATAATTTTAGGTATTTTGTTTGAATATTATTGTCTTGAAATTATGTGGACAAATTTTGAGACTTAAGTTTTTTTTCTAACTGGAATTAACTTATAAATTTAAGTCAGCCCACTCTTGCTTAAAACTAAACTTTATCATAATTATTTTATAATTAATGCTATGGATACTCAATTACTCCTGAAGTCTATGTATGACATTATACTTATTGGTCACTACTCTTCTATTTATTTAAAGGTAAAATAATTTACTATTTTTAATGGGTAATTCCTGTTAAACAAAGAAGAACACTTGTATATAAATGTATTTATGTAAATAGTGTATGTTATATATGTAAATATTTAACCCTTTGTAATAATAATAATAATAATTAATAAACACTGGTTCTTTCGTTATACGGAATTATTTCTTCACCTTTACTCTAAATATTTGTGTAAGATATAAAATATTCTGGACAAAGTTCAAAATTTAAAAGCACTTACCTTACTAGTAAATTGGAAACATAATTTGAATTTATAATAATGTTTAAGTATACGCATTGGTAAGTGTTTTACAGCATAGAACTGTGACTGATAATATATATTTATAAGTACTGAAGTACAAATTTACATTTTCGTTTTATTTCACGTGATCAGATCGATGGGAAATATAAGTTAGAGTTACAACAGTTTTTATTTTCATAAAAACGTTCCTATAAATAATTTATTGAAAATTAATTTTATTTTAATAAATGAATTTCTTGTCTATTCGATACAAAGACAATGATTTTACTTGTATTTGATTAAAATATCAGTATACTGTTTTTATGATGGAAGCACAACGTGAACGCATAGTCCAGGCGAAACAGTGATTGCACTCTTATACCAGGACTAATAGCTTGTTATTGTGACGTCACGTGGAGATAGGATTAGAGAGGATAAACTAAAACGTAATGGATCTTGGTAGTACAAAGCTTTTAGCTACAGCATGTTGAATTGTATTAGTAATACAAGAAGTTTGCTTAAGAATATAAGACTTTTAGGATTGTGCAGAATATTTCATATAAAACTAATAATTAAATATTATTAGTACCTTGATTGAAAGAATAGCTTAAATAGTTTTGTTTGCGAACAAGTTATACGTGTTAAATGAGAGTGACATTTGCCACATGATACTTTCAAGTGGATAGCTTTGTTCTTCCAAAACTTGATCAGTGTGTCTGAAGTGATTGTTGCAACAGCTACTGCAATCCTGTTTTCTGAATCAGGAATGTAAGGTGGTGGCGTGGACATATACACGATTCATTACGAAACACACATGTCGTCAGATCAAGTTAACGTAGAGGCCATGTAAAATAAGTTCTGTATTAGTCACATGGGTGCCAATCAGTGAAACTAAACCATTGGCTTACTGAGTTATCCTAGTGAGGCAGTGTACCATCTTACGGCAAAATTAAATTATGCAGTTTATCTTCTTACAAATGAGGAATTAGCCATAGTTGTTATGCATCAAGATAGAAAGTACCACTTATACTAACTTCTAAAAAAATAAAAGCTCGTACCCTTGTAAATACTCTTTCCTTTTCAAAGGCAACTGTTATTTTCAAACCTGTGATACAATCTACGGATGCTATTATCATTTAAATAATCACAGATGAACTTAATACAGAATACACATTGCAAAGTTACTACAAATTTAGTCCTTGAAAAACACTCAGCAAAAGCTGAAAATGCTTCGTGTTCACGGGTGGCCAGATACGTAACTAGCGCTTTCAAACAGATGGTAGGGAAAGTGTTGTAAATGTTTAAATGAACCATAGTCTATATATTAACAAATGTATGTGTATTTTCCCTTTATGCATTATTAAACCACTCATCGGATCGCATTAAACTTTAGACAGTTGTAAAGTTCACTCCCGGGAAGGTTCTGGCATGATTTCATTCACGTTCAACTCAAAGTCTCCACCCTAGTGGCCTTTTAAGTTTCAAAAATAGTTTAACGAAGTTACTTTTTTTATTTTATACCATCAGTTGTTAGATGAATACAATTTAAAATAGACTAAAACATTACTGTTTATTTGTTGATCCCGTATCAAGGCACGAGTAAAGAACTAGTTAATTAATAATATTAATTAATTAAGATACCTGAGTTAGGTATCATCTTACTTTTAACTATATCGGTAAGATATATTATAACAAACACATTTAACTATCATAGAGAGTATTTAAAGGAACTTGTTTTTACAAAAAAAAAAAAAAAAAAAAAAAAAAAAAAAAAAAAAAAAATACTCGTTATCTAAGCACTTTGATTACATTATAATTTTCATTAAAAATTAAATCACAAACTTTAAAATATAAATGCCTCCATTTAATTATGACTGAACAATGCTATATTTTGATTCATAGTTATCTACAAACACCGTCTAAATTATTGAAAACTACTCAAAAGGTTTAAAACAACGTAAGTTTCATGCAAGAAACGGTGTTATAATAAAATTTTAAGTGTTTTTTAAGTGCGCCTTTTTAATCATCATCTTACCAAATTTTCCTTCTTTGAAATATCCCTTTGTAGACTATTTTTCCAAGATGGAGATAATAGAATATCAACCCTTACTATAGTATAATATTTATTTGTCAAATATTGTCTTATAGACCTAACTTCCTCTATACAGAAATACAAACACTGAACTATTGTTACATCTATTTATTTTCCTGATCTATTTTTACAAATTTTACGAATCGTAGTGCAATCACATTAAATTAAATCACTAGCTTAAAGCAAATTTTGAGATTTACATATGCACGTTTTAAACTTTGCCTTAATTGAAACTCTTGTGTTCGCTCAAATCTGTTAGTGCAACCGGTAATGAATAATGTAGTTTCTAATTAGGCCAACCTCTAGGACTGTTTATGTTGAGTCGATCTAACATGTCGGTTAGTGGGATGCAGACAGAAAGTTTACTACTTTAGAATGCAAATTACTACGTAAAACTAATACTCTTGATGCACTTATTATGCTTGTTTGATAAACATAGATAGAAGTAGTAAGATTGTAGTTCTATCAACTAATTGTAAACTAAAATATTAACTATACTTGTAATAATATATTTATCTTGATCCCTTACTAATTGTTTGAACAAACAAGAATTTAATATTGGTAACTATTAAGTTTTCAAAGTTATATTTAATATTGTACAGTAGTTTTAATTAATATACGTATATTTATCAAAATTATATATTTCATCAAATATTCGTAAAATTCTAGATTGAGTATTTTCCTACATTACATATTTCTTAATAAAATTATACTAGTACGCACAATTAATATAATTTATAGTTCTGTTCGAACATAAGTTAATGACTTAAATGACAACAACCCTACTTATGCTACACCAATTTAAAATTATTACTACACCAATTGAAACAAATTATATAAATTAATTATCTAATCGTATCTATTAGGTCGTTGCAGGATAATAATTTATTGTTCAAATTTGTGGATTAATAAAGTAACCTGTGTGGAGAAACAAATTAAAACGAATGTAATTCGTTATTAAGACTAGCAGAGTATCCCTCCTTCGTGCAGGGTTTACGTTGATTTATATTGTGTTATTGCGTTCAGTAATACAAAACATGGATGAAATAAGTTAACCCTGGGTTGTTTAAACGATTTGTAATATTATCATGTTTATAAAAAAGAATGTTCATAAAACTGACTTATTTATATGTATACACAAACGAATGTAACTCGTTTATATTAAGACTAGCAGAGTACCCCTCCTTCGTTAGGGGATTACGTTGATTTATATTGTGTGCTTATTACGTTCAGTAATACAAAAAGTGGATGAAATAAGTTAACTCTAGGTTGTTTAAATGATTTTTAATATTATCACGTTTATTAAAAAGAATGTTCATAAAACAGACTTATTTATATGTATAAAAACGAATGTATGTGCGTGTTTCCTTAATACATTACTAAATAAGTTCTATGCTCGGTTCTCTTAATACCGACACGGCGTCCACGCAATGGTTATCATCAACATAGATACTACTAGAGAAGTCTAGAGTGTCCATGTTGAATGCTAGTAAGGGTTGGAGTTGTGTAGGGAAGAGAACTGAGTGTCAGACTTGTTAGTTAGCTGAAAATCAGACCAACACTACGTGGTTCAGATTCAACGTAAAGCTGTAGATCCCACAGTTACACTGGCTATTGGGCTATTAATAAATAGTCCTTTCTGAGCTAAGTTTAACTCAGATAGTAACAATGACTACACTCGTTCATCTACACTCATCACACTCATTCACCCCTCATATTCGCCCATATCTCTACGATCGGTGTCTTAGAGATGAATTATGAATAAACCACTCATCGGATCGCCATCAAACTTAAGGAAGTTGTAGAGTTAATTTACTTTTGACTCTATGGATCCACCCCACTGGCCTTTAAAGTCTCAATGTTTTTCTTATGAAGCTATTTTATTTATTTAACCAATCATCAGTTGTCGAAAAAAATGAAAACTTTTGAAACACACCCAAGTGGGATATCTGGTTAATGCTATAATTTACTTAATTTATTTGTCACCATCAGCAGTTATATTAAAATAAATAAAATTAACACTTCAAATAGGCTGTGATTTTTAATGAAATAAAGATAAAAATTTAGCTTCTTAACTAAACAGCTTAGAAGATGTAGCTATTTAGCTGAGGACCTACATTTATTTATCGAAAAATAACTTCTAAGCGTAAATGGTTTAGCTAATAGTTAAATCCTATAGTTGAAATTGTTTTGCCCTCACAATACATTCAATAATGAAAATCTATAATAATGCATGGTTACACATAATAAGTATAACATTTATTTTTACCAAATCTATATGAAGTGTGTATGAAATTAGTAGAAATTGTACCTTGAAATGTAGACAATTATTATTTTACAACAAGGCCGTTCTTGTATTAACGATGAGTTAGGGCTAAAACAGTTCATATACGTTCAAAGGACTCTCATTTTCGAGTTCGTATCAAACCACCTTTTGAGTTCAAAGGACGAAGGACTCATTAGAGCTGACGTCTGGGCGTAATGAGCTGCCTGCTCTGGAACGCATATTTCCTATGGCAATTTAGTGTAATTTTAAAACAACCGTCATCCTTCAGTTTGTGCTGTTGGTATGTGTAAGCTCTTTATACAGACACTCTTAAGATCGGAAATAAAAATGTCAAAATGTGTATAGAAAATAACTAGTTTAAAGACATCGGAATGTTCAGATAGTCAATGGGTAATCTGTAATATTGATCAGATAAATTATTCTGACACGATTTAAAAAAATCATTCATAAATTTGTTTAACCAATGACTCGTTGTAAACAAATTTAAATTGTTTAGTATCCAAACTTTTCACTATACAAATTTATGAAATGGTCTGAAGAAGTTTAAAACCACTAAAAAACACAACTTATTCAGATATGCGGCAACGTTGATTTTTTTTAGGGAAAGGGTAAAAATAGATAAATAGTCTGGCCCTCTCAGGATTCATATGTAAGGTCGATGTAAGATCTGAATATCGATTTGTTTGAAATAACGGTTTGAAAAAGTTTTATAAAATAAATCAAATTAATTAGTTAAACTAATAAGTACTATAGTTACTAAAATTGGCATGAAGATATTTGATTAAATTATGTCTGACACACTTGTTTAAGAGTTAAACACATTACGAGTTTCCTCAGCTGATTCGTTGCCAGTTTTGTTAATAATTGTGGAAAGTATTCTACTTAATGAAAATCCGACAACTTCAACACAGTCATGGTATATATTAATTAAAAAAACATTGTAGGAGCCTTCTGGCCTAATTTGGATGAATAATCTAAACACGTTTGGTTTTTAAGTCAAAAGAAAGCTATACCAAAGGCAACGCGTAGATGGAAGAGCTTGCAGTTGTAAGGGAGAGTGTTTTCTAAGGAGAAAAGAAAGGTTACACGTTTTGTTTCTGATACCTGACATCTTCCTCACTATACTCAAAGAACAAATATATAATTAAGTGAATATTACAATTAGAATTTTAACTCTGACTTTAACATCTGACATATTACAATTATGACATAAACAGAGGCGGAATGGCCCGTAAAGTTTGTGAAGGTGCTATTAAAAATCATTAACTAGTAAGCGTGGTGCTTTCAAATGTAATGATTGTAATAGTGTAGTGATATGTAACAGGTATTTCCATAACAATACTAAACTTTTATGGGACACTTTGCCACTTTAGAGTTTATTAGTTAAAATTTTAAAATAACTAATTATCTAGTCTATGCCAATGTACTTTTTGAGAGACTCTTTGATAGTAAAACGATTTAATAGGGAATTAAGTTTAGATTATTCTAAGTAATGAATAAGAGAACTTTTTAACAGATTACACATTTTCACACCACATATTTTTGATTGTATTTTTGTTTAACTTTTTATAACTCTGAAATCCTAAATGTCTAAAAGGAGCGTTGACTTATTGAGCTGAGAATTGAGAAAGTTGTTTTTCGTTTAGCTGCTTCATATTGCTACCATCAGCTGTACCAAAACTTTACTCGTCGACAGGGGGAATTAAACTCAGTATGTGACTTTCATTCTTCAATGTTTTAATTAAAATGGAAAAACTTAAGTATGAAAAACTGCCATATTACGAGAAACCTAACGTTGATGATTTGATTACTTTCCTTCCTATGATTGGATAAAAATGGCTGCTAATCATGGAGAAAAACATTTGTAAGTTACATTTTGCTAAGTAGCTTCTTTATGGGGTTTTAAAAACCATCCTCTTTGAATTTTGGATTAAAACATGTGGATCATATTTCAAAGAGAAAGGCAGAATATGCTGCCCGTATTTAATTATATTTCTAACTTTTCAGACCACGTTTAGCGTCAGAATATGACTGAAATGAATTTTGACACTTGAGAAAGTATTGATTATTATACAGGGTGTCCCAAAAGTCGACGTCCAAACTTCACAGGCTTGTTATATGAATCATTTCCAGCAAAAAATGTCCTTTATGTATTTATCGTATTATTAATAGTTACCGAGCTATTGGCTTTTTAAATATTTTTAAAAATATGTGTATTGCAACAGGAAAAATCATTTTTATACAAGAAATAATGCACACACAGCCTTAAGACTTTTAAAATATAATTGTAATCAGTATATTTGCATAATTATACAGTTTTAAGGCTTTTCGGGATGTTAAAAACATAATTTTATAGTGTTTAAACTTTATTTTTTTAACTTAAAAAAAGTTAAAAAAATAAAGTTTTTATTTTTAAAAAATAAGTTAAGTTGAATGTAGTAGTAAAGTTACTACTACATTCAAACAGTGACTGCAAATTTATTTTTACCCTAAGCTAATGCCCAAATATCTTAAAAACTTCCCTAATTAATGCAGAATTCAAAAATACTAACACATTAACAAATTCGTTAACTTCTTTAGAGAATTGGGGAATTTTTCTAAATAAGTACACGTTTTTGTGGGCTGGCCACTTGTCCACCCTCGCATTGCGGCGCTTCTTCGCGGAAGTTTTATGCATGGACAAAGCTAACAAGTCATTTCAAAAAGGCTAGAGCAATAATATAACTGCTATTTAAACACACATTTTGTGCTGATATTATAATTTTATTAAGTAAACAATTGTTAAACCCTTTACATTGATTTATTAAACTTGTTTAGTCTCCTGCAGTACATTAAAAATAATCCCACTAATATCAGGGCCCTACAAACAAAATCAGCTATTGATAGCACACAAAACAAATCAGCTGTTGTTGGATTAGATGTTTTATTGTTGACCAGATGGGTAATAATAAATATTGAATATTTTTTATTTGGGCATCAATTGGTTTTATAATTATGCAATGGGTATCAGTGCAACATTGAAAATTTTCACTAACGGTCTTTTGTGTGTTGTTTGCTGAAATAATTTATTTTTTTATTTCACGTTTGCTTTTTAAGTCTTTCAGTTTGTATTATGACATGTGTTACACTGTTAGGGTATTCTCCTATGAGGAATATTATCAAAGACGTGCATTTTTGTATGGTCTTTGTAACGGAAATGCCCAAACTGTTGTAAGGGAATATAAAGTTAGGTATCTTAACAGAGAACGATTTCCTGATCATTTAGTATATGCGGGTATATGCATAGGTCTTATCAGGAGGGTAAGATTCCCGGACATTCTGAGAGGTAAGGCAGAACCCGTATTAACAATAATTATGATGAAATAATTGTAAATATGATAGAAGAAGATCCAACTACAAGTGCCCGCCGTATATCCAGACAGACTGCCATACCAAGTTCATCAGTTCACCGGAGCCTTAAAAGTTACCAGTTATATCCTTATCATATGCAGCGAGTTCCATCTCTTCTACCCACAGATCATGCTAGAAGAGCGCGCTTTTGTAGAGAGATGCTTAGAAGAAATTAAGTTCATACTCGGGTTTTTAATAACATTATGTGGACTGACGAAAGTTTTGTCAAAAGAAAAAGAATTTACAATGATTACAACACACATTATTGGTCATATGAAAATCCTAAAGTAATGAGAAATGATCACTTTCAGCACTAGTTTGGAATAAGCATGTGGGCTGGTATCGTTAATGGCAAATTAGTTGGGCCATTTGAGTTTCCAGGTAGACTCAATGGAGCAAATTATTTTAACTTTCTGTAAAACAACCTTAGAGAAATCTTTGAAGATGTTACATTTTTCATACGTGAAAATATTTGGTTTCAATGTGATGGCACTCCAGCACATTATTCTCATGAAGTTAGGCTCTATCTAAATGCCGAATTCCAAAATCGCTGGGTTGGAAAACGAGGAACCATAGAATGGCCTCCCAGATCATCTGATCTAAACTCCAAGGATTTATTTTTGTGGGGATACTACAAGGAATTTGTGATTTTTTTCTGATTCCCATACACAAGATGAACTAATAATAAATAGTTACCAACACAATTAAGAATAATAAACAATCCTTTCATTCTCTAAGGAGAAATTGTCGTCGTTGTCAGCTTTGTATCAGGGAAGAAGATCGGAATTTTGAACTTTTATTGTAATAGGTATATTTCAAAAATGGTACTGTAATTTATTTAATCTATTTCCTTATTGCTTTGTTTGCTTGTAACAATTAATTTTACTTAAAAATTCCCCAACTTTAATGTTACTGTATTAAACTAAATATTTATAAAATTATTTACTTAATAAAGTTATAACGTCAGCATAAAATGTGTGTTTAAATAGCAGTTACATTATTGCTCTAGCCTTTTTGAAATGACTTGTTAGCTTTGTCATGCATAAAACCTCCGCGAAGAAGCGCCGCAATGCGAGGGGGACAAGTGGCCAGCCCGCAAAAACGTGTACTTATTTAGAAAAATTCACCAATTCTCTAAAGAAGTTAACGAATTTGTTAAAGTGTTAGTATTTTTGTATTTTGCATTAATTAGGGAAGTTTTTAAGATATTTGGGCATTAGCTTAGGGTAAAAATAAATTTGCAGTCACTGTTTGAATGTAGTAGTAACTTTGCTTTAAGTTAAAAAAATAAAGTTTAAACACTATAAATTTATGTTTTTAACATCCCGAAAAGCCTTAAAACTGTATAATTATGAAACTATACTGATTAAAATTATATTTTAAAAGTTTGAAGGCTCTATGTGCATTATTTCTTGCATAAAAATGATTTTTTCCTGTTGCAATACACATATTTTTAAAAATATTTAAAAAGCCAATAGCTCGGTAACTATTAATAATACGATAAATACATAAAGGAAATTTTTTGTTGGAAATGATCCATATAACAAGCCTGTGAAGTTTGGACGTCGACTTTTGGGACACCCTGTATAAAAAATGGTTTTGGTTTCAATCTAGAGACATTTATTTTCTTCGGTCTTGTAGTTAAAGATTTTGACCACTAATATCTTTTATTCAAATATAGATTATTATCAACTAAAAATGAGCATACAAAAATAATTACCTATTTATATATGAGTATAAAGCGCTTTTGCATTCTTCCACCTGACAAGAATAATAACGGAACCATTTCTGTTTTTCCCTACCCCCTTTTTTTGTATACAGACCTTGAAATTCCCTATGATTCACCCAATGAAAGTAGTAGGCATTGTCACGCTGACTACGTCATAGGTACCGTTTATGCAGTACCACCCCCCTCCCGCCTAGGAAAGATGGACCTCAACATGCATTCGTTGCTGGTGTATGAAGGAAGTGACCTTTGGTGCCACCATAGTAACATACACTGGCACAATTTATATTGTCTACCTTTTCACATGAATATATTTACAAATGTCAGATTGAAAAATATACGTACGCCTGATAATAAATGTATAAACTGTAACTTAATGACAAACATTTTTAAGAATACTTTTTGATTAAGATTAGATAACTTATAACTTTGTCAATATGAACACTGTACATAATAAGAATATAACTTACATAAAGAATATATATGATATGCAAATCTTCTAAATGTTCCAGATATTTAAATTTTCATAAAATATCTTGCGAAGTAAGACTAAACAATGTGAAAATATAAAAGGTTCCTTGGTCTCGGTTTTAATAACCCCTTTTCAGTTGGAAATTTCTTTAAACTTGATTAAACTGAAGCAAGACTAAAGAAACTTTAGTTTTGCGGTAGTTCCCATTTACATTCGTTGTAAATATTGCTTATTAAAGCTCGTCAGTCATATTTTAACAGCCTGTCATTCTCTGACACAATAATAGACTAGCCTACATCTAAGTCATTCAATATACCTTTAGTGATAAGTTTATATTGTCAATAGTTAGTTTAATTATATGTTATAGACCATAAGGACAGCGAGTTTATATTTAGTTTACACCAAGACATTGTAAAATACAAAAACTACCAACCAAATTATATTTACTATACTCTTTTCTTTTAATTTGTATACAACAGAGTAAATAGTTTCCTAACATATACTAATATAAATATAGTACAAATGTATAATAGTATTTATATAAATATAATACATATGCCTAATATGTATTATATTTATATAATTTCTCGTAGTATGTACATACTGTATATATTAAAAGACATGTGAAAAACAAATAACGCGGTAAAGTACAAATGGAAACGTTAGACTACATGGTTCTTGTTCAATAAAATTAACTTGTGGCTAGCAATTTGACTGTAGCCATTAATGTTATCAGTTGGGATCCCTGCAGACGAATAAAAAAAATGATATATGTGTTTGACTTTAGTGTAATTATTTGATACCTTCCTACTCCACGTAACATATAACGCCCACAACTTTACATTGAAGCAAGCACCAATGTTAGAATTACGTTTATTTACAAAACTTTTTTAAAATTAGTACAAGGTCAGCCGAATAAATGCATGAGCTGTGAGTTACATATACATGTAGATGTTATTACTACTACATCTATCTCGTGAAATACATTCATTACTACTTATATAATCTGTTAGTTATATGTATACATGTAGATGTTATTACTACTACATCTATCTCGTGAAATACATTCATTACTACTTATATAATCTCTTAGTTACATGTATATATGTAGATGTTATTACTACTACATCTATCATGTGAAATACATTGACTGCTACTTATATAATCTGTTAGTTACATGTATATATGTAGATGTTATTACTACTACATCTATCTCGTGAAATACATTCATTACTACTTATATAATCTGTTAGTTACATGTACATATGTAGATGTTATTACTACTACATCTATCATGTGAAATACATTGACTGCTACTTATATAATCTGTTAGTTACATATACATGTAGATGTTATTGCTACTACATCTATCTCGTGAAATACATTCATTACTACTTATATAATCTGTTAGTTACATGTATATATGTAGATGTTATTGCTACTACATCTATCTCGTGAAATACATTCATTACTACTTATATAATCTGTTAGTTACATATATATATGTAGATGTTATTGCTACTACATCTATCTCGTGAAATACATTCATTACTACTTATATAATCTGTTAGTTACATATACATATAGAAGTTATTACTACTACATCTATCTCGTGAAATACATTCATTACTACTTATATAATCTGTTACTTACATATACATGTAGATGTTATTACTACTACATCTATATCTCGTGAAATACATTCATTACTACTTATATAATCTGTTACTTACATATACATGTAGATGTTATTACTACTACATCTATATCTCGTGAAATACATTCATTACTACTTATATAATATGTTAGTTACATGTATACATGTAGATGTTATTACTACTACATCTATATCTCGTAAAATACATTCATTAATACTTATATAATATGTTAGTTACATGTATATATGTAAATGGTATTGCTACTACATCTATCTCGTGAAATACATGGACTACTACTTATATAATCTGTTAGTTACATGTATACATGTAGATGTTATTACTACTACATCTATCTCGTAAAATACATTCATTACTACTTATATAATCTGTTACTTACATATACATGTAGATGTTATTACTACTACATCTATCATGTGAAATACATTCATTACTACTTATATAATCTGTTACTTACATGTATATATGTAGATGTTATTACTACTACATCTATATCTCGTGAAATACATTCATTACTACTTATATAATCTGTTACTTACATGTATATATGTAGATGTTATTACTACTACATCTATCTCGTGAAATACATTCATTACTACTTATATAATATGTTAGTTACATGTATACATGTAGATGTTATTACTACTACATCTATCTCGTAAAATACATTCATTACTACTTATATAATCTGTTAGTTACATGTATACATGTAGATGTTATTACTACTACATCTATCTCGTGAAATACATTCATTACTACTTATATAATCTGTTAGTTACATGTATACATGTAGATGTTATTACTACTACATCTATCTCGTGAAATACATTCATTACTACTTATATAATATGTTAGTTACATGTATACATGTAGATGTTATTACTACTACATCTATCTCGTGAAATACATTCATTACTACTTATATAATCTGTTACTTACATTTACATGTAGATGTTATTACTACTACATCTATATCTCGTGAAATACATTCATTACTACTTATATAATATGTTAGTTACATGTATACATGTAGATGTTATTACTACTACATCTATCTCGTAAAATACATTCATTACTACTTATATAATATGTTAGTTACATGTATACATGTAGATGTTATTACTACTACATCTATCTCGTGAAATACATTCATTACTACTTATATAATATGTTAGTTACATGTATACATGTAGATGTTATTACTACTACATCTATCTCGTAAAATACATTCATTACTACTTATATAATATGTTAGTTACATGTATACATGTAGATGTTATTACTACTACATCTATCTCGTAAAATACATTCATTACTACTTATATAATCTGTTACTTACATATACATGTAGATGTTATTACTACTACATCTATATCTCGTAAAATACATTCATTACTACTTATATAATATGTTAGTTACATGTATACATGTATGTTATTACTACTACATCTATCTCGTAAAATACATTCATTACTACTTATATAATATGTTAGTTACATGTATACATGTAGATGTTATTACTACTACATCAATCTCGTAAAATACATTCATTACTACTTATATAATATGTTAGTTACATGTATACATGTAGATGTTATTACTACTACATCTATCTCGTAAAATACATCCATTACTACTTAAATAATCTGTTACTTACATATACATGTAGATGTTATTACTACTACATCTATCTCGTAAAATACATTCATTACTACTTATATAATCTATACTTACATATACATGTAGATGTTATTACTACTACATCTATATCTCGTGAAATACATTCATTACTACTTATATAATATGTTAGTTACATGTATACATGTATGTTATTACTACTACATCTATCTCGTAAAATACATTCATTACTACTTATATAATATGTTAGTTACATGTATACATGTAGATGTTATTACTACTACATCTATCTCGTAAAATACATTCATTACTACTTATATAATCTGTTAGTTACATGTATATATGTAGATGTTATTACTACTACATCTATCTCGTGAAATACATTCATTACTACTTATATAATCTGTTAGTTACATGTATATATGTAGATGTTATTACTACTACATCTATCTCGTAAAATACATTCATTACTACTTATATAATCTGTTACTTACATGTATACATGTAGATGTTATTACTACTACATCTATCTCGTAAAATACATTCATTACTACTTATATAATCTGTTACTTACATATACATGTAGATGTTATTACTACTACATCTATATCTCGTGAAATACATTCATTACTACTTATATAATATGTTAGTTACATGTATACATGTAGATGTTATTACTACTACATCTATCTCGTAAAATACATTCATTACTACTTATATAATCTGTTAGTTACATGTATATATGTAGATGTTATTGCTACTACATCTATCTCGTGAAATACATTCATTAATACTTATATAAACTCTTAGTTACATGTATATATGTAGATGTTATTACTACTACATCTATCTCGTATAATACATTCATTACTACTTATAATATATGTTAGTTACATGTATACATGTATGTTATTACTACTACATCTATCTCGTAAAATACATTCATTACTACTTAAATAATCTGTTACTTACATATACATATAGATGTTATTACTACTACATCTATATCTCGTAAAATACATTCATTACTACTTATATAATATGTTAGTTACATGTATACATGTATGTTATTACTACTACATCAATCTCGTGAAATACAATTATTACTACTTATATAATATGTTAGTTACATGTATACATGTAGATGTTATTACTACTACATCTATATCTCATGAAATACATTCATTTCTACTTATATAATATATTAGTTACATGTATACATGTAGATGTTATTACTACTACATCTATATCTCGTGAAATACATTCATTACTACTTATATAATCTGTTAGTTACATGTATATATGTAGATGTTATTACTACTACATCTATCTCGTGAAATACATTCATTACTACTTATATAATCTGTTAGTTACATGTACATATAGAAGTTATTACTACTACATCTATCTCGTGAAATACATTCATTACTACTTATATAATCTGTTAGTTACATGTATATATGTAGATGTTATTACTACTACATCTATCTCGTGAAATACATTCATTACTACTTATATAATCTGTTAGTTACATGTATATATGTAGATGTTATTACTACTACATCTATCTCGTGAAATACATTCATTACTACTTATATAATATGTTAGTTACACATACATATATACATGTTATTACTACTATATCTATCTCGTGAAATACATTGACTGCTACTTAAATAATCTGTTACTTACATATACATGTAGATGTTATTACTACTACATCTATCTCGTGAAATACATTCATTAATACTTATATAATCTCTTAGTTACATGTATATATGTATATGTTATTACTACTACATCTATCTCGTGAAATACATTCATTACTACTTATATAATCTGTTAGTTACATGTATACATGTAGATGTTATTACTACTACATCTATCTCGTGAAATACATTCATTACTACTTATATAATATGTTAGTTACATGTATACATGTAGATGTTATTACTACTACATCTATCTCGTGAAATACATTCATTACTACTTATATAATCACTTAGTTACATGTATATATGTAGATATTATTGCTACTACATATATCTCGTGAAATACATGGACTGCTACTTATATAATCTGTTAGTTACATGTATACATGTAGATGTTATTACTACTACATCTATCTCGTGAAATACATTCATTACTACTTATATAATATGTTAGTTACATGTATACATGTAGATGTTATTACTACTACATCTATCTCGTGAAATACATTCATTACTACTTATGTAATCTGTTAGTTACATGTATACATGTAGATGTTATTACTACTACATCTATCTCGTGAAATACATTCATTACTACTTATATAATCACTTAGTTACATGTATATATGTAGATATTATTGCTACTACATATATCTCGTGAAATACATGGACTGCTACTTATATAATCTGTTAGTTACATTTATACATGTAGATGTTATTACTACTACATCTATTTCGTGAAATACATTCATTACTACTTATATAATCTGTTAGTTACATGTATATATGTAGATGTTATTGCTACTACATCTATCTCGTGAAATACATTCATTACTACTTATATAATATGTTAGTTACACATACATATATACATGTTATTACTACTACATCTATTTCGTGAAATACATTGACTGCTACTTATATAAGCTCTTAGTTATATATACATATGTACGTGTTATTACTACTACATATATCTCGTGAAATACATTCGTTACCACTTATACAAGCAACTACTATTCTTTTGGCCTCAACACATTTGCCATGACACTACTGGCAGTGTTTGTATAACATATACATATCTTGCAGTAGTGTACATAAATTAATAATAAGTGCTAACTTAGACTTATCATATGATAAAATAAATACACCTATATATTTAATTAGGTTTTTTACTAATATTATTTTCAAGATTTAAAAGTGTATACGTACCATTCTTTCTTAGTGTTCCAAGTGCTATTTTCTGGGGTGTATTTCTTCAGGAAGAATGGTTCCATGACAGATATTTTCTGGGGTGTATTTCTTCAGGAAGAATGGTTCCATGACAGATATTTTATAGTTTATGGTTTTATTACATTTTGTTGATAAAACTATCACATAATACCATAGACGTTAAATTTACATGCATTTTGGAAATATTACCAATATTTCAAAAACAGAAAACGAATTATCTATAATCCATCCGAATGACTTGACAATCCGCGTGCCGTTCATCTTCCTAATTTAACCAACCGAACGTGTTACGCTTCAAATCATATCGGTATATTGATGCCCCTTTATATATCGAATAGTATAAATCGTAAAATGTCATTATCATACGGTAACTTTTATAATCAATATTTTTTTTGTAATTTTAAAATATTGCGTGTAGATAGAAAATTGATACTATTGAAATTTTACGATTAAGACACGCAAAAACACAGTTTTTAGTACAATAAAATTGATATAAATAACAAAATAGTGGACATATCCAAATACTTATAAATATAAATAAGTATTTGAAGTGATAATCCAAATTTGTATACTATCTTCATCTAATAAAAACCCAACGATTTTTTACTAACGTTTAAAATTATATATTCAACAAGAAAGCTTATAAAATTTCCTCAAAAATATTAAAAAAGATTATTAAAAATAATAACGAATCGTTATTTGAAGGGTATTTATAGTGAAACCATATTCAATAGACGCCATATCGTACTACATCTGCACTCTAGAGAATAAAATGGTTATTATAAGCAAAAGGAATTCAGCCAGTAAATACTGCAGAAGGCTATCGAGTAATTAAGCGATAGTGTAAAAGGAATACAATAATCATATTGTTTTGAATATTAAAATAAAAATACAATCCTTATAATTAAATCCTTTTTATACACCTTTTATTGCTTACAAAACTGTTAGACTCCATTGTCCATGACATCGCCTAGTAACATGTTAAGGTGAGACATACATAGTTTTTTTTTAGTTTTTTATTTTTTTTTTATATAAAAGTGTTATTTATAGTCGATAGCTTAAAACGTGTAAAATAAAATTTTATATGTTCCTTTATATAATTACTAGTGGAATTATTGAAAAAAAAAAAAAAAACCAATATCTGGATACTGAGATAAAGTTTGAACAAGATAATTTGAATGATTAAGAAATTAGTACAATGTTTTCGTGTTTTTGATATGTGGTGTTTATGAAACATTAATGAATAGTTTAACTGTCATTTCTGTGTAATAATAATTGTTTTCTGAAACCTGCAGGTCATCGCTTTGCACACATTAATTAACTGTCGTAATTACGTACAAAGTACATTAGCAAACCAAACAAACATAATAGCATAGTTATAGTAATTTTGCTGTAACATACCTCTCTCTCTCTCTCGCTACAGAACACGCTGACGAGCCTAATAGCTGGTTAAAATGGATATCCGAATAATATTTGTGGACCACTACCATTATCAGTGTGTTTACTTTTGGCCATGTGAATTGGTAAATTATAACATTAAATACTTATAAACAATACGTGACTTAGTCTTTAAAAAGAGCCATGTTTTAATAATAAGACTATTAGTATGAAATTTGTACTTAAAATTCAATTTAAATTTTACCTCCTCAATAATAAAATTATAAGACAACGAGTAACAATACTGTAATAGTTTCCATACTGAATACACAACAAAACAGTCTTGCTATAAAAATAATTCTGTTAAAAAATACACATATGTGTTATTTTGAAAATATTTAACTCATGAATATGTGTAGGCCATTTTCAATTTAACTTCATATTGAGTCATCATAATTGATGAATTCCTCAATTGGTGTGGGGGGGAGGATTTTTGACGTCATATTCTTATAAATAGAAGTAGTATATAGTTAATTAATACTATTTGTTTAATTATTCCATTTACATGGCGGCGGGGGGGGAGGGTGTGTTAACGTAGTTGTAAATCAACATAATGCCTGTGCACACGTTAAGTAAAGGATTATGTCGGATTATGGCAAGAAGAGGGTTACTTAAGTCATTTTCTTGTTCATTAAAGTCATTTACATTCAATTTAATCGATGGAGTTGTTTATTAAAAGAGAAGAGGAAATCGGATTAAGGCTGTTAGAGGCAACACACATTGGTGCTGTTAAAAGCCAAATGTATAAGATACTATAATTAGGATTTAATTAAAACGTTCCAATATTGGTTAAGAAATAAAATGTTTATAGTTCTAGTCTTTATTAAAACATTTTCATGGGAAACAGTTAAGTATTCATGAAATTGTTGTTACTCCGAGAGAAATATACGCCATTTCGCTCACAGATTCTTGATTTATTCTGTAAGTAAACTGTATATCTCTATTTTGCATGTATATTTAAACTTTAATTAACTTCTTGAATAGTTAATTCAAGTGAAGTGTTAGTTATGAACGATAAAATTACGGCAAAAGCTGATATTAAAAAAAAACAAAAAAACAAAAAAAAAACAACTAGAACTGTGTTATTAGTGATACCTTTATTTACAGATAGCAAGTGTTCTGTATAAGGTAATACACAAATCATTAAAAATACAAACGAAAGATCTTTAAAAGTAAATATTCGTATTATAAATTTTAAAATTATTTTAAAATGCTAAAAAAGGAGAATTGTAATTTAAGTAGAAACGATTATTAATGCAGGTGGGTTTCCATCATGAGTGGCAAACATTTTAATGATGGCTATTGGGTTCGAACACCTGTATTTGGTGGCACTCGGCGACTTCTCCCTCAGCTATGCATGCACAAAGCCATTGATAAAACCAATACACGTCTTATCTGCACCCGACACGAACCACGATATTGGGATGTTATACGCTATAACAGACTTATTTATTATTACAGTATATATTCGCATGTTGGCTACCATATAAAAATACATGTATAATATATTATTATTATTATTTTTATTAATATTATTAATCATTAGTAACTTGGCAATCGTGGAGATGTAAGTGAAAATGAGAGGCGAATGTTGAGTGGATATAAACGAGTATAGTCATTCTCACTAACAAATGCCAACTTATCCTCAGAAAGGGTTATTTATTAATAACCCAATAAACAGGGACACTAAGCGTCCTAAAGATTGTCCTTTAATATGCAGCACGTAGGTTTTGTCTGATGTTGAGTTAACTGACAAGCCTATCACTCAGTTTTCCACACAAAATCGAACTCTGAATACCACCCAACATGGACACCCCAGACCTCTGTAGTAGTCTATTCATTGATGGCAACCATTGAGTGGTCACTGTGTTTGTATTTAGAGGAATGAGAATAATTTATTAATAAGTGTAAAATATTAATCTTAAATCTTACTAAGTTTACCAATTTTACTTCGTAAGTATATCTGTGTTATAATTAATTTAACATATTTACATACTCTTATATTTTCAAATTTTCACTACATGAAAAGTAAGTTTTAAGTTAGATTCTGTTTTTCAATTCAGATATGTTCTGATTTTATTTAGGTAGTTACAGGGGTCAGGATATATATATATTAATATAAAATAAACAATATATATTTGGGTTTTTATAAACAAAATTATGTTTCTTACACTTCATTATGGATCAAAACAGACAATAAGCTTATTGTATCGTTTTATTTAAAAGCTAATTTATTTTTAAATTGGTTTATTTGTAATGTACTACACTAACACAAAACTGTTACTCCAAAATATACTTTTTAATATAGTATGCCTTATTTATACTATATAATCTATATAAAACCTATTATAGTATTGAAATGTTAACATAAACAATGTTAATTAGTTAATTATGTTTTTATTTTGTCTGATTGTTTGATATTTTTGTGTATTTTGTAATATTTCTTGTAATTATATACGAGCCATAGCATGCTTATTTACAATGTGTAATGCTGCAATATTATTGGAATTGTATTCTGTTTTGTAACATCTAATAAGAAAATATAAAATTAAGTTTATTTGTAAGCAAAGTTTCCTTTGAATACGGTATTTAATAATAGATTGTAATTTAAAGATTTAATTAAAAATATTTATGTACCTCATTAAAAAAGACGATTTTCAAAATGTTTCTTTTAAACTATATATTGATGTTTTCTTATCTTTAGTTTATATAAATGAATCTGCAACACTCGTTTATGCAAATTATTTACTTTACTTATATATTTATTTATTTAACTTAAGTGGTATATCGCTATATAAAGAGTTTACTTAAACTTTGTTAGTAGTTTTAAACTTTCGGTTTTAATTGCATTTATCAATTTCGAATCGTATGTTTGTATTTTCTAACTTTAGGGTTCATCACCGTTTTAGCGTAACACAGCAGGGCATCCTTTATATGATAAAGGCGAAAAATGATTTTGTCTTCCGGCTCAAGGAGCTGCGTCCGGATGTCTTCTGGTGCATGGTTCATAAAATATTACCAACTGATATTACTTATAGGTATTTCAGTCACCATTAAAGTTTCATACTAATATTTTTTTCATTAAAGTATTTGATTTTTTTATTAAAAAATCTTTATAAACTAGCTATCCTGATATATTGTATCCAAGGTTTTACAGCTTAGACGAATATTACAAGGTCAAAAATTAGAACTATATTATTCTAATGACTGAGAAAACAAAATCACCAACAAATTTTTCACTAATAAGAAAAATAACATCATATCAGTTCTTACGAAAACAGTGAAGATCTGATTTCAGTACTTGGTAGGTAGGTTGTTCACCGGTTCATTTTGGCTACGCAGGGGAACGACTGTACGTGATTAGGGCGGTTGGGTCATTACCACCGTACACGTGTATGGGTGGGCGGGTAGGTCAATACCACTATATGTGTATGGGTGGGCGGGTGAGTCAATACCACTGTATGTGTATGGGTGGGCGGTTGGGTCATTACCACCGTACGTGTATGTGTGGGCGGTTGGGTCAATACCACTGTATGTGTATGGTTGGCGGGTGGGTCAATACCACCGTACGTGTATGTGTGGGTGGTTGGGTCAATACCACTGTATGTGTATGGTTGGCGGGTGGGTCAATACCACCGTACGTGTTATGGTGGTTGGGTGGGTCAATACCACTGTACGTGTATGGGTGAGTGGGTGGCTCAACCACCGTACGTGTATGCGTGGGCAGGTGGGTCATCACCACCGTACGTGTTATGGTGGTTGGGTGGGTCAATACCACTGTACGTGTATGGGTGAGTGGGTGGCTCAACCACCGTACGTGTATGGGTGGGCAGGTGGGTCATCATCACCGTAAGAAATGTATGAGAGTGTTTATATATGCACACTGATAAAAATATTTATTGATACGTTTAGGTAAGGCATAGTGTGGAAAAACAGTCTCTAGCTTTAGATCAGCCTCAATAATGAAGCATGGATATTTGATTTTGTATTCGTACTATATTGAAATTTAAGTTATTATTTGTTTTACATTCACATAAACATTACTTCTTTTCCATTTTTAGTCACAAACTTAAGTGACGAAGAATGCTTTTAAAAACCTGAATGTAAGTCCTCGAACATCAAAACTCAAGCTATTACACCTTAAGTGTACGATTAATATATTTCTTTACCCATATTAATAATTATTATCATAACAATTACTTCTGGGTTATTTAATAATAATGTTTACATTAATAATCTATTTTAGAAAAGGGTTTATTAGTGCAATATGCTTAAGACGTAGATCAGTTGCATATTTTGGTGTGTGAAATGAAATGAGTAATTTTATAAATATATATTATTTAAATTGCAACATAGTGTAACTAATTAGTGTTATAAAATTAATAATTTTTAATCATATAAATCTAAAATATGATAGGGATTTTAAAAATATAGAATACTTAGGTTTTTTAACATGTTACTATTTACATAAAGACTAATTAATAAAGATGTCATCAGCTGACCTTTTCCAGCTTTATGTTTGTACTAATGACCGAACAACAAGTATAGACTGGAGAGCGCTTCGATGTATTCGGCATTGAAAGGTATTTTCAAAATCTTTTGTTAGTGATCCTCCGTAACGACATGTTATTTTGTTCGGTTCATTATTTTGTCATTACGGGATTCCCTTGGGAAACATTATTTTTCAGCTTGTATGAATTTCATAAGAGAAAATTCTTTCTTATAAGTAGTATTGTTAGTAAACTTGATGTAAGTAAACCTATGATTTTCTTTCAATCAATAATTATAAGTTTAATATTGTTGAGTAAATGTTATTGAAATGAAAAACCAAAAAAAACCTTTATAAAATGTATTAAACTCAAAACGTTTTTAGTAAAACGCAGTTTTTTTTACACAATTATTCAACCGTAGGGTGAGTTTTGGAAACCAACAAAATACTCTGGCTTAATCTAACATGTGGATTTAGGTATGTATTACTGAAACTGCCATATAACGTAGTTAAATTATTTATAGACAATTATGTTAATCTTATAAATTTAAAATAAATGTTATGAATATATAATTTTTAAGGCAAATGCTTTTCATATACAGGGTTGGGCAACAGTCTGGAATATATTTACTAATTTCAAAACCATTGAGGACAATGTAATGAAACTTTGCAGTTATGTACATGTCCATATACGAAACATTTACACACATTTTACTTGTTTTTGCATAGCCAAGTGATGGCCCATGAAGGATGTCTAAATTTTATTTATTTATTTATTTTTTTTTTATTATTCATAAGACGCCGGCGAATATGGGCTTCGAATGATTGTGATGAGTGTAGATGAACGAATGTAGTCATTGTTACAAACTAAGGCCGACTATTCCTTAGAAAGTGTCATTAATTAATAGCCCAATGACAAATGAACAGCCGGTGGCTATTAGCTGATTCTTCTCAAAATGTATTGACTCTGATTGGGATCGAACTGAGAACCTTTAGCACATAAAGCTGGGATTGAACCAACTACACTACCGACCAATTAAACATTTTAAATGCAAGCCTACCTTGAGTTATACCTCATTTTAAAGGTCTTTGTTTGTAAAACATAAGAGTGCAAACCTGAGGTCAAAAGGATGACCCAGTCAGAAAATATAGCCTCTCAAAGAGTTTAATGTCATATAACTATCACTGCTTAAGGCAAGGTTACGTAGTTATTATCTATTGCTGTGTAGAGCTATAATTGATTTAACTGAATATGAGAAATTAAAGTTATAGTAATATTCTTAGACTATTTTATGTAAACCTACTGTCAAAAGTGTTTATTACATGTTTCTTATTTTTATCTTAATTAAATAGTATAGCTGTTTTATAACGCAGTCGTTTGTTACGATTGTTAACAATCAACAACATATTTAGTAACAGGGACCTAAAACTGTCAATAAATAGACGTATATAACTGAGAATAATTAGTAATATGACATTAAATGCTTCGAATGACTGTATTTTGTGAATGGGTCATCCTTTTGACCTCAGATTTGCACTTTTGTATTGTACAAACAAAGACCTTTAAAATGAGGTATAACTCAAGGTAGGCTTAAATTTAAAAGTTTTAAGACTTCCTTCATGGGCCATCCTCTGGATATGTAAAAAAACAAGTACAATAAGTCCATATGTTTGGTATAGGGACATATACATAACCATACATTTTCATTACTTTTCTTTTAATAGTATTAAAATTAATAAATACATTCCAGACTATTGTCCAGCCCTAACATTACATTTTTGTGTGGCTGTATTTTCTGACTGGGTCATCATTTTGACCTCAGGTTTGCACTCTTATGTTTTATAAACAAAGACCTTTAAAATGAGGTATAACTCGAATTAGGCTTACATTTAAAATTGTTAAAACTACCTTCATGGCCCATCCCCTGCATATGCAAAAAACAAGTAAAATATGTATTAATGTTTGGTATATAGACAAGTATATAACTGCAAAGTTTCATTACATTTTGTTCAATGCTTTTTTTAAATTAATAAATATATTCCAGACTTTTTCCCAAACCTGTAGAATACAACGTAGAAAAATTCTCTTAACTATGATATTTAGGGAAAGTACATATAGGTTAAATAGTATAAAAATGCTTAAGTATTTTTTATTTCTTTTTACAAATATATTGTTCCAACCTATGTATAATTTAATAATCCGTAAAAATAATTTTTCTTTTATATCTATTATTATTATTAAATATAATTAAGTTTATAAATGGAATTATATTTACTAGGCTGCTGTGTATAAAGCTTCTGTATCCACTAATAGTTACAATAAAGTTTTATGTATGTCTGTTTTCATTGACATTTCAAGAGTCATATGCCTAATTCTACCATTATGTGTAGTCACTACAAATATGAGATGTATTAATTAGAATTTATATTTAATTAATTTATAATTTGATAATTTAGGATTGTAAGGTATAATTTATAGTATATTTACAACAATTGGATATTTATTTTTAATTTTAGTAAATTATTGATTTACTTTTAGCTATTTATTCTAAAAAGTAGCAATCAGCAAAGTATATTCTAAATAAATTATTTAAAAAATACATTTTTAAATTTTATATAGATTGTTTTTAAGGCATTCTTAATAGATATTAGGTACAAAACTGTTCTCAAAAAGGGTGCTAAAAAATGTTATTCAAGTATGTTTTATTCTAAAAAACATACTAAATTTTCGTTCAACATGAACTACAAATCTGAACAATTAATAAACTTCAGTTATTACATAGTATTATTTTGGACATTGTTCAATGGAATTTCCTTGTTATTAATTATTAGTAGTTAAGTGTAATTACAAACTACTGAATAAAAAATTTACTCATCACTCAAATATCGTAGGCATGCACAAAATAGTGTTAACTGGACAGTAAATTGTACAAACACAATCTCAACTAGTGCTTTTACGATGAATTAAACGTTTTCCGGTTATTGTGTTACTTTCACAAAACACCCTTCATGAAAGTATTATACAATGTGGCATTATAGTTCAATCATACAGGCTTTAACCGAGAGGAAAATTTTGAATCCGACCAAAAAAACACTTTCAATTCACTCCTCAAAGATAGAACATTTACCAGTAACATTTTTATATTACCTAAAACATTCTCAACTTACACAAACTGAAACATTATCAACAAGGGAAACCGAAAAAATATAAACCTGGAAGAAAAGGAAATCTAAATTTGGTTTGAAGAGTGAAATATATACTACTATGGGATTTACGGTAAAATTACGGTTTGAGCTGGCTTGAGCACACCACCACCCTCATTGTATTGTGACACGGTCCTACATCGACTATCACTAGTGTAAAATTACGATTCACAATGTTAGGTACGAATGGCTTGAGCACACCACCACCCTCATTGTATTGTGACACGGTCCTACATCGACTATCACTAGTGTAAAATTACGATTCACAATGTTAGGTACGAATGGCTTGAGCACACCACCACCCTCATTGTATTGTGACACGGTCCTACATCGAATATCACTAGTGTAAAATTACGATTAATAATGTTAGGTACGAATGGCTTGAGCACACCACCACCTTCATTGTATTGTGACACGGTCCTACATCGACTATCACTAGTGTAAAATTACGATTCACAATGTTAGGTACGAATGGCTTGAGCACACCACCACCCTCATTGTATTGTGACACGGTCCTACATCGACTATCACTAGTATAAAATTACGATTCACAATGTTAGGTACGAATGGCTTGAGCACACCACCACCTTCATTGTATTGTGACACAGTCTTACATCGATTACAACTAGTGTAAAGTTACAATTCATAATGTTAGGTACGAATGGCTTGAGCACACCACCACCCTCATTGTATTGTGACACGGTCCTACATCGAATATCACTAGTGTAAAATTACGATTCATAATGTTAGGTACGAATGGCTTGAGCACACCACCACCCTCATTGTATTGTGACATGGTCCTACATCGAATATCACTAGTGTAAAATTACGATTAATAATGTTAGGTACGAATGGCTTGAGCACACCACCACCCTCATTGTATTGTGACACGGTCCTACATCGAATATCACTAGTGTAAAGTTACAATTCATAATGTTAGGTACGAATGGCTTGAGCACACCACCACCCTCATTGTATTGTGACACGGTCTTACATCGATTACAACTAGTGTAAAGTTACAATTCATAATGTTAGGTACGAATGGCTTGAGCACACCACCACCCTCATTGTATTGTGACACGGTCCTACATCGAATATCACTAGTGTAAAATTACGATTCACAATGTTGGGTACTAATGGCTTGAGCACACCGTGGACCTTTTTGTATTGTGACACGGTCCTACATTCCTCAAAGATAGAACATTTACCAGTAACATTTTTATATTACCTAAAACATTCTTAACTTACACAAACTGAAACATTATCAACAAGGGAAACCGAAAAAATACAAACCTGGAAGAAAAGGAAATCTAAATTCGGTTTGAAGAGTGAAATACATACTACTATGGGATTTACAGTAAAAATTACGGTTTGAGCTGAAAAGGAAATCTAAATTCGGTTTGAAGAGTGAAATACATACTACTATGGGATTTACAGTAAAATTACGGTTTGAGCTGGCTTGAGCACACCACCACCCTCATTGTATTGTGACATGGTCCAACATCGATTACAACTAGTGTAAAGTTACAATTCATAATGTTAGGTACGAATGGCTTGAGCACACCACCACCCTTATTGTATTGTGACACGGTCCTACATCGACTATCACTAGTGTAAAATTACGATTCACAATGTTGGGTACTAATGGCTTGAGCACACCGTGGACCTTATTGTATTGTGACACGGTCCTACATCGACTATCACTAGTGTAAAATTACGATTAATAATGTTAGGTACGAATGGCTTGAGCACACCACCACCCTCATTGTATTGTGATACGGTCCTACATCGACTATCACTAGTGTAAAATTACGATTCACAATGTTGGGTACTAATGGCTTGAGCACACCGTGGACCTTTTTGTATTGTGACACGGTCCTACATCGACTATCACTAGTGTAAAATTACGATTCACAATGTTGGGTACTAATGGCTTGAGCACACCGTGGACCTTCATTGTATTGTGACACAGTCTTACATCGATTACAACTAGTGTAAAGTTACAATTCATAATGTTAGGTACGAATGGCTTGAGCTCACCACCACCCTCATTGTATTGTGGCACGGTCCTACATCGATTACAACTAGTGTAAAGTTACAATTCACAATGTTGGTTACTAATGGCTTGAGCACACCGTGGACCTTATTGTATTGTGACACGGTCCTACATCGACTATCACTAGTGTAAAATTACGCTTCATAATGTTAGGTACGAATGGCTTGAGCACACCACCACCCTCATTGTATTGTGGCACGGTCCTACATAAATTACAACTACTGTAAAGTTACAATTCACAATGTTGGGTACTAATGGCTTGAGCACACCGTGGACCTTATTGTATTGTGACACGGTCCTACATCGACTATCACTAGTGTAAAATTACGATTTACAATGTTAGGTACGAATGGCTTGAGCACACCACCACCCTCATTGTATTGTGGCACGGTCCTACATCGATTACAACTAGTGTAAAGTTACAATTCATAATGTTAGGTACGAATGGCTTGAGCACACCGTGGACCTCATTATACTATGACTCAGTGCTACCTCGATTACGACTCTGTAAGATATGTAGCTCATGTAAAATGTTATCAAACAAGCTCCTAAAAATGTATATAAGAAGTTATTAGTTTCATAGTACAATACAATATTTCATTGGACATGGACTCTTTACATATTATAGCCAATAATATTAATGTTTTGTAATAAGGAGGGTACGTCTTATTGATGACAAAACTGATGTTATATTTATAGCTTAGTAATAGTTTATATCACGATTTAAAATACTTCTTAGGATGAGATTAAACGTCTAGAGTCTAGAATGTTTTGAATTAGTTTTAACTGGAAGTTATAACTAAAGGTCTAGTTTGGACATTACTCTTTCACTATCCCGAATGGATCTCGCGTAAGTCAAGGACACTTACATGTTAGCAATGATTTTCTTATTGAAATAAATGCAATTTATAAATTATGCAGATTTTTATAATACTGGTTAGTTATTTTAGGATTGTTTGAATAATAAATATTATAAACCTAAATATAATTTATAAAAACATTACTTACTTACTAGATAATTAGACGCATTCCTTTCCTCTAATAATCTACTGTTTTCTACATTATAGCAAAGTGGGTAAGTGTACAGATTAGTTAAAGAAAAAAAAAAACTTTGCCACAATATGTTTTAGACGTATACTATAGTTCAATATTTCTCTTGCATATTCACTAATATGTAACTATTTCTTAACAACTCAATTTTAATAAATATATAATTAGTTATAGTAATAACAATTATTATCATTATCGCTATCATCAACTCTCTACTCAATTGAAGGATATGTTGATCAAGTTAAAACAATATAATAATACTCTTTGTACATTTAAGTCATAAGTGTTTATGTTTAATGCAATTTTAAATACGTAATGTAAACCATTTTACGTTGTTACATTATTAATTGGTAAATAAAAACATAAACACCTGAATTTTTTTTCTATTATATTTTTGGTAAAAAAAAATAAATATATATTTAAGTTGTACTGAACGATGCGAGAAAACCACATAAGGCTCTCTAGTCTGCGTACGCTTAACTAATCTAGGTTAGCAAGTTGGCTGTGATATCATATAGCTCCTCCCCTCACACCCTTTTGCAGATGGAGACAGAAAGGGTTTAGTAGTAATGTAGTTTGGATGTAATCAGTAACTGGTAAGTGACAGAGTCAACTGTCAATTCAGTTCCTCAGTCTATATTAAAGTCCATTTATTGAAACACCCAACTTGACTTCAAAGTACTCCATCAGCAAGTGTTGGAACTACGAGGAGGTTCAATATGCTATGACCAATGGCGTGACGGTTTTAGCTAGCTTTAGCTATAGCAACTCTTTAACTCCTTGAATTGTTGTTAAGTTTCATTTATTTGCATGCACCTATCTCATATACTACTTATTTGAATTTCTAAATGTAAGTGCAAGTAAACAATTTAACATCGTGCATTTTTATATTGTCCTATATATTTTCATTGATAATGTATCGTATTTTAATGTCATACACAGTGTGTGAGCTAATTTTCAGCGTATAAATCATGTTTTGTCATGTACTGTTAAACACAATACTTTTACTAAACTCTAGTGTTTATGTAGTTGATACTAAATTCAAAGTTAAAATTTTAGCTGCCCTAACAACAATGAAAACTAGAAAACTAAAAAGACACTGCTATTATTATTTATTTATATTATTTTTATTATTTTATCATTATCTTCCTCACAACCGTGCAGATTTAAGGGTTCTGAACTTTTTGGGAATCTCATAGCAACTGGTCTAGAACGAAATCAAATAATATTTAACGTTTTGGAAGTTAATTATGTTAGATTGTACTGGGTCATGGTTACTTAAAAGGGAATTGTGGATACATACATAAAAGGGGAAAGCAGGCCTTTGGACGTGAGTGTCAATGAATACTTCTCACAGTTACAAGGCACACCATAGAAGACATCTAAGGCGTAGAAATCTAAGGAAAAATTACTTTGAGTAAAAGCTTAATATCCTTGTCCAAGGTCCTTGCAAAATCTTGATTCTTGTTCTGATATTCTTGTCAATTAGTTGAATATTAGACCAATAATACGTGGTTCATATTCCACGAAAAGCTGTAGGTCCCATACTTGCCCTGGCTAAAGGGCTATTAATAATAACTATTAATTTAACTAACAGTTTACCTAAGTTAGTAACAAAGACTACACTCTATCATCTACACTCATTCACATCTCATATTTGCTATTTATATATCTACGGCCATTTATGCTCTCAATAATGAAGAAAAAATAAATAAATAAATAATTATCATTATTATTCAATTTGTAAACAAGGTTTTTATTTTCATTCCATGCAGCTATAGAAAATTATAGTTAGTTCTTTTGAGGGAAAATGTTTACCTGAAAATAAGAATACAATTTATTTCTTCACACAGTAACATACCTGTATAAAAACAATAAACTCACAGTTCTAATAAAGGTGAACAGTTGACGTTGCACTTTCTTAAGGGCACTTCCAACTTTTTTTTATTGGACTCTCTATCTTGTCGATCTTGGATAAGGTATAATGGATATTGGCTGAACTAAACTTCAATAAACTGGCTGGTTGATGATTTCTGTAAGATATGAGTTTATTGTTATGTAACTTTTTAGACAAACATTTTAACGTATACAATTGCTGAATATATAAAGGAGTAACCCTAATCAGTGCTTTTAAGCTCTACACTAATTGATCAAGAAGATATTAATTAAATATTGTTGAAATATTTAGATCTTACAAAATCAAGTTTAACATTACGTAAGTAAGATAATATATATATACAAGTATTATTATATTTCGTTATTTTTAGTAACGCCTAAATAGGTATATAAAATTATATACATCAAAGATACAAACTTACAACTGTGAACATATGAAATTATGTTTGTACGTAAATATCCTAAAATGTACTATGATCAACTTGGGTATTACGAAATATCTTAATCCTCTGAAGACAAAATTTAATAAATATATATCCATAGTTAAATAATAATAAAGTTTGAAATAATTTGCATTTTGTATATATTCATTTATTAGAAATTTACATATTAGATGTCATTTATAATATTACAAATATTCCTTATTCTTCTAGCTTTTTACCTTACAATAATTAAATGAAGGTTTGTCGAATGAATTTATAGTTACTAGTACACATAATTTATGATAAGTAGTACTCATTTTCACTACTTTTGGGTTCACTTTTTTTAATTGAAAGGTTAGTAACTAACCTGTGAGAGCAAAGTTGATTTGTTTTGATTACAAAGTTTTGAACATTGAAGCGTTGGGACTTAATGACATTTTAACAACTAATTATTATTTATAATATATTCATGCTTAAATATTATAGATTAAATTTATTTCATTATACGTAGCCCACGAACTGTAGTACTAGACAGGTAAAATAAATGTCAAAAGTCAAATTATTATTAGTTTTTAACAGAGTTTAACAATACTACATCTTCAATTTTTGAGAAAATAAGAGTAGCTCTTTTGAAAAAGAATGTTTTTGCATAAAATAGAATTAATACAATATTAAACGTACGATTATAATAAAAAAAGTTCTTCTAAACGTATTTTTCGAAGGAATATCCAATAATATTATTTAAAATTTAAATCGTCACTTCTGCTCGTTTTCGATAGTTATTGGATTTTTGGCTATGATAAACAATCAATATCAACAAATAAAATTAGTAATAACACCACAAACAATTAAAAAAGTAGAAGAACTCATCGTCTAGAGTCGAATTGACTGAAATCTTATTCTAAAAACCAACAAACCAAAGTATTTTTTTTTTTTTTTTAACATTCATCACATCTTTACAGCACAATTTATTCTATGTAAAAATATTGCTTTTCATTGAAGTGGATTTTATTAAATATTTTAATTTCTAAAAAGTTGAAAACGGAGTATTAATGTATAACTAACCAACAATGGATCTTTTTGACAAGTATTTGGCCATTTGTTGTCTAATTAAGTTCTAATTCTAACAGACCATTAACATGTAAACGTTTTATGTACATAAATAGGAACATATAATTGTGAACGTAGTGTAGACTATACGTCAAATAATAACATAACCTTGTCACCAACCAATTGACCTATAAAGTTTGCCCTTGATCTAAATAAAACAAAATCTATTGAAGAAAGCTATTTACTCAAATGAGGAGTACTTTGAACAAAAATGAACTCTCTAAATAAGTTTATCTTAATTTTATTAATATATATTAACTAAAAGTAAGTACAATTTATCATGATGATACTTATTAATTATTTGAAAAGTAAATGTTGCACATTTAATAATAAAATATGAAATGTTTAACAGGAGTTGAAAAGCCCAATCACACACTAAATGTATATTTTAAATTTTTAACTGTTAAATGTATGGTATTGAAATAGTAAGCCTTAACATTTCAAAGGATGTATTGTAGTTGTTTTTATATAGTTATTGACATTATGGGAAATTATCCATAATGGAATTAAGTGCATTTTTATAACTTGTCTTTATAAACCAAAATTATGAACGACTCTAGTGATAAGTTAATTAAAATTTACATTTATTTCAAAATTAGCTCTAGTTTCGTTATTTTATAAAATTATTAAATGAGTTTTAAAATAACAAAAAGGATTACCGAAATGTCAGTAAAATCTAAATGTTCTCTGATTCATTCTTCTCTAGATATAGATTTGGTAGTCTATAGAAAATATGATATCACTGCGGTATATAAAATTATTATATTTTCTATACTTCGTCATTATTTTAATGAAGTTTAATTAGCTTTACAATTGCATCTTAACTATGTTTATTGTTATGTATTTGTAGCTTGGACTTGTTTTTTTTTATGGGAAATGTACTTTGAAAATATTGTAGGAGATAAAAACAAATTCACAAATGATTACATCCAAACATAAAAATGTAATATGTAGACACGTGTACCCTCCTACGTACATATACAAGTGCACTGGTTTTAACCCATACTGTATTATACATGGTAATAAATCAAACAACAGGAAAGAACAAAGATATCAAGGACATTTTAACATTTAATTTTTTTATGTTTACAAATCATTATTACTATTAGTACTGAATTATATGACACCTTTTAATATAAAGATAATAAACCGAATTATAAAAAATATTTTCTTAAACATTAATATTGTTGTCTGACAAAACATCCTCATTTAATGATACTGGCGAATGCTTATTCATCATTACTATTATAATGATATTAGTACTTTGCCTTTATTTACATTGCTAGTAAAAATTATAAAGTATGAATCTTAATTTGTGTAAGAGAATAAAGAATTAAGGTTACTGTTGTAAAAATATTTATTTTGTGGATATAACCTTATATATTCAATACACTTTTTAAATATAATAGGTAGTCCCTATAAATATAATTTTGCCAAATTAAAATTCTTCACTCTATAATGCCAAGAACTCTTCAGAATCACCATACTCAGTGAACCATAAACAGTAACAACTGTTTGGTGAACAGTTCCAATATCCGGAACTGTAACACTAGACTTTGTAGCTGAGTTGGTCTAGTTTTTTCCTGTTGGAACGTTACAAATGTTAGCGATCAACCGTTAATTTTTGTACACCATGATAGGTGTTAGGTTTTATTACAATAGATTTACTTAGTTTTAAACTTATTGGCTTACAGTTTAATTTATATATTTAAAACTAGTTTTTTTTATTACCTAATGATTTATAAACATAAAATACTAACACAAAAACACAATACGAAAAAGTTTTATTTCATATAGTTACTAGCTGTACCCGCTTCGCCGGTCTTAATATTGAATTTGATTTTGAACCTAATAGCTGAAAGAATTCGAGCATTTTTGCTTCTTCTACCGATATTAGATTTTTTAGGAGGCATGTCATAAAAATTAAACTGCAAAACAAATAATTATTTATTTTTTATTTCCGCGTTTCACCACATGTTTTAATTACCGAGGAAAAAAGGTTAACACCAAATACAGATCACCTGATCAAGTAAAAGTAGTGTGTGCTACACTCTCAAGGTGAAATGTAGAACTACAATAAATCAAAACATTAATACAGTACTGTTGTTGTGAGAACTTCAATCTGCTTATGGCATGTGAAACTACATTAAACCACACAATCATATGTTTTTTGTAAACAATTCAGATTCTCCATTTGAATAACATGGGATCTTTAGGAGCCCGTGGGGTGGGACCCTGTGGACGGATCTGCATCAAACTTCACAGAAACCATCTCGGGAGTATACAGGACAACATCCTAAAGTTTCATGGTGATCGGTTGGATGGTTTGGTAGCGCATAAACTTCAAACATACAAACATCCTCTTTTATAAATATAGATCAATAATAGAATAAAGGTTGCACTAAAATTATTCCTACTTCTATATTAATATGTTTGTAATCAAATAAATCAATCAAACTTACCATTATAAATGCTTGGAAACATTTTCCATGTTACATTTTCTGAAAATATTTATATTTGTAATAAGCTTGATTTAATCTATATAGATATGATATGATCGATATAAACCCGTTTATTACTGATAAATCATTATTTCCTGGTATTTAGTAACGTTGTATCACTAAACTTGTCAAGAGGAAATATTTGTATGTAAGATAATATTAGTATGTAAGTAAATAAATTTTATATACAATAACACGACCGGTACTTTACTGCATAGAAATACGGATTCTAACTACTGAAGGAAAATAAACTCCTATTGTTTAAGAATAGAGTACTGAGAACAATCGTTGCCTTTAAGCTTAAGAATGGATAGTGAGACCTAAAAATAACTAAGAGAAAAGATAAAAATAATGCAACTCTGAAGTAAAAGCACACACAAAATAAAGAAGATTGAGATAGGCTGGAAGCGTATAACGCAGGGACCAATGTACGCTACTTGAATAAGCAGGAATAGGAAGACCCGAAGGAAGAAGAATTCTAGTCAGACCGCAGAGAAGAGGAAGGGACGGTGACAAGACTGATGTTGCAGTACTTGGGGCACAACTGAGGAGCCAGCAGACAGGAAGGTGGAGAGCACTTTTTTGAGAAACAGTCGATCTTATTTATTATCAAAGACTAAACTTATTAATCTACACTTTTTACTCTAACTCACTCCACATTACTCCATATCTTGACGATCGACGTCTAAATAATTATAATAATGTTAGTGAGGTCAAATCCCAAATTGGGCATCGTTAGCCTTGGCTGTAAGGTTAAGTTAGTAAGTAGGTATGAAATAACATTTGATAATAACAATGATAATAATGGTTTATTTCCATCCATTTTTACAAATATAAAAAACTATAATACGGCTCGGAAATAACTGACCACACTTAGAAGTATTTGTGGCCAGTACACAATTATTTACAAAATACTAAAAAAAAACACAAAATATCACTTATCAAAAACATATTATAAGCATGGAACATGAGTCCAGCTTCTAAATTGTAAAAATAAAACTCTCTGTGGTGCATGAAACACTTAAAAGTTATCTTAAATTCATCTTACACTATATTTATTGCTACTTAACTTAACATTTCTTATATAAAATACATTACAAGACTAAAATGACAAGAAACCATATTATTTGCAAGAAGTGTCAATATTTATATTTAAAAAAAATCCAAATAGTATAGATCTTGTTTCGTAAATAGCCAATTTTTCAAATTCATAGAAAGAAATTTCAAATTCGTACTACTTTTTATGTCATGTGGTAATTGATTAAAATATTTAGGTCCAATATAATGAAAAGATTGTTTAAAAACACTTTTTGAGACTTTAGGGAGTTTAAATGTTTACTTGCCCCACTACTCGTATTATGTAATAAATGTGTAGTGCCAGTATTACCACTTTTGACATAAAACAATCTTAAAACTTAAAACTTATAGACAAAAAGGTGTTGTATCGGGAGAATTTTTGATGTATAATATAATGGAAAAGAACTCTCTGCGATTTTTATTTGTAATTATTCTAATTATATGATTTTGTGTTTTTCTAATTTTTAAAATGTAAATCTTGCTAGCACTTCCTCAACACTGTATTCCGTACTGAAGTCTCGAATGTATAAGAGCAAAATATAGTTTTCATAGTCATTTCGTCACAAAAATTCCTTAAATAGTAAACTTTTCTTGTCATTATTTTTGTTTTATTTTGTAGAGTTTCTAAATGCTTTATCCAATTTAGATATTCGTCCAATAAAATTCCAAGGTATTTAAAGCATTTAGCCTTTTTTACTTTTTGACATTTTAAATGATTTTCACTACAATTATCTATATGGTATTCAAAGTCTGATGGAAAATCAAAACTTATGTGTACCCATACACGTACACTACCATTGTACGTGTATGGGTGGGTCACTACCATTGTACGTGTGTGGATGGGCGGGTGGGTTAGTTTAGGTTAGGTTAGGTTAGGTTAG
Organism: Stictocephala bisonia; assembly: GCA_035578905.1. NCBI lineage: Eukaryota > Metazoa > Arthropoda > Insecta > Hemiptera > Membracidae > Stictocephala > Stictocephala bisonia. The sequence goes on along the minus strand of JAQJVL010000686.1, from coordinate 191,049 downwards.
GGGTTTATGCATTTCATTTTACTTACATTTACTTGCATTTTATTTTTTAAACACCATTCCTTTAAAGTATTTAGATCGTCCATAATATTTTGCCCAGCTCTGACGATATCCGTGAATGAATAAAACAACGCAATATCATCTGCGAATGCACATATTTCCCCATTAAATGGTACTTGCAACAATGGTACTCCACCCTTAACCGTGAGAGGGTTACTAAACTTATCATTAATCTTAACATGTTGTATTCTGTTGCACAGAAAACTCCTGAACCAGCTGAGGGCATTTCCTCTTATTCCTGCGTGCTCTAACTATGTTGTGAACTATGCTCTGACTATATTCATAAAGATGTTGTGAAATTGAAACCAAATCTAAAAAAATCAAACCTACTTAGATTAAATACACCAATCTATTCAGATAATTCTATTTCAGTGGGAACTCAGCATTTACATTTTGAGATAAATATGAGTAACAAGGAGGCCAATATTGAGAGCATCGTATGTAATCTTCCATCGTGAATAACAATATGACAGCCAGGATAACCCGACTTGACACACCAAAGTGGATGGACGCTAAAGGGAATATCTGAGACGTGTTTAGGATTTTAAATGTTAGTTATGACAGATACAGAGTAGAATAAAATTAAAAATAGATTATATTTTCAATAATATATATATTACGATTTAATTTAACAAGTGTTTTGATTCTATGCAGATAAAAATATTAATATGTAATATGTATATTTTCAATAGCATTTTTGAGTAAGTTTTTATTTAAAATTTTCTAAGTGTTATATATTTGTCTCTGTAATAATTTAGAAATGTAAGATCACGAATTAATGTTTGTTAAATTAAATTTCGATTTGTTATTTTTGCTTAATAGAAATACTAATAATACCTGTATGTTTTAAACTTATAAAACCTAAAAAATTAAATATTTAGTGTGTTACGAAAGTGTATCTCACGGTTAGTTTTAGCTCAGTGCTGCTTCATATTTGAAGTGGTGAGTTATTACCGTGGAACTGAGCAGTCCTACCAACCCTCATCTGTTTAGTGGGGTTGGAAATGACAAACTGCCTGTAAATGTTAGGGTAGCTTTATGTGAACAAAAAGTACATGGTACAAAGTAACTTACGTATGGTACGATGTTATAAAAAAATACGTATTATTTTAATGAACATACTCTATATTGAATAAATTAATTCAAGGTCCATAGTAATATCGTATTTTTATGTACTTTTTTGTATTATCCGTAATACGTAAATATGTTTTACTATCAGAAATATGTTTTTTGTGAAATTTTAACAATACAACAATATTTATTATATTTCATAAAAGATATTTCTTATATTATTTATCTTATGAATCTATATACAGATTTATTCTCCATTAAATGCTTAAACTATTGGAATGGCGAATGAGCTATCAAAACAATTATTAGGCATCTTTGAGATATACTGAAGAGGAAAATAATTGTTTAAATATAAAATGTGTTTTTCGTATTTAAGAGTTTATACCTATTTAGTATACACCTTTACAATTAAATTTGTTTGTGGGGGGGGTTTTAACAAGTTAGTTTAGTACTAGGCCCTCCGCTAACACATCCAGGGGGTCCGTTACCCCACCAGTGACTAGACAGGAAGGATTGTTCACTCGTCACCTATCCAAAGAACAGCCACGTTAGATGCAGCTTGAGGCCGTCATATCACAATAACGTAGTAACCTTCAGATCAAGGCTATTGGACATTATTATATGTATTAATGAACCTTTTTATTTAGTTGGAATGTGCTGTTGATATCTAAGAAATACATTGATCTTTTTCCAGTACGCATTTTAAAACTTTTTTTCTGTATAAAATACGCAAAAGAAAGTTTGTATTAAAAATAACTGTACGCAGGTTGAAACAGAGAGAACAGACTGTTGTATGTATATTGATGATTGCTCATAATATCAAACAAACAGCTGATTATTGTTTGACATTTAAATCATTATGTTATGTATGTATATAATACCATGATATATATGCTAAAAATGCCTTGAGTAGTGGAAGTGCTTAATTTTTAATTAATTTTACTATTTATCATTACTAATAAGAATACAAAGGGACTTAAGAGTGTTAATTACTTCATAAATGTTCAAATAAAGAATAAATGTTCATAAATATTTAAATAAATCAATAATATCAGGAAACTGAGTTCTCTACGACAGTAATTACAGTTCCATCAAAGTATTATTGCGAATTTACATCAGCGACACACAAAAGGTGGATTTGCTTAACTGTGGAAAGGAGAATTCCTCATTTTTTAAAGAATTTTAATATTATCTCAACATTAAAAATGCTCATTCTGATGTTTATTAAATTTTAATAAATGTACAATTGTCATGCAACTAGGGCATTAAGATATCAGAGCAGTATCTTGATTAATATAAAAATCATACTATATAAACTAATTTGACTATTAAACTTATTGTATTAAATATAAGTGAAAACTGTAGTGTAATCATATTTTAATTGTTATAAAAAGAGTTATAAAATAGTTTTAAGTATTAGCTTGAAATTGTGTTTCATTAGAAAATTCCAAATTAGTTTTATAAGTATTTCCTAAAACCCAAAAACAAGGGTTTTCTCGGTATCATCTATATAATTTGTTTTAATTTTTTTTATTATATCAAGTATTTAGCTACTAAATATTTTCATTATGAATGATTAATAGTTTGTATATTGAAATAAATTGACACTTACAGGATTAAAACATACAATAATAATAAAATAATAATAGTTACAGATATTTTATATATTTAATTCAAAAGTAAACTATTTTCGAGAACGTTGGCATAACTAAATTGAATAAAAAAATCCAAATCAGAATATATGCACTGTGAATAACTTATTTCATTATTCACTCACATTGACCTATACACACTGATTTAATGTGGTTTATTTCTGGATTGATTTTTATTTAAAAATAGTTCTTAGTTTTATGTTTTTTACGCTTGGTGCTTGATTTTGTAGATGTTATTTAATTTTATATAACTTTAATTATTTATTGTTGTTTGATTTGTAAATAATATGCTCAGCAGAAGTGAACACATATGAACGCTTTAGATGTACTTAATGTAATTTTCAATCGTATTTTCTTTATGAGGTTAAATGAAGGAGAGGACCAAATGGTTCTAGTCTTTCCACACTGAATACAAATTTTCCCATTTGTTGTCAATACTAGTTGTACTACTAATTCTTAGGTTTAATTCCTAACTAATTAAATAAATTATAATTTATTTTCATTTTCAAAAGCTGATGTATGTGATTTATTATAATCTTGTTAAAATTATTCTGGTTTACGCAAAAAAGTCAAATATTATAGATCTACAATGTTCAATGACGTAACTATAATACAGTATATGTAATATATAATTATTTTGTATTAACTTAATATTAAACTCTCTCAACTTTCTGTTGTTTATAATTCACTGTCTTATCGAGAGTTATTGATTACATCATGCCTTTCCTCTAATCGAGAGTTATTGACTACATCATGCCTCCCCTCTTATCGTGAATTATTGACTACATCATGCATCCCCTCTTATCGAGAGTTACTGACTACATCATGCCTCCCCTCTTATCGAGAGTTATTGACTACATCATGCCTCCCCTCTTATCGTGAATTATTGACTACATCATGCATCCCCTCTTATCGAGAGTTATTGACTACATCATGCCTCCCCTCTTATCGAGAGTTATTGACTACATCATGCCTCCCCTCTTATCAAAAATTATTGACTACATCATGCCTCTCCACTATTCGAGAGTTATTGACTACATCATGCATCCCCTCTTATCGAGAGTTTTTGACTATATTTACAAGGCCGAAAATCCAAATTTAGAATATACCATAATTCATCCAAGACCTAAATACTACATTAATTTAGGAGAAAACGATTTAATAATAAAAGCGTTGTCAATTGGATATATTTGGAAAACATTTTAACTTAATTCTTTCTTCAAAGACCTAATCAATTACTGACTTCTAAATCGACTGTCAGATCTTAATATGTTATTTAGAACAGCAATGTATCTTTAGATTTATAGTGGTAAATATTTGCCAGTATGGTGTATTTGTTACTTTACCACTCTAATAAATGTTCACAGGCATATATATAGTTGTACTATTTTTGCTATAAATTTCATTGGAGAATGTCTTCTAAGTCTACGCTAGGACGATAAAGTAGCAAGAAAATATTAATTACTACCCTAGTAGTCTTTTTTACTTATATTATTTGTTTCTTTGATTTATTTAGTAACAGTTACGTTTAAATTTGTATTAAGTAGGTGATTATGGTTAACTAATAATATTAATGATGTGTTTTTTGTTGTAATTTAGCGTTAGTATAATATAACACATTTTAACAAGTAGAACAATGTGTTATATTTAACGAAAACACTCAATACACTATGGAATGATATATTGAACAGTATGGAATAACTTTCTAGCAATACGATACGGACTAACATACTTTTAACAAAGTATAGAATTATGTTTTGTACAATATGAAATAGTGATAATACAAATGGAATAATGTACTGTATATTGTAGAATAATTTACTAAAAATGCATTGTGGAATAGTGAACAGTTTATTATACCTTTGCGTGTTATCAGCGAATTATTTCACTATCTACTGTACACTGTTGAATGATTTACTGACACTACATTACGGAATGATACACTGTGCATTAAGCAATAATTTATTAATAACACATTTATTATGAGTAAATTTTCATTATTTTAATTTTTTTGGCAGCTTAGGTGTGTATTACTGTCAGATACTCTAAAATCCTGGATTTATGAATCTCCATCTTTACTTATGACGTTTGTGGGGAAAGTATTTCAGTTTGGTATCTTATTTTTTGTTATTTTTTATAATATGAAGTGATTTAGTAAATAAGTTATATAACCCACAAACATAAATATATGTATTAATATGATCTGCTTCAGTGTAATTGGTTTTTACTGTATTGAGGCATGTAAATATAAATAAATAAATAAAAAAGATATCTATATGGAACACCCCCAAAGGACTAACCCCACTAAGAACTAACCCCAACTTAGATCCCACTAAGGCATACAAGTGGCAGTTTACCGAAACTACTGTCACTTCATCCATCTTCTCGTAAAAAACCTACGGAGCCTCCATGAGCTGGCAGGATTGAAGTTACTTTTAATGTATGTACCGTTACCTAGTTTTCCATTTAGTTAACAATGTGTTAGCCAGACAACCATATGACCAATGTGAAATATTTAACACAATTGTGGAATATGCAACTATTTTATTTATACGCCACTACTCAAATCAAAAGAACACTTTTTAAATAATATATGAAAAAATACTACATTAGGCATAAAAATATTATTTATAAGTCACAAAAAAATATTTGTAATGAATAAAAGACATAGTTAGAAAAAGCTAATGATTATCAGATTTAGCTTTTTCTAACTCATTTGATCTCAACTTTTGTTCTTTTGTTAATTTAAAGCTAAAATATAATAAAATTATAAAAATGTTCAACAATTATTATTTATAACTGTAAAATATTTCTTGTTTGTTGAAATTAGAAAAAGATAATTAATTTCAGTCAAATTGCAGTTATGTATTCTGACCTACACTGTACACCCTGTGATTAAATTCTAGTTGGGTTAATGAGAGAGTTAGGTCCAACCCAGACCTTCAATTCTAACTAATTAAAACCAAATCCAAACTGCCTCAACCTGGAAGGAACATTAGAACTGTTCAACATGTCATCTTTATTAGGGCCTTGTTTGTTCTATGCTATATATTAAGACTGGTAAAACGATGACAATTATTGAATTTGATTAGTTGACTATAAAATAAACCAATAAAATGTACTCTTAAATTACACAATCAACGTAAACTTTAATTTTGAATTTTAATTAATTTTAACGTAAACTTAAATTTTATCACAATATCTTCCTATTAAACACCTGTTGAATTTTGACTTTACGTCACTTATTGATAAATATTTGTAGTATCCTACTATATTTAAAAGTCATCACGTTTTGGACAACAATAATTAGGCCTACATCAATCCATAAGTGAAATGTAATTAATAACTGACCATAATCACTAACGTTTTACCCATAACGTCACACGAGATGACAGAAATAAAAAATAATAAATAAGAACTTGAACTAGACATATAAATGTATTTTTCTACTTTATTTATAGCAATAAAACAAGTTGCAGAAATTAAAATAAAATGCACTCAGGAGCTGGATATGTTTCGATGTTCGTATTTTTATTCACTATTTTGTCTGATACATCAAATAATAAGGTACATTTGTATCTTTTGTCAAAGTTAATAGTTAATGCTATCCAAAAAAATCGTTAGAACGTAGTAATTTATTTAATATTATATTATACTAGTTGGAACTGTATGTATGTAATGCCTATAAACTTAATTAAACTGTAATTATTACAATTGTGATTGATTAATATACTTTATTAGAAACGAACAACCTGGTGTACGTTTACCAGATAAGATAAAACATTATTTAAATGTATCTGCTGGCGTGGTGGCTCAGTGGCTAAGGGTAAAAACACAACGCAGCCTGGATGGTCCCTTTCTTCGCATACCCGCTGGTAGCCTACCGGGTTACCTGGCGGGAAGTTGGACAACAACGCTCACTCAGTCATCCGTCGCCCTTATCGTATTGATGGCGTGTTCCATTAATGAAGTGTCTTTTCTTTTAGATGAACTCTGCTGTCAGGTTTTTTTCACTATGTCGGAATGAACGAAAATACATTCGGCTACATTAAGGAACTAGTTTCTCCTAGGACTTGACAGAAAAAGAACTGGGTAAAATGGCCGAAAAATCCGATAACGCAAGACGAGAGGCTTGTGTATTTACTATGTGTACTTGACATATTTTATGTTCTACTTTTATCTTTTGTATATATTTGTAATAACAAAAAATATTCTGCAAAGAATGAGTAACTTCCCACATTTTTATGTAATGTCTGCTTTTGCCATGAAAGAAAATTGTATAATTAATTTTGTTTATCTTTACTGTAGGTCTATCAGACCTCTGAGCATTGTAACCTATAGCACATATATAACTTCTATTGTAATATTCACTTCATTAAAAATAATAATAATAAAAGTTTTAAAAACTGTAATAAAAAATGTATTTTTATTGTTTTCCATTTGTATCATAAAACCGTACTCATCATCACCATAAAATTCTTCATTTTCATTTTGTGGGTAGATCATGGTCTTCGGAATGATTGATACATGTTGAGAAGGATCCACTGAGTGTCCGTAATAAACAAACAAAATGCGCATGTTCGCGTCGAACCATCTCCGCTTACTGCTATGTAACAATCGACCTGGCAATTTTTCTCGTTTAGAACTTAGCTCACTGCTACTATTCCAACTACCAACCAGGCACCGTCGTGCGCGCGCCTACTAGAAGGCATGCTCCAATTAATTATACATAGCAGTAAGCGAGTAAGCGACCAGCTGGGCTACCAGTGACCTGCCCGGCTCCGTTGTGTCTTTACCCTAAGGCTTCGGACTGAAGAGGGTATTTCCAAAGTTCGATCTCACTATGCCGACGGTTGGTACTTCACTCGTTGAATAAAGTTGACGCTCAGACCTGTAGGCCCATGACAACTAGCGAGTGAGGTTTTTTTTAAAGAAAGAAAGAAAGAGAAAATCTTACTTGATACTCAGTCTTAAAGCTGTTCCTTGTTAGTAAGGAAGCTAATCTTTATTTATTCTGAAAATTCAAATCATACCATCTCATGAAAGTGTAAAGCTCAACTGCACTCAATACTAAACTCATATCAACAATCAATTAATAATTATTTTTAATGGGCATTTCAGAATAAAATGTTATGACTTGAAACTGAGAGTTATTCAAACAGAAGATCAATTCCATGACAGCTTAATGTACGTTTTATATGCAAACTATAAATAAAATTCGATGAAAATGCAACATTAGGAATTCCATTACTAAAAAAGTCTATTATTTTGTTAGTACATTAGTTTTGGTAATTATTATTATATAAAAATTCATTTTCCATTATCTTCAGCAATGTTTGTGTTGAGGAACCTTTTATTGAGTCATATTTTATTTATCAAATGTTTGTTCGTTTTTTAAGTATTTTCACATAAATACAATGGACTTATGCAAGCTTGAATAGTCGCCACGTGATCATAGTGTTATTACAAAATAAACACAAAAAGCTGTAGTTCATCAATAAAAGATATTATAATTTTACAAAAAATAAATAAATAAAAATATTCTGGTGATTTATTTCAGTAATCTATGTTAGACCAATATACACTGAAGGGATTCATATGCTGTCATTATGAAATTTAAATAATGTACTGGCTTCAATACCTTTTATTCCAGAATATTCATATACAAATTAATTTATATAATAAGTAAACGTCACTTGAGAGACATCACATGAAGAAAGTGAATGTTAAAAACAACAAAAGTTGTGTAAGTAAACATGAAGGAAAAAATGTAATAGATTAAAATCAAGTAACAGATAAAACGATAGGTTGATATGATATGTTGTTGGTCGAGAGAATAAACAAACCCAACATGCAATAAATGTAGCCGTTTACACAATCCTTGCAAATAAAAAGTCCCATTTCATTGATGTAGCTTTCATCGAGTGCTTAATTGCATGGTTTTTCGTGTTGTGTTTATGTGTTTGGGAACCTTAGATAATGTTTTCTGACACGTCATTAGTTATAAAATACAAATCGAGTTTGCATATTGCTATTAGAATTTAAATGCTATAAATTACCAACATATTATAAGATAATTTATTAGGTTTTTATATTATTATAATTAGTCTACAGTTGCTATATCTGTAATAGGTTACTCAGATAGTATTATTTATTCATTAATCTGTAAATAAATATACAGACAGGGTGTTTCGCAACCACTTCAACAAACTTTACCACATTCTTTGACAGATCAGTATTAACAAAATACAGTATAAAAATATGTCTCGATTGTATTCCTGTCTTTGTGCCTGTTTGTGATTTTCACAGATATCTAAATATTTAGAAACGGTTAAGAGACAATACATAAAATTACTATGCATTTTTACCTAACGTAAAACGCATGTTACTACAAATATTCATTTTTATCGACATGTCTGTTTAAAATAGTTAAAATACAAAATAACATTGCTTAACAAAAAAAACTTAAAGTTAAAAAAAATCTTCGATACCTATAATGTAGGCAACATCATACAACAAAACGTATCACATGTTATTATTGAGCTAATTAAAACAGAGATAATAATTTTATTACAGAAAGTTATTATCAGTTAACGATGCAGTTTGTAAGGCCAGTGTATTACAAATAATTACAAAATTAATTATTTTATACATTTTTTTTTTTAGAAAAGGCTAAATAAATTGGATTCACAGGTACGATTCAATCATCCGGAGAAGGTAGGCAGGAAGTATTATTCAGTTCCCACAGCATATCGATCCACCGGGTGGAGCTCATTATATTTTTCACGTGAAGTGACAAAAGGTACCCCTCAGTATAACTATTGGTAATTTTACTATAAAAATTTTTCTAGTGTATTATGAAATATATGTCTATCTAAAATGCAATATTTAAGAATAAAAAATACTATGAATTCCGCCAAAATCTTATCGAGGCTTTTTATAACACGCCATTATTATCTGTGTACTCAAGTTGATTTTGCATTTAAACATATCATAAATGTAAACATATTTAAACTCATATTACTTAACTGTACGGCTTAATATTTACAAATTAATGACCTGTTTTAATCACATGTAAAATTTTTAAACAGTTAAACTAATTCATAATGTATTACTACACATATTAAATTTCACGCCATTGGTTATTTATAAAAAATTAATTATTTGGTTAAGTATACTAAATCAATACTAAGGTTTATTTGATGCTGTGCATTTCCTGATTATACTAGATTTTAAACCGTTTAGTTAAGATTATTGTAAATTCTATAAAAATAAATTAATTTACTCTTAAGAGTTTCTGATACGTTACCACTGTACGTGTATGGGTGGGTGGGAGGGTCATTACCACTTTACGTGTATGGGTGGGCGGGTGGTTCATCGCCATTTTTTCTAAGTCTACCTGTATGACTGTGAGCTGATTTAAGCTGTAGGAACCAAGTTACAAACTCATTTAGTCTATTTCACGATACAGTTATGAATATTAAAATTTACTAATAGTTTTTATCAAAAGGGTGGTATGGTAAAAAAAATACGTTCTTATATATTTAAAAATTAATTGAAACACTTACTAAATTTCAAATAATTTGTTTTATTACTCTAAATTATGAGTAAGGTTAGGTTAGGTTAGGTCTGACTAATTTGCATTATGCAGAAACATTGTTTTAAGGAATTTATTAATTTCTTTTAAAAAATATAAATACTATTAATAATTCTCTATTTTAATATTTCTAAGGGAGATGTTTTTATATTCTGTTTTAATATTATGTGCCCCGTAAAAATCTACTGTTCACATAAAAAGCATATGTTACACGCCGGGAAAGTGTTTTTTTGCCAAAACAGATAAACTCAGAATATTTTCTGGACAATTTAAGCAATAATTAAACATTCAAGTTAGATGGCTTCAAACAAATATTGAAAAATAGTCATGTGGGGAATTCAATTCTTTTGCGCAAATTTATAATTAAAGAAAGGTTACTTACATTACATATTATCAAAATCTTTATCCAAAATTACACTTTACGATGTGTGAAATTAATTGTTTTAATGTAAATGTTATCTTTGAATGAAACACATTATAACTTCATTACTTTGTGAACACAGATCAATTCATCATGCATAATTAAGACATTAATCGTAGAGATATGGGCGAATATGAGGGGCGAATGAGTGTGATGAGTGTAGATGAACGGATGAAATCATTCTTACCAACTTAAGTCAGCTGTTTCTCCTAAAGAATCTTTTAATAAAACCCTTTAATAGCCTAAGGGACTCATAGCTTTGCATGGAATCCGAAATACGTGGTATTAATAAGATGTTCAGCTAACTCACAAGCCTGATACTCGTTTTTCTTCACCACACAAAATACGATCCCTGGCTACCTGCCAATACGGATACCCCAGAATTATTTAGTAGTTATCATGAATCATCGATGGCAACCATTGACCGAACGCTGTGTTAAAAAATAACTAAAAAGATCACCTACAATCTCAACAACACTTTGTCCCCAAGTAGCTGGGTTACAACACTGTGCCACTTGTGCCTACAATCTCCACAACATTTTGTCCCCAAGTAGCTGGATTACAACACTGTGCCACTAGTGCTGACATATTTTTATATTTACTACCAGCTTACCACTTACATATTTTATGTATCATCTTAATCTATTTTACATTGACCTTGTTTTCACATGTTTATGAACTATTCAAGTTGTTCTATGTTTATATACAAGGTGTTTCAAAAAGAATTACTCAATTTTAAATTGTATTTGTTAGAAACAAGGGTAAAATAAAATACTTCACAGAAGAATGAAGTTTACGAAAATGTATCATAAATGTTCAATATGTCCTCCATTGCAGCACGGATGACATCTAGTTGATAGCTGAATTCGTTCCAAACTATGCAGAAGATGTTTATCAGATCTTTTGTTATCGACTAAATGTCATGCATGCTGAAAATGGAAGAAATTTTGAACATTTATGATAGGTTTTCTTAAACTCAATTCTTTTGTGAGTATTTTAGTGTCTAATATTTTAGGGAAAAACCCGTTGTACCTAATAAATTTAGCTATTTTAAATCGGTTTATTCTTTTTAAAACACTGTACTATACATTATTTAGGAATGTTATTACATCAAGTTTTTTTCTTATTGTGTTTGGTATTTTTTTCTTTTTGTATCTTTTTTCTTATTCTAGTTATTTTCTAACCGTGTATGTGGGTCTAAACTCAAGCATCATAATGGATTAATTTTAATTATATCTTATAATTCTTCGTCCATGATGTAGAACTCCGGTATTTATAAATTTAATTAATGTGCCTATATACTTAATATAAGTAAATAGAGAATTTCTGTAATTTCACATTACAGAACATAGTTTAAGAGTTCTTTTCAAGAACTGGAAAGTGTATTCAGGAACTGGCTGTTGGAGTAACAAATGAACTTCGCTATCTGATGCCAGATATATTCTATTGCCTTGGTATTCTAAAGAGTATTTACATCTATATCAAGAGTTTAGATGGATTACGATTAATGATAGAACATCGTTTTATCACAATTACTATGTAAATTCAAGCTTTTAGAAAAGTAATTCAGGACAATAACACAATTATAAAGTGTTAAAATATTGTACTGTGAAATTAAATTTTGTATTCCAGGTAAATAATATCAGCAGCTCTTTACAACTGTAATCATATAAGTTTGGCGTCGATAGGAAACATGATATATAAATCAATGAATAATAAAAATGTATGACCTGGTTAAGAAAAATAACAATTATTCTAAAATTTACTTATCCATACAATAATTTTATAACGGAAACAATACATATTATATCCTACTTAATATCCAATATAGTTGGTTACATAATAATAATGTGTTTAACCAAGGAAAGTTAAGTATATAATTATTTAAATAAAAAACATTGTTATAAATTATATCATTGTTGTTTCCGTTCATACGTTTTGGTTTTTGTGCACGATCATCATATGTAAGTTATATACAGTTCCTTGTTATTGTTATAGATGGCCATTTTATGAACTGTTTATATATTTAAATTCAATCTCTAGGTCATCTCGTATTTTGAATATGTCTATTAATCTTTTTTTTATTACTAAATTACATTATTTTCTAAAAATGTAAAGATATTCCAAAGATACACCTGCATCAATGAAAAAAAAAATCGATCATCATCACATTTATATTACTATTATCATTATTTTTATAATAGTACTGTTCTTGTAGGTTTAAGCCAAATGGTATGTCTGGGCTTAACACAGATCTGTCCATTTGGTTATAAAGCTCAGATCAGCCGGGAAAAATACTTTTTAAATTTGTCAGTAATAATTGCTTGGACGTCTATTTAGTGCATTAATGTCTTACAAATTGTTAATTATGTAACAATATAACATTGATAAACCACGCTAGTTCACAAAATGGTTTTTGACAAAAATACTAGTTGGTATAAAAGTGTATTTTTTGGAAAAATATTGACTCTACAATATTACAATGCTGATTTTAAATTTTAATATCAGTTTAAACCAAAACAAAAAACTTGTAATTATCATTATTTTTATTATTAATTATTGGATTTTTGATAACAATAAATCCTGAATTATTGTTTCTCCTTCAGTTTTTATTTGTTGTAATTAATGACGATCATTAATATCTAAACATAGATTTATATATATATATATATATATATATATATATATATATATATATATATATATATATATATATATATATAAAGCCTTTCACTAGAAATATCTTTAGAAGATAAAATATGTTGACTATACACACAATATCACTATCAGTATAGTGATACATAAATGCAGTGATGGATGAATCTCAGTGTACATCAATAGGTGGACGGGTGGGTCCACTGTTTTAAATTGATTAAGTAACTAAAATAACTGAATTCACAACAATAGTAGTTTTATTTTAAATGCAATTAAAAAATACATATACACACACATAAAACATAGCATAGTAAGGAATTAAGAGGAATTTTTATTTATTTATTTATTTTGATAAAAAAGGAGAGGCCGATCTCCTTCTTAACCTTACTCTGCCTATTCCTCATAGACTATTGACCTGTGCGAGGAACTTATTCAGACAGAGTAAGGGTGCAAACCAGTACAGTAGTAGTTCTGTGATACATTGATCGTCTCACCCTGCGGATGGCCTACTGTAAAGTGGCCGAAACGTCGGCAATGTTTGTACACAACCCAGGATTCTATGGTTAGTGATAGTGACAACCATAGAATCCTATCCATGAAGACAGTACAGTAGAAGTTTAATATTACTGATAAATCTTCCAGTCCAGGCCGAACTCTAACCAGCGCTATCTATAACGCAAGCTCAAAGTCCTGACGCCTTAGACCGCTCGGCCACTGGCTCGCCAAAAGTGTTTTATTATGAAAAATACCAACACAAAAAGTGAATTATTATGAAGAACATAGTATGCCTAAGACTATATTCTTAGGTGACGATTAAAAAAAAAACCTGATTAATCTGCACTAAAAAGGGAACACCAAATTTTGTGAATGCCCACAAACCACCAAGGTAAATTGACTTAAGCTAGTTAGTCTTTCAGCTACATAATAACCAACCCATACGCGTACAGTGGTATTGTAACTCAATCATGTAATTTACCACCGTTTCTGTTAAAATTTAATAATCTGTAAATACATCACAAAATATAATATTCCACGTAATATAGGTCCTTTTTGTCATACATAGATTCGTTGTTTAGTTATCATAATACATATTGGTACATTGACATGGTACAAGTGAACATAAAACAACACAAATATATTACAATATAATAAAAAAATGTAGAAAAATATTATATAGTTTTAGTAGTTAAACGCCACTTTTTATTCTTTTGTAAATCCTTCACGTCTTAGGAAGATAAACAAGTTTGTTGAAATTAATCACCATTGTATTTGTATATTTTGTACTTATATTTAAGAATAATTGTGTATTTTGCACGTGTACTGTAGTATATTTGTGGATTGTGTACTAATATTGTGATATATTTGTTCATTTTGTACTTAAATTGTCGTATCGTTGTGTATTTTGTTTTTGTATTGAAGTAGTTTGTGTTGTGACACTATTTTGTACTGTATACGAAGATTGTAGTCCAGACTTAAGGTCTTCAATTTCATTGGATTAGTTGGATATTCGCTAGTATAATTCTAAGATTGATTAAATTATAGTCCAGATCAGAGAGTAATTACGAAAGTCTTAGAGAAGTCCGTGATTACAATGAAAGGGGGTCAGTTAGTAGCTTCAGGCGATTCTCTTCATCAACCTTCAGTTAGTTAAAGGCTACAGCAGTTGTTTGACTCATCCCACCTTGGGCATTGTAGGTAAAGACTTTCTACCCACTTGTAACCTTGATACACCCAATGAAATCACTTTTTACTAGCCTTCCATTCTTGATATTTATCGATTTCAAGGTCAAAATTGAACATTCATAAAAGAATCTGTTGATATTATCAATCAATAAGATTGGTTAGAAAGTTTTAATAAAGTTATAATTTCATTTTCAGTTTGTGTATATTTACCACTTTAATTGTTGCTCAAGCCAATCGAATGTTAAAGATCGTCTCTACATATTTTACTAAAAATAATCGCTGATTAATTAAAAATATATATAAATACATTTTATTTGCGAATAGGTTGAATATATTTTAAAGCTATATTTATCATGGGACACGGATAGTGCAAGAACAACAAAGGTGCAATATAAAGTCGCCATTGTTTAATATTGTAGAAATGTTTTGAAGTTTACGATTTTATACAAACACATAAACTAGTCAGTGTAAAATTAAATTACAAGATATAATAAACATATGACATAGTTACACTGTAGTAAATTGTAAATTTTAGTAGATATTTCATTATATAAAATTTGTTTTAGGTATGTACATTACTTTGAAACATAATTATTTGCTAAATATATAATTTCATTATACCAAATGTGATGTAATAGCTGCGGTTTGGGCGATTGTTTGGTGTTTATTTCAAACATATAATCATAAACAATCTTAATTACTTTTTTGTGATGGATGATATTGCCCAGATATAGGGAAAGTAATATTAGGTAGTACTAGCTAGTAATATTACTATATGCCCATCGGTCTAAGGCGTCAGGACTTTGAGCATGAGTTAGAAACAGCACTGGTTCGATAAATAAGCAACTAATAACTAACGTTGTACATTGAGATACATTAAATATTACAAATCTCTTAATATATGTACATTGAGAAGTGTAAACTTGGTGATATAAAAATACATAGTTATTAAAATATTTAAAATAGTAATTTTGTTAGAAAAAAAATGGAAACAAGTAGGGTTTAAAACAATTATAGTGTGTTGTCATAGTACAATCTAGAGCAAGTTCTTTATAAAACTGGAGCATTAAAAATACATTTGCGTGTGCGTGCGTGCTTGTGCGTGGATGTGTGTGTGTGTGTGGGGGGGGGAAGTGAGAGATTGTTACCAGCACTATAAATTTATGGATGGGTGGGTGGATTATCACGATCATAAGTGTATTTAATCTTCACCTGTCATGGGACTACAATGTGTATTATTTGTGCTTAAAAATATACTCCAAGTTTGATTCATAGGAGACTACATTTTTAAATCTCCAGTATTTAAATAGTTTATAAAAATAGGAAAATTAAATTGTAAATAACTGAGACAGATTATTATTAATTAACTTGAAAATTAAAACAAAAAACACAGTTCAGATACAAAGAAAATTTAATTAATAAATTATAAAATATATTTTAAAATAACTTGATATCGACCGGAAATTATTTGGATAAAGAAGGAAAATTTTAAAATATCCTTTATCAATAAATACAGCTGTAGAAAACCTGCTTAATATTTAGGAAAACATCTAAATAGTTCAAAATAAACCAGTAATTCCCCAACTCAAAACTAATAATAATAGGACACATTATAAAAAATCACAATGTCAAGACTTACTTTTTTGGATCCCTTTGGTCCATGGAACAATGTCCCAAAGTTTGTAACGAGGGTTTTGAACACCCTGTATGTATCTTGGAATTTTGTGATTATTCAACAGCTGATAGTCCACTGTATATGTGTATTTCGACACTAATGGAATAGTAATGCAACTAATGGCCCGGGACATTTCCCGTTTAGTATGTTGACATTTAGTCATGATATAACAGTATTGGCAATGTTGATTCAAATACAAAATAGGGTTCAAATATATGTATGTTTAATTATACTTTTTAAGTACATTTTCAGATTGATCGCATTGACTCCGTCCAAAAATTATAAATACACAAGTAAATACGGAGCAGATAGTTAGAAAATACTTAAAATATGAATTGGGGTTAAAGAAAAGTAAGCAATGGTTGTTTTTTACATTATTATAACTATTAAAATGACATAAAGATTTAATAAACCATTTTAATGTGTTACTTGTTATTACTGTTTATCACAAATATTTAAAAAGTTAATAACTATAAAAGTTAAATTAATGTATTTAAACATGCCAATATCATATGTAGTTTTCATTAAAAAAAGATTTAATCTTAAAAAATGGTGTTATTACTTAAAAAATATTAATACTACACCCAATAATCATGACTTTTTTAACCTACTAGTCATTTAATAATCCCACGAACGTGAATATATACTGGAATGTGTTCCACGAAATTTTAACTTTTTCAAAAATACTTAAGGAATATAAACATTTTTTATAGTAATTCAACATATATTACGTTATTGTTATGTAATTACAACATATATATACGTTATTGTCATGTAGACACGAATATGGAAAGAGGTTTCTATTTCTACCTACAGCAATAATGACTTATATTTGTAACATAATGTTATTTAATATGTTGTTAAAGGATGTTAGTTTGGGTAGGTTAGGTTCGATTAGGTTAGATACCTAGTATTTGGGTGATTATATTTTACCCTTTAATACTAGGTAACTTATAACGAACATAACCTAACATAGCCTAGTCATAAACACAAACTAAATGGCCTATGAGGAGAGGGAATGTTTACTTCTCCCACCACAGATCCCCTCCAGCGGCAGTGAGGTAGAAGGTACAGTCACGTACAAAACATAATTAATCAATGATGGATAAGTTGATTTTTTTAAAGAACAAGAATAATTTTAAAAATACCTTTACATTATAGTGTTCCCTATGTTAATGATATTCTAACCAGACAACTAAATATATTGCAAAAAAATTTATAATATTATGTACGTTCTTGAGTTTCTTATTATAGAATAAAATTCAGATATTACTGTTTTTTTTTACAATATATGAATAAAGTTATACATCAACTGATATATACATGATCTTATTACAAGCATCGTACAGATATGTCATACTTGATTGGCCTCAGATAAACAAGTATAATGCTAATAACTGATCAGAATAAAACATTACAATATCTGTTCTACCCTTAAAATTTATTAATATGTTGTTTTATCTAATAAGCTAATATTTAACTTAACAAAAGTTATTGCAAAAACGTCGTGTATCAGAATAACAAATTCTAAGGCCAAACATTTAATAATGAATATTGCGGGAGACATTAATGACCCATTAAAAATATTGAATGTATAAAAAACCTGAATCTAAAAATATTTACGCTTAAAATCATTTAAATAAAATTGTTTCCATAACCTTTAGCATACTTTAGGTTTTTGAAGACGTTATAAAAGCCTAAAAGGTATGTATTTGAACACCCCAAATAAAGGAGTAAGGGAAAATGTTATTGCTCATAATCCGTTGCTATGAGCTGTTCAAAGGGGGAAGACATTGTTTGACATGGAATTTCCATGTAAAGTGGAAGCATTCTCTTTTAAAGTTTAATTTTCTCTCAGAGCCAAAAATTTTAATCCTTTTACTTTGTGCCTGCTTATTTCTTAAACCCACTGTATTTACTTTGTATTACTGTAGTAGATATTACTTATTAAAATAAGTCAAATAAAGGTTTTCTCTTGAGCTATTTATACAACCATACATTTTAAATATCATAAAAGTGTTTAACAGTTAATTTTAATTCTAGGACTACTTTATGCATAACATAGTGTTACGATACAAATTACTATTGCAGGTAAGAAAACAAGCTTCAAAAGTTTGTGATAAATAAGGTAAATTTTGTATTTTGTAAAACATTAGTTTGACTTTTAAGAGTTAAGTTATAAGTATGCCATTTGTTGAGGAATTTTAATTGTTGAGGTATAAATTTCCATGCTGAAATTACATTCAACATAACTATTGTACATCCATCTACAATAAATAAAATACAAATAATACATAGTACAGTGTAACACATGACAGTTTTCAGAGCAAGCAGACGAGTTACCATCAGGCATATTGTGGGCATGCTAGAAGGGTGGGGTGTTGTTTAGTTATGTATGTTTCATTTTTATCAAGTAAAGGAAATAAATATATCGTATGAAGGTGGGGCTATTTTTAGTGATATTTTAATGAAGCATCGAACATAATAACAACAAACTTATTCAGGAATAGAAAGAGTATAATATTTCAATTATTAAAAGCAATCCTAATACATAATCGTATATACCGTATTAACAATATATCCACGAATAATTCGTATAATGCATTTTGGTTAATATACCATAAAATGTACGAAATAAAAATGGAGTAGGGGAAATCTGTGAAACATTCTTTTTCCAAATTATGTATTCCAAAAATGTAAAAACAGTTTTATGTAAAATGGAAACTAGAGAAAGGAAATATATAGAAAATTTAACAGTTGACCTCAATGCTATTATTGGTTTTATATAAAACAGATTGCATAAGTAAAACAAATATGTAGGAATTATCTATTAATTATTTACAATAATGTAAGACCTAAATATCCGGTGTACCGGGTCTTGGACCGGTACAGTTTCGTTTTTTCGTTGTTGTCTGCCAGGCTGCCTGAGATTCGCTTTTGCCCGGCGATTTGCGTACTTTGGTAGCCGTTGGCCCAGTTCAGTTTCGTTTCGTGTTCCAGCAGCTTCTGTCCGGTTGGCCTGTCTGGTCAGTTGTCTTGTGCTGCCTGCAGAATCTCGTTATGAGTGGCTAGACACACTAAAACGTAAGTGTTCATTTTGTAAGTTTTAATATCTAATCACCCTTTTGGTGAAAATACTTTTGTTTCAATAATATTAATCGTTCTTACTTGTGTTTTCAGAGTTTTGTTAAATTTATATTCTTTGTCTAGATGTTTTAACCTAGGTTCGAGCCATGTGCTCATTGTTACCTTTTTGACTTTAATTGCTTTATTATCTCTGGTTTCATATTTAATAGTAGTTCTGTATAATGTTTATTGAGCCTTTTTACAGTTGTAGTTACCGATTTACCATATTTTTTGTTCTTTGACAATAACCTAGCCTATCTTTAGCTTTTCATGTTATAACCTATTGCTCATGTTTCCATAGCCTGGTTTTCAGTTTGTCATTTTTAGTTCATATACGCAATTTATTCTTTGGTAATTTGTTAACTTGTAATTGGTTAAATTGTAAGTTGTTAAATATTCCATAGCCTAAAGTTAAGCTTTCACTGTCTTGTTGCTCCAATCATGTATAAGTTTGTCTCTTCATGTTAAGTTTGGCGAAATCATGCACACTTATATTTAGTGGTTATGTGTAATATTTTGTTGTGATGGCTGGACTGTATTTGATGTGCTGTGTGTTGTGCCCTACAGTCCAGGGTCCTTGAGTGGGACTTTCAGCCCTCAGCCCGCCGTCCGGGGGAACTTCGATATTCTCCACTGCTAGCCTGGCCTGAGGACCATGTTGGAGCCTGGAGTTGCCCGCTACCCGCCCTACATCTTTGGGGGTAGAAGTCTTCAGTCCTCAGGTCAGTTCTTTCCATCTTTTCCCGGCGGCTGAGCTGGGGGTGATTTATAAGAAAACAAAAAAAATATATAAAAACAAAAAGAAGAAAAAAAGTTTGCGGAACTTTTGGTGTGGCCTAGGCCTAAAACTAAAAACCTGGACAGTGAATTATGAAACAGCCATGGGGACTTAATTATTTTTTTTATTAACGAGGGAAAGGCTTTTAAAATACCCAAGATTTTTTTGATGTTAATATTTATTTTATTTATATTTATTGTTATTTATTTTTAATTAGTTTATATTCCTTGTTATTAATTAATTAGTTTTATTTGTTGTTATATCTTTTTAGATTTTATAGTTGTTAGGTCCCTATGGTTAAGTTCTGTTATTGATTTATATGCTTAGGCCTAGTTATTGTTATTTATTTTTTTTGTTAAGTGTATTAGGGGGGGGGTTTTGAAGTGCATTTTTACTCGAACGGTACCGTGTTAGATTTTCTTTTTAATTGTTTAATTTTTTAAACTTTCACCAAAAGGGGATTATGGTGCTTTGCTTAATTTTTAATTCGGAGCTGCCCAGGGATTCCGGCTTACTCCCTGGCCCGGTGGAATCAAGGGATGCGGGCCAAATTGCCGGTGTAATTGGTGATACCAAAAATTTTATAATTTTCTTCACTTTTAGTCGGGGCCTATTAAATTTTTCTTACGTTTTGGGGTGTCTCAGGCTAGGCTGCAGATAGGCCATGTAGTTGTTAATTTGTTAATTTTGGTATTTGTTGAGTTTGTTGTTCTTGTAGCTTTTGTGTGTTTTGTTATTTATTTAAGTGCAAATTTTATATTGTGGCCTTCTGCCTATTTTATATTGTGGCCTTCTGCCGTTTTGATTTATTAATGTGTTTCTTGATAATAAATTAGTTTTGCTCAGCTGCCGAGTGTTATTTTGACCCTCCAACTGCCACCCGTGATCCCATCGCTCGACTTGTTTTGAGCCATCCCCCGGTTGGCACGCTTTCCAGCTTTGGTGGGGGGATGGGTCTCAATTGGTAGCAGAGCGTGGTTGCCTATAAAAAAAAAAAAAAAAAAAAAAAAAAAAAAATTTAATTCTTTCTTGGTTGACGGTGGGTGTTTGCCAGTTAGTAGGCCATGGTTGGCCGACCTACCGTCAAGGTGTCTTGGTAATACGTAGAAAAAAAAAAAAGAAACAAATAAATAATTATTTAAAAAGAAAAACAATTAAAAACCAAATAAATCATTTAACTTTATATTAAAAAAAAAAAAAAAAAAAAAAAAAACCTAGGCAATCCGCTTGGTTACTTTGTTGAATGGGTTTCATGGGTGGATTGGAGTGGTCGGCAGTGGCTCGGTAGGCTGAGGGTTTAGTTCGTCTTGGACCCTGGAGTTGTCGTTTTTTGTGTACTGTTGAGAATTTTGTTTTGCGAGATGGCCTATCTGCAGAATGTTGCGCTCCTGGTCAAGGAGGAGTTGATTTTCGAGTTGAGGTCGCGTGGTGTGACTCCGGTGGGGATGTTTTGAATCTCCGGAGGTTGCTGCGGGAGCAGTTGTCCGCGGGTACGGCGGTGGATTGGTCTGACCTGCTGGAGGTTGGTGATGAGTTGGGGATTTGTAAACGGAAGGTGGAAGATTGGGAAGGGGTGTTAGAGGATTTGCAGTTTGAACCTCCAGTGGGTCGTGACCGGGCCTGCCGCCTTGCACGTTTGGGGCATCTGCTTGCCCGTTTAAGGCTGGTCAACCGGGCACCGGGGTTGGAACCATCGGATAGGGCGTGGATCTTGGAGAGTGTGTCTAGGCTGGATGAGATTTTTCAGGCACTCTCCGGGTCCACGACTCCTACGGGTCTGGGTCAGCGGCCTACTTTCGCACTGTCGCCTAACGTGTCGAGGCCGCAGGCTGAGACAACGGCTCTCACTGTGCCTGAGGTTCCTTCTGAGCCTGCAGGCGTTTCTGTTGAGGTTGCTTGTGGTTCGGCTCCAGCTGCCGTTCCTACTACTTCTTTGGGTTCACCTGCTCTTCTGCAGCTGAGCTACCACAAGCTGCCTAACCCTCTCACGCCCATGATCCAGAATCTCCCTGTGATCGATGGGATGGATCCTGAGGAGCTTCTTAAGTTTCTGGTGGCCTTTCTCAGACTTAGTGAGATGCCCGGCATGCAGGCTGGGGACTTGCTTCGTCTGGTTTTCCCTTATTGTAGAGGTCCCGTTGGGGAGTTGCTGAGTTCTGTCTTGGCCAGTGATGCCTCGGTGGACTCGTTCCATCGAGAGTTACTTTCATCGTTTCTTCCCATTCGACTCAGGGAGAGGATGGTCATGGACAGATTTTATCGGTCGCAGGGTAGGGGCGAGTCTCTGGCAGCCTATGTCTCTTCAGTCAAGGAAGCTCGTCAAGCGTTGCGCCTCACCCTTTCTGAAGCTGACACCGTTCGTGTCATCCTGGATGGCATTTCTCCCGAAGAACGGTGCAGATTGGTTTTTGCTGGTGTTCCTTCGACTTTTCGGGAGCTGCATCAGCTGTGCATTGTTTCGCGCAGCGTGCAGTTCTCAGACCAGCAAGGGAGGGATTCTGAGAGTCATCGTGCTCTTCCCCACCCGTCGACCAGCTATGTCTGTAGGTGTGAGTCAGCCAGTGGAGGGTCGTGGTTCTCGGCCTCCTGTTGTGTGTTTTGCTTGTGGCCAACCTGGTCACATTCGACGTGACTGTCCACGTGCTCGAGGTCGTGGGGCGGGAAACGCTCAGCGCGGGGGGTTGCCTCCACAGTAGCTCCCCGCGTTGTTGCGACTGACCGTGGCCATTTGCCTCTGACACGTGCCCATAGCAGGAGTGTCGGGGATTTTTCGGGCCTTGCTGGCATGGCTTCCCTGGGACTTAGTGCGGTCACCTCGGTGTGTCCTGGCGTTTTTGTATCTTTTGGTGGTACGGTGTGTCGAGCCCTTCTTGATTCTGGTTCGGCATGCAGTATCATCAGCCTTTCTCTTTTTGAGTCCCTTGACGCCTTAGGACTTGTCAGGCACACCGAGCCCTCTTCTATTACTTGCTGGACGGCATCCCAAACTCCTCTACCCATACTTCTAAAGGCGTCATTACATTTTAAAATTGAAGGATTTTCCTGGAGGTGGGGTTTTCTTGTTGCCAAGGACCTGGCGGTTTCTTGTATCCTAGGGGCAGACTTCATTTCCAAAAGTGGTATGGTGCTTGACCTCCAGAAGCGCCAGATGTTTTTCAAGTTTAATCGGCGAGTTTTGGTGCCTCTAGTAGGTGATTCTGACTGCCCTCCTGCAGTCAGAGAGGTGGGTTGTGAGCCCGAACAACCCAAGGTGGATCCGGTTGGTCATCTCCCCCCTGAGCAGGCGGAGGCCATTAGGAGGCTGTGTTTGCGGTTTCCTGATGTGCTTACGCCTGAGCTTGGGGTCACTTCTCTTCTGGAGTATGAGATCCACCTCACCGATTCTCAGCCAGTTAGAAGTCATCCGTACAAACTTGCTCCCCCAAAGATGGAGGTTATGAGGGCTATGATTGAGGATCTTCTGAGCAAGGGTGTGATTGAACCGTCTCGTTCTGCTTATGCCAGTCCAGCTTTTCTTGTGCCCAAGCCTAATGGTAAGTCTAGGCTTGTGATGGATTATCGGAGGCTCAACGCTAAGGTCGCTATTGACTCGGTACCTCTGCCTGATTTGCATTCTGCGTTTGATTGGTTCGGTAAGGCTAAGTTTTTCAGTGTTTTCGATTTGAACCAGGCCTACCATCAGATTCCATTGAAGAAGGAATCACGGCCCATGACTAGCTTCTGTGTTCCCTGGAATCTCTATCAGTTCACTAGGGTTCCTATGGGTCTTGCTGTGGGTGCCCAGACTCTTACTCGTCTGCTTGATTCCATCTTCCATGATGTGAAGTTCAAGTTTGTTTTCAATTACCTGGACGATCTTCTTGTCTACAGTGAGACTTTCGGGGAACACATGCAACATCTGGAGGAAGTTCTTAGTCGCCTCAAATCAGCTGGCCTTACCGTCAATCCAGAGAAAGTCACTTTTGCTCGTCCTGAGATTTCTTTTCTGGGTCATCTTATCTCTTCTCGAGGCGTCTGCATAGATCCTGCGAGGACCCAGGGCATTCGGGATTTTCCTCCTCCCAGAGATGCCAAGGGGATTGCCCGTTTTGTGGGGATGGTGAATTTTTACCGTCGCTTCATCCCTAACGTGGCCGAGCTTGCTGCCCCGTTGAACGAGCTGCGAAAGAAAGGTGTCCCTTTTGTGTGGGGCCAAGCTCAGCAGACTGCCTTTGATGCTCTCAAGGAGGCTATCATGCAACCTCCTGTCCTGCGTATGCCTGATTTCAGCAGAGAATTTATTCTTCAGACTGATGCCTCCTCCTCCGCCATTGCTGCTGTTCTTTCTCAGGAGTTTGATGGGGTCAGGCAGCCCATCGCTTTTGCTTCGAGGACGTTGTCTCACCAGGAAAGGAAAGCTTCTTCCATCTATGAGTTAGAGTGTCTGGCTGTTGTCTTTGGCACGGACAAGTTTCGGCGTTTCTTGGAACACGCTGAGTTCTTGCTGGAGACGGACAATCAGGCACTGTCTTGGCTTCTTGCCCATCCCCGACAGCTCGGGAAAATTGGTCGCTGGGTGGTCAAAATTTCTGCCTTTAAGTTCCGAGTCCAACATCTTAGGGGTACCCAGAATGTCATCGCGGATGCTCTTTCCCGCATGTACCATGAACCCAGTGATCCACCGACTGAGGCTGTTGCTCAGTGTGGTGCTGTTCTTCTGGATTTTCCTCTGGCTTTTGACGACCTACTGTCCCATCAGCAGAAAGATCCTGAGCTGTCAGTCATCTTAGGTGAGCTTCAAGAGGGAGGTGCCCACCCTCCCTATTTTCTGTCCAAAGGGGTACTCTGTTGCCGTCCTCGACAGAGGGGTGAACCCCGTGTAGTGCTGCCTAGTCATCTAGTACCGATGGTCTTTCAGTATTATCACTCTTCTCTTGTGGGCGGTCATCTTGGCATTCATAAGACCATCGCTAAGATTCGTAGGTACTTCATCTGGAAGGGCATGGACCGGGATGTTGCTGGCAGAGTGCGGGCTTGTCACCTGTGCTCTCTCAGCAAGCCTAGTCAGAATGCAAGGTTAGGGTTGTTATCTTCTGAGGTGGCCGAGCGTCCTTTTGAGAAGGTGTTCATCGACTACGTGGGTCCTTTTCCCCGTAGCAAGTCAGGTAGCTCCTACCTACTTGTTTGTGTGGATGCTTTCTCGAAGTTCGTTTGGCTTTTCCCACTTCGGAGTGCCACGGCTAAGCTCACCATCCGTGCTCTCCAGTCCCAACTCTTCCAGCACTTTGGTGTGCCTTCCACTCTTGTGTCCGACAACGGTAGCCAGTTTACCTCACATGAGTTTCGTAGGTTCTGTTTTGGCAATGGTATCAGGCATGTGACTACCTCTCCTTATTACCCACAGCCTTCTCATGCAGAGCGGTTCAACCGCAATCTTCGGTCTGCCCTTATTACCTTCCATGCTGAGAAGCAGAACACCTGGGATGAGAGTCTCTCTTGGCTCCAGCTTGCTTTTAATTCTTCCAAGCATGAGAGTCACAATGCCACTCCCTTCGAGATTCTACATGGCTACCCTCCTAACAACCCTTTGTCCAACTTGTGGAGGCTAGAGGATCTTCTACCTACGCCAGGTGCCACTGACGTAGTGTCCACGTGGCGGGCTGCTCGGCGCAACCTGCTACGTGCTAGAGAGAGAGTGAGGAGGAGGTATGATAAGGGTCGTACTCCTAACCCTTTTCAGGTTGGAGATCTGGTTCTTTGTCAGGCTCACCCGGTCAGTTCGGCCGCGGAACGAAGAGCTGCAAAGTTGTGCTATCGGTGGTCTGGTCCCCACCGCATCGACAGGTTTTTGTCACCGGTGACTGCTCTGCTGGTTGATCCCCAGTCAGGCAGGGTGTTTAGGAAAGCCCATGTGTCCCAGCTTAAGGCTTTCCGGGGAACGGTTGGTCCAGGAGTTGGTGTTCCTGGGGGTTTCTTGGGGCAAAGAGATTGATCACCTCTGCGCCCTAGGTGGCTGTTCTGAGAGAGTCTCCTTCTCTCTTTTCTTGTCGGGCCCGACAGTCAGGGTAGTTTGCTCCCTGTTCGAGGGGTTTCCCCTCTTAGTTTCTCTTGGACGTCCTTGGAACACCACTCTTCGGAGGTCTTCGTCTTCTCTTGGTTCCCTGAGGTACCGAGTGTTCTCCCCTGCCTGGGTGTGTTGAGGTTTGCAGAGGGAGGTTGTACCGGGTCTTGGACCGGTACAGTTTCGTTTTTTCGTTGTTGTCTGCCAGGCTGCCTGAGATTCGCTTTTGCCCGGCGATTTGCGTACTTTGGTAGCCGTTGGCCCAGTTCCGTTTCGTTCCGTGTTCCAGCAGCTTCTGTCCGGTTGGCCTGTCTGGTCAGTTGTCTTGTGCTGCCTGCAGAATCTCGTTATGATTGGCTAGACAAACTAAAACGTAAGTGTTCATTTTGTAAGTTTTAATATCTAATCACCCTTTTGGTGAAAATACTTTTGTTTAAATAATATTAATCGTTCTTACTTGTGTTTTCAGAGTTTTGTTAAATTTATATTCTTTGTCTAGATGTTTTAACCTAGGTTCGAGCCATGTGCTCATTGTTACCTTTTTGACTTTAATTGCTTTATTATCTCTGGTTTCATATTTAATAGTAGTTCTGTATAATGTTCATTGAGCCTTTCTACAGTTGTAGTTACCGATTTACCATATTTTTTGTTCTTTGACAATAACCTAGCCTATCTTTAGCTTTTCATGTTATAACCTATTGCTCATGTTTCCATAGCCTGGTTTTCAGTTTGTCATTTTTAGTTCATATACGCAATTTATTCTTTGGTAATTTGTTAACTTGTAATTGGTTAAATTGTAAGTTGTTAAATATTCCATAGCCTAAAGTTAAGCTTTCACTGTCTTGTTGCTCCAATCATGTATAAGTTTGTCTCTTCATGTTAAGTTTGGCGAAATCATGCACACTTATATTTAGTGGTTATGTGTAATATTTTGTTGTGATGGCTGGACTGTATTTGATGTGCTGTGTGTTGTGCCCTACAGTCCAGGGTCCTTGAGTGGGACTTTCAGCCCTCAGCCCGCCGTCCGGGGGAACTTCGATATTCTCCACTGCTAGCCTGGCCTGAGGACCATGTTGGAGCCTGGAGTTGCCCGCTACCCGCCCTACATCTTTGGGGGTAGAAGTCTTCAGTCCTCAGGTCAGTTCTTTCCATCTTTTCCCGGCGGCTGAGCTGGGGGTGATTTATAAGAAAACAAAAAAAATATATAAAAACAAAAAGAAGAAAAAAAGTTTGCGGAACTTTTGGTGTGGCCTAGGCCTAAAACTAAAAACCTGGACAGTGAATTATGAAACAGCCATGGGGACTTAATTATTTTTTTTATTAACGAGGGAAAGGCTTTTAAAATACCCAAGATTTTTTTGATGTTAATATTTATTTTATTTATATTTATTGTTATTTATTTTTAATTAGTTTATATTCCTTGTTATTAATTAATTAGTTTTATTTGTTGTTATATCTTTTTAGATTTTATAGTTGTTAGGTCCCTATGGTTAAGTCATGTTATTTATTTATATGTTTAGGCCTAGTTATTGTTATTTATTTTTTTTGTTAAGTGTATTAGGGGGGGGTTTTGAAGTGCATTTTTACTCGAACGGTACCGTGTTAGATTTTCTTTTTAATTGTTTAATTTTTTAAACTTTCACCAAAAGGGGATTATGGTGCTTTTGCTTAACTTTTAATTCGGAGCTGCCCAGGGATTCCGGCTTACTCCCTGGCCCGGTGGAATCAAGGGATGCGGGCCAAATTGCCGGTGTAATTGGTGATACCAAAAATTTTATAATTTTCTTCACTTTTAGTCGGGGCCTATTAAATTTTTCTTACGTTTTGGGGTGTCTCAGGCTCGGCTGCAGATAGGCCATGTAGTTGTTAATTTGTTAATTTTGGTATTTGTTGAGTTTGTTGTTCTTGTAGCTTTTGTGTGTTTTGTTATTTATTTAAGTGCAAATTTTATATTGTGGCCTTCTGCCTTTTTTATTGTGGCCTTCTGCCTGCCAGTTTGTTTTCTGAATAATAAATTAGTTTTGCTCAGCTGCCGAGTATTATTTTGACCTGCCAACTGCCACCCGTGATCCCATCGCTCGACTTGTTTTGAGCCATCCCCCGGTTGGCACGCTTTCCAGCTTTGGTGGGGGGATGGGTCTCACCGGACAACAAAGAAATACCACGTCAAAAATTTCTTATTTATGAATGATTTTATACAACTTAAAGTGAACGTTCATTATTCATAGATATAATATACATTTTAAATGTTAGTACGAAGTAAAAAGGAAACATGGTATCTTATTTTATGTTCTTATATTATGCAATTTGTTTCATTAAATTAGTCATCATAATGATTATCTAAATCAAGTGATATTCTTACGTTGTGCTAATTTAAAATATCGCTGATAAATAACAGAAGAAACTTAATTTTCGTGACTGAAAGCATTATTTTCTTGGTAAAGATTTCCCAAAAGACAATGCTCTCAGTCACAAAAAATAAGTTCCCTCTGGTATTTATTACCCGATAATTTAAACGGGCATGTAATTAAAGTTGGCATAATATATTCTACAAATATTGTACTTTAACATTTTTGGTAAATTGTATAGTTTTGTTTGTATTTGACTTTGAAATTTTCTTACAACCACCATTTGAAACTGATACTCTTAGACAAAGCCTTTTTAATCTGATAGCCTTTTCACATGAAATGTGTTTTTCTAAGATAAACTTTTACTCCACATTTATTATTGTATGTCCAAATTCTTTTTAATGTCCGTTTAAAACGAGGCTACTCAACCAACCTATTATGATTTCATAACCATTTTTAATCCAAAACTATAAAAAAACTGTTAATGTAGTGCTATATTCTTACAATCATTTGTTTTAGAGATTTTGGACTAGTTTTTATTAAATAAATGACCAAGAGTAGTAGAGCAATAAAATAATGAAGTTAGAAAAACTTTCGTATAAATAATACAAGTTACAACATTCGCCATACTAATTACCAGCAACCATAAGGAAATGTGACATATCATTGTGCTATTACTACGCTTAGTGTTACTAAGATAACGTAACGGAATTGGTAGGATGTTTACTAAGCATGTTTATTGTTTGAAGTTATTTTTTATCAAGGAAAACTAGTTTAGTTTGACAGAAAAAAATATTTCTCTAAATTGGAAACAGAGTTTTTGTAAATCATTGCATATTTTTTTACTATATGTAAAAATGTATTTTCCAACCGTTATAAATATTAGGATTGGAATAATCGTGTCATTTTGAAAAATAAATTGCTTTTATAATATTATTAAAACCATTTTTCACCTTGTTATAAAGAAATATTTTTTAATATTGCTGTATTTAGTTGTGCCATTCAAAGTCATATTTATATATTTATTATGTTCATCACCATAAGTGAGATTAATTGAGAGAAGTGAAGCTGAAATAGTTGAGTGACAGTTTAGTCACACAGCCAATAAGTATAGGTTGTTTTCAGTATTCTTAGAAAGTTTCTATAACTATTAACAAAATCTTCTTGGGTGTAAAGCCTGTTTGTAATGATAACTATAACATATAATTCAAGGCATAGCCAAACAGATGGATCTTTTGAGTAAAAAACACATTTTGGATATTTTCTCTTAGTTAAAGTCACCACTGATTCCAATGTGGCAAAGAATTCGTTTGTAAAAAATGTACCAAGTCGGTCACAGTATACAGTACAATTGAACGTCACACAACACAAATGTATTACTAAATAAGCACAATATGCACATATATAATACAATACATGTACAAAATCCACAAATATATAAAAATATAAGTACAACAAACACAAATATACTACAGAACAAGTACAAATCACAAAAATATAGCACAATACAAGAACAAAATGCACAACTATTAACAATATAAGCACAAATGCACAAATATTATTGTGATCGATTTCGACGAACCACGCTTACCTTCCTCAAACCAGAGGATTCAAGACTTAAGCTATGTTCTTGAAATAAATTAGTGATAGTAAGAAATAAAAAACAAATATATCAAAATTCAGCCCTTGAAACAAAATTCTTGTAACTAACAGCACCAAACTACACTATATATCTGTAACCCAAAAGGTTAAAGTTTATTAAATAAATATACCAAGATAGATCCTGAAGTACGGAGCATTTTAAAAATACATGGCGGTCGAACGCCTTCTGATCACTAAGATAAATGATATCAATTTGTTCTCTACGTTCAACCACCGGACTGGCAATTTCAAGAAATGAGAACAAGATGGTAACGTCTCAACAAACTTTTATAAAACCAGAGAAAATGCGGTAGCCTCAATTATACTATATAAAAGGTACTCTCATAACATAATGTAATAAAAATATACGTAATATAAACGATGCTATAAATAAAAACATTTGATTTTCCAGTAAAAAACATAATCATGTTATATATGCATATAATTTATTAATATACCCTCGTTTTTAGGACAGTTATAATTAAAAAAAGAAAAAAAGACATTGACTTAGGGACAGAAAATGCATACATAGTTATGAAATAATACATACTTTGAATCCTTCAATGTAGGCTATATTGATCATCAATAACATTTATTTTATAATAAATATATTTTATAGAGTTGCAATTGTTAATTATTCATCAAACTTTATATAAATTAGAACGTTGAATTCAGTTGAATTTAATTATTTAGTAGCTTATAGTAAAATTAATCTAAAATACCCGTATATACGTAATTAGTTATTTTCTAAATGTTTTCAAAACGTTTATAAACACTTACAGCCTTATTGTTACTAGTTAATTAATATTGGAAACAAGGTTTTGATTAATTTTATAATATATGTTACTTCATAATAATTATCTTTGTGTTTCGGATTTCAGACTGCAAGGTTTATAAACATTTGTTAGTTTGAGGTTGGTCAAATAGTTTATGAATATAATTAAAATATATAAAGAATTTGCTTATAATTTTGTGATATTACTTGGAAATACTTATGTAATATGTTTTTTTTAAAATAAAAGTCTTTGGATTTTATTTAAATATTTCCATTACATATCATTTTATTTAGATCGTTTGGAATAAACTTTTTAGTGAATATTACTTTAGTAGGCTGTAGGAAAATAACTTTTTCTTCCCTAAGAATTGTTCTTTTCAAACATTTAAAATCTGACCTTGTAAAATAACAAGCTTATTAAAGTATATAGTCTCTAAGTTTCACAAAATACCATTAAATAACACAAGTTTATAGTACCTACATATCACCAATATTGTACAGGGTTAAACCGTTAAAGTCATAGTATTGCTATATATTGCACTTTGGTATATAGTCATAAACGTTTTGAGGAGGGTTAGGGGTTCATATTAGGTAGACTCGGTCTGAAATTCCGAAAATCGAAATTAATATAAGTTACTTGAATAATTTAGAAATATGATAAAATCAGAGGCTAGGCAACTATAAGAAGTACTAAAATGTAGCGAAAATGATATTAACTTATTATATTATTAGGTATGAGAAATCGACACAACTTTGAGCATATTTTAATGTGAAAATGAATGAATTTATGAGTGTAGATGGGTGGGGATGACCTGTGTAGTCAGGTTTCTAACTGAGTTTGACTTGTACTCAAAAGGGTTATTTATTAATACCCCAATAGATATGGAAACTACGAGACATTTACTTGGAATATGAGCCACGTAGTATTAGTCTGACTTTCAGCTGATCGACAAGCCTGATCCTGAACCGTCTCCCCTACATAACATCTAGACACTAACTACCACCCAGCAAGGACACCCCAGACTTCTCCAGTGGTTTCCACACCGATACCAATTATCGGTTTCTTAAGAGTGTTGTTTTTAAGAAACCATGTCGGTATTGTGAGAAACGAGAATAGAACCTGTTGCCTACGATATCCGTGAAATTATATGTGAAATGAAATAATATGTGAATTGATTTGAATTGAAATGAAGTGAAATTAAGTGAAATGACGTGAATTGAAGTGAAGTGATGTAATGTGAAATGAAATGAAGTAAAGAATAAAAATGAAATGAATAATTATTTAATTGTACACACAATGGACAAGGTTCGGTCTAAAAAGTACTCTCCTACAACTAACCCTCCATAAACCTTTTTCCTTATGGATATGGGTTACAGCACCATGCCACTTCTTTCGAATGTCATATTTTACTATTTTACCATATTATTAAACATTTAGCTTAATTATCAGTCGAAAAAAAAATACAATCAATACAGACTACAAATTCGTGTTTCTAAGGATCATGCCATAACATTACAACTGGTCAATAAATAGCTTATTTCCGCTGATTAAATAGAAACAGGAAAATTGTGGATGCCACTTGTTTATTAAAATAACGCATGCGTAGTAAGAAGAAAAAGTGGATGAACAGGGTATAAATAAACATGAAAGGATATGAGATGTTTCATTAGTGGTGTGGTCCCAAGGGTTGATGAGATAGGTATTAAAATCATGTCATCAAAGGGCGTGTGGAAGGACCATGACGTCATGGGGTTTGAATAGTGGTTGCAGGAGCCATCGGAAGTCTGGGCAAGGATGAGTCTGGACCTAGTCAATATAATTTATTTATAC
The DNA here is from genome assembly GCA_035578905.1 of Stictocephala bisonia. Taxonomy (NCBI): domain Eukaryota; kingdom Metazoa; phylum Arthropoda; class Insecta; order Hemiptera; family Membracidae; genus Stictocephala; species Stictocephala bisonia. The sequence continues at coordinate 157,699 of JAQJVL010000686.1, read as the reverse complement.
AATTTGATCCATAGAATCATACTTTCATAAAAAAGTGAGTACAAAACTGTTTTTAAAGACGTTTTTATAAGTTAACACAAAACAACTTAGAAAGTTAAAACCAATATATTACCAAAGTAAAATACCATAAAAATAAAAAAAAAAACTATTTTTCATAACTAAATAAATTATTTATATTCTTTTAAATGGATAGTAATTTTTAATCGTAACTCTAATGAATAAAAATTATAATTAAAACAATCTTGATACTTATATTGCTCACCACGTACCTTCCTTCATTGAGTAGTTTCAAATGTTTGATATTCGCTTGAAAATAACAACACTCCATTATTTTCTACTAGCCTTGGAGCGGCCGTAGATAAGGGGCTAAGGCCGCTGGCTTGTCACGCAGCTGGTTCGGGTTTGGTTCCCGATGTGACCACTAAAAGATTTTGCCCTGCCGCTCCCATGGTTCGGAAGTCGCGTAAAGCTGATGGCCCCCATGTTAATTGTTAGAGAGGGCTCCTTAGCCCCAACTTTGCCTGGTTAAATAAGACGAACTTTAACTTTTAACTTTTGACACTCAAGCACACTCATTGCATTGTTTTGAATATGTTTAATGCACTTGTTCTGATTTATGAACCTCAATAACAGTTATAAAAGAGCACTGAATATATCTATTTGTAGCGCTATATCTATTTGTAACTTAATCAGAGGTGAATGTAAACATTTTACTTTGAATACAAAATATTGACCCTATTCAGTAAATCCAAAGCTGAGTGCTCAGCCGATTGAAGTTGGACCAATTACAGACGCTAAACCTTCATGTTACATACGTGTACAACAGGTATATGTAATCTCTTAACATGAGAGGGTTACCAGAATCTGGCTGTCCGAAACAATTGGATTTGTTTGAACTTTGTACTTAAAATTTAAAATTGATTTTCTGTTATTCATTTGCCCTCTATAAAGACTACTATGTGTTTGTTCGTAACTATATCCTTCATTATCATAACTATACCTACTGTATCCTTTATTTGAATTTCACTAACTTTGAAGAAATGTAATCAAATAACAAGTTAAAACACTTTAAATACCCTTTTTAATGTTTCTAAACATTTTCATTTTTGCATATAAATTGTACATTATATTATTATAATTGTAAAACATATTATATTGTTTTAATCTTAGGTTAGTTAAATAAACTTGCATTAAAACATATAAAAATAAAATATTTCAAATACATTATTATATTATATTAATAACTTAGATCCTTTTAAAACCAAATCTTTTTGATAAAGAACTCAGAATAAAACACCAAATATTCATGCTATGAAACATTCGCTTGCACAAAAACATCTTATGATAACCATAACATAAATTATATCCAAAAAGTAAACATATAAATGTAGATTCTGAGGATTTTGTACCAATGTCTTATGTTTATTTACTGTAATTGTTAATTTATTTAAATTTGTTTATTTTAATTTAAGTGTTGTTACTTTAGTATTATTATTTTAAGGATATCGTCATGTAAATTAATTAATTAATTGAAAGATAAAATTATGAATTTCGAAAATCCCTACCTAACCTCTGGACAAGTGAAAATTTATTTAAATACACAGTAGGTTGGGTTTTATTTACATACTAACTAGAGAATTAACAATATGGATTGTTGCTTAAGGAATAAAAGGGCCAAATATTTTATGCTCAGTAATTCTGGTAGCTCAAGTGTCAGATAAAATAAATATTAGGCTAGTTTTTCCAATATTTTATATGTTGTGTGAAGTTCAAAATTAATTTATCATGACTCTTTTTAAGCTAAAATTTACATTTATTTATTTTAAAAGCTTACTAAAGAAGTAAAAACTAAACATGATAATACATATAAATTTTCCGCTTGAAAATCGACGTACTAATTGTGGTGGAGTAATCGAGATGCATTGAATGGTGGAAGTGAGAGAGAAACTACTCTTCTCCCATTGTATCTTTCTTTTTCAAAACAATCATTACAATATAAAGCGTATAAAAGTCATTTAATCGTTTGGATACATTTGTTTACCCCCTGGCCTATTATTCTAAATTTTCAGGACTTTGAGGCAGGGTTAGTGAGAGCTCAAGCCTAGACCGTAAGTATTTCTCTGTAATATTCACCTTGTATTGTAATTATTCACCCCTATACATAGTATGAATAAATTCCCAGGACAGGTCAATAGAATATCGGTAATAGGCAGAGTTATTTTAATAAAGAGATCGGACTCTACTTTATTTAAGAAAAAAAATTAATAACATTTGTAAAATAAAAATTTTACGTTAGTTACTCAAATATATAACTATTAATCCCTATTAATTAATGACATTAGTTAGTAGGGTTTCCTTTCAATTATTGACATAATAATAGGAATTAGACACTATCTGTGGATTAAAAAACTAATTCATTGGCAGTCGGGTTTAGTTTTAGAACTTAGAGAATCTTTTGTATACACGGTCATTTTTTACGATTTTTTGTTCAATGTATATAGTTTAAGTTACAATGGGGGCTACAGTTACGTCAGTGCATTATTTGCAGTGATATGCCAATGGTTGAGTTATGTAAATAATTTACTATTGCCACATTTCGTACATTGACAGAGGAGTAGAAGAAAGTTTTCATGCAGACGAAAGTCTCAATAAAACCACAAATTACGAGAATTGTTAAAAATACTAGGTTCGAAAAATGACAATATGTTTTTTTAGTACATTCGATTAGGTTTTTGTTCGTCTTGCGTTTACGTAGCCAACCAAAATACATGTCTTAACAAAGAAATACAAGAAACTCCTGGCTAAATTTGTCAGTGAAACAATCTAGGGCAAAACCACTTAGTCATGTACACAGCCACTTATCATCAGATTACATGGTTTGTCGTGGTATGTGGATGTATATTCCGTAACCAAACACGTCACCCAGCTCCACCACTCACAGTGTCACATACATTCTGTGACTCACACATCCCCACCCAACCCCAACGTCATTTCCATTCCTCCCTTCTAGAGTATTAATCATTTTGACATGAAGCTAGACCCAATTCAATGTCCGTCCTCTTGTTTTATGTCCAACAGGAATTATATAATCACTGATTCCATGCGTACAAATTACTACTTATTATATTATTTTTAATTATGATGACACATATTTATTCAATATTTTGCAATATATAATATGCCATTATTGAGTGTAAATGTCCTCAAAAATGTCCATGTACTAATTAAGCATTTTTCTAATTAATTATTAATGTTATAAAACATGTTTAAGTAGTATATTTGTATAGTTATTAATGTTATTGTTTATAACAACGCTTTTTAACGGACGTGTTTCTTCCAATTTTAGTCAGTGTTTGTTAATTTTGTCGCTCTAATGGCAATACTTTTTATGAAAATGTATAAAATTAAATTTTGTAGATTAGTATTCTCGTAGCTGATTAAAACATTTTAAATATCTCAATTGTAGATATTTATTAGGAAAGAACTCATTTTTATAGATTAACTTAATTTCTTAAGATGGTTTGAATATTTCTGTATTTTATATTTTGACAAAATCTACTCAAACGCTTAAATAATCAGCACGCATAAACTTAAAACACTATATATTCACAATAGTTATTATAGATATATAAACTAGTACACTATGATGGTAAATTTATTAATGATATAAGTAATTAATTTAATTTTGTAAATGAATATATGCTAGAAATAGTTTTTATATAATATAACCGGAAGTCCTTGTTATTCCCCACCCATTTGCGTATACTATAAATAATTACCACGCCCATAACAGTTAACTGTTGTATATAATTAAATACACATTCAGCAACATAACTACGGATAAACATGATTTGCTAGATATAATTCTGTCATGCTTCTATAATAAATTTGCTTTATGAGATCTAATAAAGATTTTTACAACATTTTTGGAGGAATATTTTTGGTATTCAAATATTATGTTTAATAATTCAACTGGTAAATGTCAACCACTATAATCCATATTTTAGTTTTTTTTTTTTTTTTTTTTTTTTTTTTTTTTTTTTTTCATGGACATACTTTATATTGGTTAATTTTTTACTTGTAGTTATTTTTAAGAATTACGTTGAACGTATTCCACCATACAGCAAATCAATAATGTTTAAGCTTAGTGATTCTGTTTTGTATTAATTAAATTATGCAAAGTGTCGATGCAAAACTTTTGCAATAATAATCATATTTAAAGTGTAAAAAATAGACTTTATGTTTACAGATTTCAATACTCAATATAACAACAGAGATTGTACCATATTTTAAATATCAAAACTACTTTACATTATAATGGTGCTCAATAAGTGTAAAATGACCTGGTTGCTATTGTGTAGCCTATCTAAACACGATGTATCAATCAATGAACTATGTTCGAGTTATATTTTCAGCATTCATCCCATTAATTTATTAATACTTTTAACTAGCTATATTTACATCATTATGTTGCTAATATCATTAAGACACCAGTCGTAGAGATATGGGCCAATACAATGAGTGAATAAGTATAACGAAGGTAGATGGACGAGTGTAGTCATTAAGATTGACAGTTCCTCAGAAAGAGCTATTTATTAATAGCTCATTATCAAGGGAACCTAAGGGATTTACAGCTTTATATGGAATCCGAACCACGTAGTATTGGGCTAATGTTCAGCTAACTGTTAGCCTGACACTCGATTCTCTCCCCTTCACGACATTAGAGGATGGTTCACCAACCCACTCACCTTAACAACACTCCAGACCTCTAGTAGTGTCCACGCCAATAGCAACCATTGAGCGAACACAAACTCTATAACACTTTGTCCCCAATTTACAATAATAAGTAATAAAAACAGTCAATATATCAACATTTTACCAATCAATACAGTTAAAAACTTCTTTATGGATATAATAGTTTTAGTTTTTATTTCATATCATACACCCTAAAAATCACACTTAATTAATTTAATTTCATATGTAATTTCTGTCATTAAACTTGTGTATAAATTTTACTGTGATAAAAAATGGAAACTACAAGTTGTAAGGATATTTTAGTATTTAGCTCTTCCTGTTGTTAAAAATAAAATCCTACTTATTAATATTTAACTGTGCATGAAGTGAAATATTGTTTTTATAGTTAAATACTAGATAATTTCAAATATATAACGACTCTGTAACTTTAAAAAAAGTGTATTTTTCAAATAAAAATTAACTGAACTCCAGTAATTTGGAAACAAATAAAGACTTCGTCCGATCAGTTTGAAATGCTTCAAACTAAATTTACTAAAAAATTATATCCTCAGTTCAGATAACATTTATTAATGTGAAATTGTGTTTAGATAAATATGTTAAAGAACCACTAAACAACGTATAAATCAAATGTATAACACTCTATTAATTTTAGACATTGAGACTCGACAAATCGAGCCCAAACTAAATAACAAAGAATGCCAGAAGAGATGAGCCAAGAGACGGAAGGCCGTGTAACGTGAATTACAGAACATTATAATACAGAACAGTATACTTTTTTAAATTATAAAACTATAAATAGCATTCTCTTATTTTTGTACACAGTAAATGGTAATTACAAAACAATTATTTCCCAGTAAGTCAAGCTTAGTTAACAGTAATCAGAGGAGTTCAGGTTAATAACAATGATAATCATTGCATAATGGTTTAGTACTAAACAATCGTTTACAATAATTATACCTTATCTGTGCTTTTATAAATATTTCTTTTTGGCATTGAATACGATGTATTAAAATGACCAAGCAGACATTTAAAATTTATCCTCCAATTAAATTACTTATTAAATACAGATATAAAATGTTATTATCATGCATCGGGAAATTAAATTAAAACATGACCATTTCTCAAAACATAGTTTAACTCTTATAATTCCAATATTGGTATTACTATCCCAAAATAATAACAAACTTAGCTTCTTCAAATTACATTACCATTTAGAAGTTTGAAGGAAATAATTTTCACTATTGATCATCGACATGTATTTAAAGAAATACCTTTTTCTATTCGGTTTTAAATTAACTATATAAAATTAATATAAACTTAATCCTCTTAAAACTGTGTAAACCGTTCAAAAATTTTATAATATTTTCCCAGATAAAAACTATTGAAAAAAATATTTAAAAATCATTAAAGTATTATATTCTCAAGATAATGCAGTTCTAATCAAGTTTCGGTTAAATTGGATTTCTAATTGGGTTGTCACCGAGGATAGAAGCTCTTAGAAGCATGCCCTCTATAGGTAAGTGTCTTTAGGACAGGCTCCCTCTAAAGGTCCTTTTATAGCTGAGTATTTCAACTATCTAAGACGTAGTTGAAAATATGGATTTACTGTCTATACTGAACAAATAATACATACACAATAATTCTGTAAATAATTTTCGCATAAAAACATTAAAAATAACAATTTATACAAATAAAAAGTTATCTTTAAATGTTACAATCTTATTTATTTTATTACTTGTTTTAGGAAAACAAGATATTTAAACGGACAGGTATTTTTAGGTATAAACTTTATTAAAATTATTTTTGTCATATTTTTTATATCAATTATATTATTGTCAAACTTAATTTTTAATAATGTAATTGACCTTCTCCTAAAAATCAGTTAGTTGTACTTAGGATTTAACATATATTGTAACTGAGTTGAACATTTATTTTATAGTCCAAACGATATACCTAGTATTAGATAAACACGACACTAAGATATATTCATTAACAGTTAAAAAAGTATTTTTAAATCAGTATTAGTATGAGTAATAAAGAAATGTTATAAGATGAAGGGCGGGAAAACAGAATTGTTATTATTTTTTTCTTCTTATTTTGTGTAATGATTTCTATTTAAATATTTTAATCATGGTTATTACAACTCATTTTTGTGTGTTCAACATTAATAAATTTTTATACTAACATTTTTTATACAACAACGTATATCATTTACCTAAATTTTTGGGGCAAATAGCTTACTTTGAATTTTTTTTATTATTATAACTATATTTTTGTGGTTTTTCTCGTATACCATCAAGAAGTTATTATCGAGTAGTTGCAATATACTTGTTTAAGTATATCTATTCACGTGTTATAAAACACATCATATTGAGCTGAAAGTCGATTTAAAATAAAAACTATGTCACCCTTCTTTATTTTTTATGTACTTTCGTTATACTTCCGTTTTAAAACATATATTAAAATGCAATAAAGATTATTATTTTACTCTCATGGTAACCGTACTTCACCATTTATCTTTAACTATAAAAATAACTTATAACTAACAAACTAAAACAGTTTAGCAAACATGTATTTACAAAATATGCATTTCAATATCATCGTAATATTTTATCGTGTAACATATTGTTTTAAATTGCATCCATTGTCTTTATATTTTAAAATTTACATTTTATTCCTTTATTTATTTTAAGACTCTAGAATAAACTTATGTAAAATGGACAAACTATAATAATTTGGTTTGTCACATTGCCATGATATATTGAGACTATAACGTCACATAAACACCCTTCTTTTTCTTAGTTATCAATTTGCATGTCACCATGTTATGGTTATTTCGTGCAAAAAGCAGTAGAAAATATTGTATAAAACTTGGTATTTAAAATTGTATCATTAATTTTAATAAATTATAAAACGCATTCTATTGTAATAAAACTAACCGTTAACAAACTTCAAATAACTTGATTCAACTAGTGTTTCTCGGTTTTTGTGTCATATAAAATTTTTTTTAGATAAATGACAAGCAAGGTTTAATATTGAGTATAAAATATGCATGCTACAGAAATTTTCACTCAGTCACATATCACAGACTTGACATTTTAGTACATCAGCACGTATACAACATCACAACACGAATACTTACAATGGTGTTAGTATTCGTTTTGTGATGTTGTTGATTACGTGCTGATGTATGAACACTTGCTTTCTCCTGAGAACACGTGTATATTTAGCATATAATTATTAAAAAAACATGATTATTTAATGATATGCCAAAACACTCGTTTCAATTCAACTCATTATAGAGCTCTCCAAACGGTGAACTGCTTCTAGTATTAAAAACAGCTAGAATTGTAAAGAAGTAGTGATACAGTGCTGTAACCTAGCTACTTGGGGACAAAGTCCTGTGGAGATTTCTGGCAGTAGGTTTTAACTCGGTTCCCTTAATATGGCGTCCGTTCAATGGTTGCCATTGACGTGGACACTACTAGAGAAGTATTATAGTCAGTGTTATTAAGTGGTAATCAGGGTCTGGACGTATGTAGGGAAGGTAACTCAGAATAAGGTATGTAAATTAGCTGAAAATCAGACTAATATAACGTGGTTCGGATTCCACTTAAAGATGTAAGTCCCTTGTTTTCTCTGCCTTTGGGCTAATAATAAAGGGTTCTGAGAGGAACAATTTCTCTAAGTTAGTAACAATGACTACACTCGTTCATATACACTGATCACACTTATTCGCCTTTCATATTATCCCTTATATTCATGACTGATGTCTTAGTAATGAATAATCCATTAAACAACTTGAGATGTAAGGCTTAGAGTCTTCCAAGAAATTACGTACCACAATCCTAAGAAGACAAGCAACCTACTTATAAACTGCCATAGAGGCAGGCCTACACTACTCCATTGTTCGGCGTGTACAGCCGTTGAAGATGGACGTCTGTGAAGATTCGAAAACGTTGGTAGTCCATGTTATAAAGTATATAGCCGATATCATTGACTTCTAGAACAAGGACATGCCTTTACGTGTATGTTAATTTATTATCATGTATACCATTCATTATTTCTATTAAATTGAAATGATGTGGGATTAAAGAGCAAAATATATATCCACTAGACTTCGTTGAGGTAATTCTGATACACTCTTACGGATAAAGTTAGTTTTAAATAAATTAAACATGTCTATTGGCACATACACATATACGTATTGACTGTCCTAGTTCGACAAAAGCCGTCTGTGGAGCGTGTTTCATTATTGAATCAACTGAAGTGTTCTCCACAAAGTGAAATGTAGTTTCAAACTTAACTAAAATATCGGTGGGATATTTAGTCTGTTTTAACTTATACATTTTATTTATTAGTATATTTATAAACATAACTACTATTAAATGAACCTAAGTAAAGTAGTGGGTTTCGTAAATAGTATAACATACAATAATTAAAATATGTACAGTGAATAATTTGTGGGTTTTATAAATACGTAAAAACTACTATACGGTTTAACATTACTACATTTTTTAACAATAATAAAAATATAGAATAGCACCTTTACTTATGTTCTATGGATACTTTATATATAAGAAACACGTTTTGTACTTAAAAGATTTAAATAGAAAGAGGATAAGGTAGTGAAATGTTTGCTTTAATTTATACTTGAAATATTTTACAATTTCAATGTAGTAATATATAATTGATTTGTTTTAATATTATTTATTTTATAGTGTTCTTAATCTACAATATATCAACTAAATAACAGAATCAAAATAAACTTGGTATTTTTATCCTCAATAATTACAATGACAGTAAACGAAGCATTATAACGTTTTAAAATACGAAACCGTGGAGACCGTAAACAAAATGTCAAAAAAACGTTAATTCAAGAACAGTATTAACAGTATTTGTTATTGGCATTTTTATTATTGTCTATGCATTTTTTTGGTTAGAGTTATGTGATAGGTTATAAGGATAAAAAGAGTAATTGCAATCAGGGGTGTTTATCAGGTCTTTCTTTTCTTTACTACAGTTTTAATAAATTTATATTAATTTAGGTTTCTTGAGTTTCTTACCTCTGAAAGCGTGAAGTATTTAAACAAACATATAATTATTAATAAAATGTATTTTTATATAACATATTTTAATTGCTATATTTTATAATACATACAATTAATATGTTACATGCTTTGCAAGTGTTAACCATTATATTTTAACAAATTTAACCTTTTAACGTTTAACAAAACAACTGTTTAAAACACCGCTGTACGTGTATGGGTGTGGGCAGGTGGGTCATTACCACTGTACGTGTATGGGTGGACGGGTGGGTCATTACCACTGTACGTGTATGTATGGGCGAGTGGGTCATTACCACTGTACGTGTATGTATGGGCGAGTGGGTCATTACCACTGTACGTGTATGGGTGGGCGGGTGGGTCATTGCCACTGTACATGAATGGGTGGGCGAGTGGGTCATTGCCTCTGTACGTGTATGGGTGGGCGGTTGGGTCATTATCACTGTACGTGTATGGGTGGATGGGTGGGTCATTGCCTCAGTACGTGTACGGGTGGGTGGGTGGGTCATTACCACTGTACGTGTATGGGTGGGTGGGTGAGTCATTGCTACTGTACGTGTATGGTTGGGCGGGTGGGTCATTGCCTCTGTATGAGTATGGGTGGGCGGATGGGTCATTACCACTGTACGTGCATGGGTGGGCGGGTGGGTCACTGCCACTGTACATATATGGGTGGGCGGATGGGTCATTGCCACTGTACATGTATGAGTGGGTGGGTGGGTCATTGCCACTGTACGTGAATGGGTGGGTGGTTGAGTCATTATTACTGTACGTGTATGGGTGGGCGAATGGGTCTGGTATAAGTTAATGTGTTGAGATTGTTAATTTAAATTGTAAATATATAAAAACGTAAATCCATTTAATCGATCATAGTAATTAATTTTAAAAAAATAATTACTGAACTCAACAACAAAATTGTAATTTAATTGAGTATTTTGTAGCCCATTGTTTACGTACAAACCTAAATTTAACTTAATTGATTTCTTTTTTGTAAACAAATTAAAGACAATGCTTGACAATCGTTAATCCTACTTACAAGCACGCTACACTATTTCATTAAAACATAGATTTCTTTCTGTTTCATCCAGCATTCAATCACCAATGGTTACTCTTCAAGATCATGTGTCGTCTCTCAGTTTTATGCCAACGACTAGTTAAAATTAAAAAAAAATTCATTTTAAACGTGCGTTTAACCCCCTGAGCATGTTTGATTGAACTAAGAAACCTATCGGTCTAACGAACACCTGTGGTCTGAAGGTGTGTTAGTTATCTATTCTTTTGGGACTCCCATTTTGGCAGTAATCTCTACCTTTTATACACGTAGTACAAGTGCCATGAATGCATTAATCACTACTGATAGCACATGCTGTCAGATAAAAGAAATTGAATTGTGGTATAAATGCAAATGCATTCATACGTTTACTTAAATGAACTTAAGTAAATTAGTGTGTTTAATAAATAGTATAATATACAATAATTAAAATGGTTTTAGTGATTAATTTGTGGTTTAAAAAAATACACGTGATAAAATTTTATTCTATGGTTTAACATCAGTATATTTTTTAACAATACGTATTGAAAATGTTTATAAACTACTTATATTCTGGGAATGCCTAATAAAAATTTGTAGTTTTTTCTACGCCAAATAATAATTTCACCAGCCCCTCCCCTGAAAATACTTTAACTTCTCACACACTATAATTTCTATTCAATCCTCAACCATCTACTTTGATGAAAACATGAGTTAATTAAATATAAATATTTAAGTAGAAAGAGGATTAGGTAATAAAATGTTTATTTGACTTTATACACGAAATATTTATAAAATATTCATAGTGATATGTAATTTATATAACATTAGTTATTTATTTTTTATTATGCTTATTCTACATTATATCTACTGAATAAAAAGACCTAAATAGACTTTGTATTTTCACCGTCCAATATATACAATTACATTTAAAAAAACTTATGGTTTCTATACACAACATATGAATAGAAATCCTGAAATTCAAGAAAAATATCACCAAGATTTGTTATTCAGATGTAAATTGTTTATTTTTTTATGGTTATTTTGCAGGTTGTAAGGAGGTAAATTGTAACTACAAAGAGGGCTGTGCATCAGGCCTTCCTTCTCTTTACTTTTTTTATAAATGTAAGTTAATTTAAGTCACTTGAGAACGAGTTAAGCTTCTAACCTCTTGAAACGTTAAGTAGTTAAAACACTCACTTGACTGAAAAGTCCAACAAAACTTATAAATCAAAATATCTACAATGACATAATGAACTTTAAATAAAATGCAGATGCTTACTTAATAGAAAAACACCAATCATAATGCAGAAATTTGTCTAAAAAATATACTTATTATAGAGAAAAAAACTTTCAAAATAAGTTTGAAACTTTACTAATCCCATCATTTTGTATCATAATGATCCTTAGTTTCTACATGTTATGACTTTGGCTACTGCAGACCCAATAACATCAAAATAACATTATAAAGTTCATTATTCTTGAATGTAGAATCACTGCTATAACATAGGGATATTATAAATAGAAAATTATCCTATTTTAATTTCCCAAGAAACAATTCTAAAATAATTACACATAATCATAGCTCTCAGTATATGATTATTAGATATAATTAAAATCTACACATTTTAAACTTTTATTATTATTTATAAAACTATTATTGATATACAAGATGAAGTTAATATAGAAAAATGTTATACACATTTTTATAAATATTTATGTTTACAACTACATATGGTATTTATTAATAAATATTATTGTTTTTATGTTTAAACTCATGTGCAGGCTTTAATGTTTATGTTTATAGGTTAAACTAAACTATACTAAAACACACTTATTACAAAGTAAGTTTGCAAGTAGAAGAAATAACTACAAATAAACTACATTTGGATTTAACCTGCCGTTGACAGCTGAAACAAGAAAGATTTCCGTTTGATATAACTCAGTTTAATTGAAAGTTGCTTTCCATTAGATGTTACAAGTTAGTCGTAAGATGACTTAATGAGTGGGGTTTTATATAATATATTCATCGAAATACATTTTAACTAAATGCAAACTGTAAGCAGTCACCCAATCGTTGTAAATTTATTGCAGTAGTTATTTAAAGTGTATGAAAAATCTGTTACGTTTATTTTATTTTATGCACCTAACTTGTTTGTAACACTTTAACATCGTCCTGCCTCATAATTAATCATCTAAATGTTATAATTTTTAGAATAGTAATATTTTTACAAATTACATTCATAGCATATTTTAAAACTGATTTCGTCCTACCTAGAACTCGGATGAGTTTTTTTTCAAGGGTTTTGATGAAAATATATACAATTTTAGATAGAAAAAGATGTTTACCCTTTCTAATTAATTGAGAACATTCTCTAAGAATCACCCCTCTTAAGATAAAATAAATTTAAAAAAACGCAAGTACAGTCATAAACATAATATTGTGCTCAAACTGAATACAAATATTATAATTATAATACTCAAGGCGATATTGTTCTCACTATGCAACAAGAAAAATTATTTTCAATGAATTATCTTCAAAAATAAAAAAAATATGGATAGCAAGACTTTATTGTTAGTTAAACTTTTATTTATAGGTAATATGTTAATATTATAGATACATATTTATTAGATAGTATTTGCATATAGTTAATTAAAATAAAGTAATTACATTATTATTTTACCAACCACATCAATTTTCTTATTTTTAAGACAACCACAACTATCCATTAAATATCTAGTTTGTTAATAGTTTTTCTAATGTATTGGTAATATAAGATTTAGATTTATGTATTTATTTAGCTTGTGGTTTGTTTCAAAATGAGTTTCTTAAATAATTATTTTACATCTTGGGTATCATTAGCAAAAGTAAGAATTAAAATGTAAAACAATGTTTGATAGAACTCGTTAAAATCCAACTCACAAAAAAACTCCTCACTCAATGTTACCAGCAAATTTTAAAATGGAAAAGTAATAACAATATTCTATATTTAATTTATTGAGCGATAATTTTAAATTATGCAACTCTTCAAATATGCAATTCTTATATACGGTAGTAAAAGTTACTTATATAGAGATTTGAGTCTTTTTATTGTATAGTTCTTTTTTTTAATTCGAAATTATAAATGTAAATTTGCATTGCTTCATTGTATTATTTCATTTTCTTAGAATTTCACTCACCAATAAAAGGACAATTATAATGATGCTTGCCCACCCATACACGTACGGTGGTGATGACGGATGAACCTACCATCCACCAATACACGTACGGTGGTGATGACAGATGACACTACCGTTCACCCATACACTTACGGTGGTGATGACGGATGACCCTACCGTCCACCCATACACGTACGGTGGTGATGACAGATGACCCTACCGTCCACCCATACACGTACGGTGGTGATGACGGATGACACTACCGTTCACCCATACACTTACGGTGGTGATGACGGATGACCCTACCGTCCACCCATACACGTACGGTGGTGATGACAGATGACCCTACCGTTCACCCATACACATACGGTGGTGGTGACAGATGACCCTACCATTCACCAATACACGTATGGTGGTGAGGACGGATGACCCGACTGTCTACCCATACACGTACGGTGGTAATGACAGATGACCCTACCGTCCACCAATACACGTACGGTGATGATGACAGATGACACGACCGTCCACGCATACACATACGGTGGTAATGAAATATGACCCTACCGTACAACTATACACGTACAGTAGTGATGACGGATGACACGACCATCCACCCATACACTTACGGGGTTGATGACAGATGACCCTACCTTACAACTATACACGTACGGTGGTGATGACAGATGATCCAACCATCCACCCATACACGAACGGTGGTGATGACAGTTGACCCTATCGTCCAATCATACACGTTTGGTGGTAATGATAAAAATAAAGTGGTTTGTTCACTGTCCGATAGGAGTAAGATTCTTATCAATATTGATTGTGTCTATTAGTCAGCCCTTAAGACATTACGACCACCATATTTCACTGGTTTCGATTGTACAACATCTTCTTTTTTAAACTGTAAGAAAAATATTTTTATTCATATTTAGTATAGACGGGCCTGTTTTTTTTAAATTAGGTAACACGTTTTGTAGTGAAACAATACATATATTTACAAGTGAACAAACATCCTTCACTTACTGGATATTAATAATATACACGTAAGCCGAACTCTATAAATTTGTATTTGCTTGTGCCTAGGTAATGTGAAATATATATTATAAATAATTGAATCACATTGAAAATTCAAAACACATTAACTAAGTAAGATGTCGATAAGTAAATTATACTGAAAATGTTTTTAGGTTTGGTTCTGTAAAACATAATTTGTAGAAATAAACGTAAGTTTAAAAAAACATAAGAAAACTAATTTTTAATGTGAAAATGTATGGATAATTAAGTATTACTCGATCAGACGTTTCTTCCTAACTATAAACGTAGGGAGTTTTTGAAAATATTCTTACCAACTTTATAGGTTTATCTGATTTGATCACTCGTTTCAGCATTGAAAAAATTCTTAAATTATTTATTTTCTTAACCTTATTCTATTTTAAATATTGATTTTCTTATCAATTTTCTTGTCTAATTTATAATTAAAAACAATATAAATGGTATCTGGTGCAAAATAAATTTAAACTATAAAAAATCAATTGAAACATGAGACATGGGAATTGGTAATATGAATGAATTGGTAATATGAGAGTAGGATGAATGTGGGTGACCTGTTTGGTCTGGTTACTAAGTTTGACCTATGCTCAGAAAGGGTTATTTACTAATATCCTATTATCTAGGCAACTAATGGACCTGTATTTTTGCGAGGAATATTGGTCTGATTTTTAGAAAATGTACCACAATTATACCCAAATCTCTCTCTCATTAACAATATCTGGACACTGCCTACTACAACATGGACACTCCAGAATTCTATAATAGTGTCCACGCTGATGGCAACCATTGAGACGCTCGAAAAGAGAGTCTATTACCTATAAATCTCCACAACACTTTGTTCCCAAGTAGCTTAGAGTAAAGCACTGCACCACTAGTGCCAACTACAGACAGAAAAGTCAGAAAACAGAATTGGTAAACATATTTAAGTTTTCAACGTTATAATTTTTATTTTATTCACTTTTCAACATAAGAAGGAATTTATGGCCTAGCTCCTCTAATAAATGAATTTAAATTATGTTATTTAATGTTCATTAAGGATAGTTGTATTTATTCTGTGGAAAGTTTCGTCAGTTAGCTGTTTGAGGAAGCACTTTAAATTTTAACTTTTCATGTATGGATTTAGGCCAACAAATAATTGAACAAAACAGACTATATGTTCTTTAACATGTTTATATAAATAGAATACAGTAAGGACGTGTTCAAAATAACTTTTCAGCCAAACATTTGATAATTAGAGAAGATTATTTTGTTAATTTAACTAAATAAAAAAAATCATTCAAACTGATAAAACGCTTTACAGTAGTTGAGTTAACAAAATCTTAAAGAAAAAGATGTAACCATATAGTTAATGAAATAATGTTATATGTCTCGTAAAAGTATTGACAAACAAACAAAGAAGAAGTTTGCTTAGTGTTAATATGTTGCTTACTAACAGTATTATATTTCATATATGAAACATTCTTATATGATTTAAAATGAGCTCCTATCGATCTCAATAAACAGAAGGAGTGTATAGATCCAGATCATAATTTTCCCAGCTATATGTAGCATTATATCGATATTTATGGTTGTTTTTCTTGGATATATTGTTGTGATAGGTTTTGTTGGTTATAATCTGCACGGTGACTCTATATGAATCCGTGTAAAAGTAAAAGTGTAAATTAAATGAAAATGTAAAAGTTTATACGGGAGAGTATTAAGTCAGTTGCCCCCAACTTGTATCTACAGTTTATAAAATATTAAAGTTTTGAATATTTCGTTGTATAAATACTAACCAACACTACATTTAGTGTTTAAATGTAATTACAGATTAAATGGAGTTCAATATAAGGAACAGTCTTAACATTTTTAAACGGGAACGTAATCATAACATATGTAATTAAAAATTGTAATTTCCAGTCGAAAACTATAGCGAAATCCAAACTAAAAGGAAACATCTCGTTATTTAGTTATACATTATTTTGCTATTTTATTTTATCAGTCATAGGGTGTGTGTGTGTGTGTGTGTGTGTGTGTGTGTGTGTGTGTGTGTGTGTGTGTGTGTGTGTGTGTGTGTGTGTGTGTGCGCGTGCGTGCGTGCGTGCGTGTGTGCGTGTGTGTGTGCGTGTGTGTGTGTGTGTGTGTGTGTGTGTGTGTGTGTGTGTGTGTGTGTGTGTGTGTGTGTGTGTGTGTGTGTGTGTGTGTGTGTGTGTGTGTAAGGAAACAAAATAAAAAAAAATCAACATATTTATATACAACCTTTTTTTTAAATCGATAATCAATTGGTATCTCGTTGATTATCAATTTGTCAGTCTATAACAAAAAAAATCCTAAACCCTTAACTGGTTCTGTTTCAGCTATGACAAATTAGTTTTAGTTATAAAAATATAAAGGTGACGGCGAAATAAATAAATAATAACTATAAAACGACACATGATGTCCGATTGCGAAATTGTGATATTAAGTGACACCACGTTCTTCTTATTTTAAATTTTGAAGTTGACTTTTAGTTATTGGACCCAAAGTGATCCTTGATAACATTTGAACACTCTAATAATAGTTATGGTTAATAATATTTTTAAAAAGACATAACTAAAAACCGATTGATCTCTGGTTACTAGTTAGGGGTTAACAGACTGCTTAAATAGCAAAGCAATTTTAATTAGCAAATAAAATGTAAATAAGGAACGACACATCCTTCTTATATTCTGATTGCACTATCGTTTTAATCATGAAATAACACTGTTAAATACATATTACATGACCGTATTTATATTTAAGATGTTGAAGTTGATTCCTAAATCTTGGACCACAAGTGATCTTCAATAGAATTGAAGCAATCTACACGTAGTTAAAATTTCTATTTATCTAACGGCATATTGAACAAGCAAATATTTCACAAACTTTAGAAACAAGTAGGGGGTAACTGGATTGAAACTCTCCATGTACAGCTTTATAAAGGTTATTATCTATATAAATGGATTTCTCTAATCGTATAGGCCTATTTTTTATAGAGACTATATTTTTTTTACCCAAAGCACTAAATAAGATTTGTTCCAAGGAACTCGATTGTAGATTACTCATTGTTTCTACTGCAAGCAACACGATATTTCGCTGCAAAGATAGATCTTTTACTTCGGTTAATTCTACTTTCTTTGGAGTGTTCGGGGTCATTTTCGAGCTCCCTGATTAAAGCACAAGGTCATCTTTTTTTAAAGCAGAGCAAGAGACTATGGTTTTAGAAAATCGTTCAGGGTAAAAAAAAAAAAAACATTGTTTAGCCTTGCAGTAGTTTCATAAAGTATTTTACATAGGCTATGGTCAATTTCAGTTATTTAAGTAAAACTAATTTAATATTGGTTTATTGGTATCTTGCCTTTGACATATTTACTACAAAAGACATATATAATGACATATTTATATTCATTAATATCCTCGTTAAGTAAGGTCATCGTGACTACCATAGTATTTTTTCAGTATTTTTTTTATTAGTTTCATTCTAACAAATAATGCAAAGAAAAATCTAACAACTAGTGTTAAACCAAAATATAGGTTACTTTTCACGTATACACACGACAATTCTAGTATATTATATATAAAAAATATGCAACACCACTGAACATAGACTGGTGCTGAAAGGTATAAGAATAGGCAAATAAGGTTGTGACAGATAACTTTAGAAAAAAATGTTAATACCCAGCTTTTGGAAATTACAATAAGTTATTTTGTTTATTATGTAAATTTTATATAAATAATAAGCCCTCGATTAATTAAAAGCAAATCATCCTGCTGCTAGGCAACTTAACTTAAAATAATGATATAATAAATGTTTTAATTTTTTTATTTATTTTTTAAAAAAGTCAAAATGATGTTATGCTGTTTGAAATTCTAAATTTTCGTATGCGTGGAAAACGCTTAAATTAACGTTTTATATATAAAACTGAATGAGAATATTTGTCCACTCCGACATTTGAGCAACCCTCTATTAATTTGCATTTATACATTTCTATTAATTTATAAATCCAAATATATATAAATTATTTTTTGCTGGGCTTAAATATAGGTTCGACTGACATATTTTCTTTAGTCTTTTAACATGTGGGCATTAGAAAGTTTACTAAATCATATCATGCAAAACAAAGCATTACAACATTTAAAGATAAAATTAGCATAATACGCGTTGGCACATATACAGTACAAGTAAAACGTCACACAACACAAAATTTATTACAATATAAGCACAAAATGCACAAAAATATTACAATACAAGTACAAAATGCACAAATATTATAGTGATCGATTTCGGTGAACCACGCTCACCTTCCTCAGACCAGAGGGATTCACAAAAGAATGGAAACCAAATAAGATTTTTTCCATACTTTTGTAAATCCCTCTGGTCTGGTGAAGGTGAGCGTGGTTCACCGAAATCGATCACCATAATATTTGTGCATTTTGTTTTTGAATTCTAGACTTAATTCGTAGTAACAGAAAAGTACATCAATGAAGTAATGTAATACGATATTACTATAAATAGTCTATAATATACATGTATACTAAGCATTGATTCAATATAACTACCTGTCAAACCCAAACATTAGTCTTTAGTCAACGTGTCAATCACAACTTGTGTAGATGGAGGAGTTTGTTTCATAAACATATGCCATTAATCACACCCCTCATGTTACAAATGATCGCTGGAACACTTCCTGGCCATAAGAGTTTGGATTATGGATTGTTTGCATCTTACAGTTGCACCAGTCACAGTATTGTTTCCTTGTTAATAATGAAGCCTATTTTTCACTAACTAGTTCTAATTGTTTTAACAGGTAATATTAATTTACTATATAGTATTTTTCATTGATTTTTTACAATAAAAAATAAAAGATTATATTCTTGTTACTTTTGGTATGATAATTCTGAAAAATGTGCTGTAGTCTCCTTCCATCGATCTACTACACCATTGCTGCATGATTATACTATTGGACAGTGTTCAATCTCTCGAAAGTGTATGATTGGTGACCTAGGTGTTACCCTTTCATCTGATCTGAACCCAGCTTACCACATTGATGACATTGTCAGCAGAGGGACTCGTGCCCTGGAGCTTCTTATTAGAATGGCTAGAACTGGGTTGAGTGTCAATGCATTTAAGTACCTTTATATTGCCCTGGTGAGGTCTATATTGGAGTTTGCCACTGTTGTATGGTCCTCATACCAGATTGGACACATCCAGCGTCTTCGGGAAGGTGCAGGACCGCTTTCTGCGTGTGGTAGGAGTGAACCTTGGTTTCAACTATGGCAATGTACCGCCGACATGGATTGTAACTCTATTGGGCTTGGACTCTTTGCGAGCTAGAAGGCAGCTGCTAGATGTGTCGTTCCTGCACAAACTGCTCCGGACTGAAGTTATTTGCCCTGAACTTCAAAGCTTCATTGACATCAGAGTGCCTAATCGAACACGC
Source organism: Stictocephala bisonia (assembly GCA_035578905.1). Lineage (NCBI taxonomy): Eukaryota > Metazoa > Arthropoda > Insecta > Hemiptera > Membracidae > Stictocephala > Stictocephala bisonia. Next base: position 137,198 of record JAQJVL010000686.1, on the reverse strand, counting down.
TCACTGGACCTATTTTGCCATCGATCCCATCCGACCAATTACATGTCATGTAGTGCTGCTGTTCCTTACCTTCATCGTCTTAGAAACCTCGTCTGTCCCGATCACGACTTCTTCCATGACAGTAGTCAACATCTTAAGAAGGGTTTTCTCTCTTTAGAAATCTTGGACGATAATAATAATAATAAATGTTTTATTGCATATTTTTACATGTGTATAATGCATCGCAATCGTCATTACTATAAAATGTCATACGATGTCTGAAGCGACGCTGTTCGTCAGGCTAAAATAATCAGCTTGAATGTATATTGTTGAGTTATTTAATTATTGTTGATGTTTCTGTTTTAATATTGTTATTAGTTGTAATATGATACATAGGTACTGTTGTTTGTATTATTATCTTAAAGCACATGTTTAAGTGATGTATATATTGCTATGTACCAATTTTTATATATTATTATTATTTTTTTTCTTCGAGTTATTTTCAGTTAAACTAATATCGCATATTACGCTAAATATGTATGTATCCTTTAAATAATGTTAGATTTTTCTTTTTTTAATACAAGCTGTTTATTATAAGTCATCTTGGTTTATGTATGTAACTCTTTGTAAATTGGCATTTGTCGTTAATAAATAAATAAATACGTTCTCGTTCCTTTAATGAATGTAGTTACCGTAAGCTAATTTAAAAATCAGAATAATTGTAAAGAACATCAAGCTTGCATGAAAATAATATAGAGTAAATTAACATAGAGTAAAAGATTTTTGTTTTTAGTAACGTATATCTTGCGAGACACGAGAAGTAGTCGGCCACATTTGTTTCTTTGAAATTGTCTATGCCTTCGCAATTTGCGTCGCACGCAGTTGTACTCTTTATATAAATTATTGAATCAGTTTTTTGTTAGACACCAAATTGTGATTTATGTTTATTCGGATTTCAACGTATCTGGCTTGCTATGTCGCTACATTAGGCCGGATGTTTACATTATTCCTCATATATTTATTTAATCATACAATTAAAGCCAAGATTTTTTAACGACCAGACTAGATAATTTACGTGAATGTAAAGTAACATATTGTACATTTTAACACTAAATGGCATGTTAACAAACCAAATTTGTCTCAGGATTTTCAGGACGAAAATCAGCTCATTTTTCATTAATACTCAATAACACATATAAGTCACAATTTGTATCAAGCGTTTTTGAAATAATCCTAGCCTATTTCAATTTAATATGTTAGGTGGTTTCTTGGCCCAGTATTAAAATAGAACAATACCACGTCATTTGAAGCCCTGAAATTAAAATTATTCGTCGTAAAGGAAACCATAACAGTCTAATACAAAGTTCTAGCGACAATATGTTGCGGAGAATAGTATTTTCAAAATGACATTCAGTATTCAGTATTCATTTCAACTATTATGTTCAACTATATTCATGTTCAACTATTAACAATGGTACTTCTATTCAAACTCATTCCATTCCAAAACTACACTTTCATTTTATCGTTTCAACTATTACAAAGGTTATAAAAAGAGAGGTTAGGGACATTATTGGACTCCCTCTTTATGTAGATGATCTTAATTGTGTATAAAATAGTAAATTATATTATACATTTTACAAGTTTTCAAAATAATTCTTCTCTTTTACTTATGACATATTTAAAATTGACAGTTACATAATATAATGATATATTAACAGTAAATACATATATATATAAACTAACTTTAAGAAATTATACGTAAATAAAAATTGCGAAAGTGTTGTTTGTAAATGTATTGAAACGTATTTTTCATACGACCTTCCAAGTCATTTCGCAATCAGGTTTAAAAATTAAATGTTACTTTAATATTTAAGATGAATAACGCATATCATAGGATTGTAACTTTACAAATGGTATAGTGCTTATTAAAGTGTTCATTAATTACATATAAACTCACTATAAAAATAAACTTAATGAGCTATAAATATTTATCCACAAACTTATTACCACAGTTTTTAAGATAAATAGTTTTTAATACGCTTTTAAAATAGTAACAACTCATACTTTACTCAGGGATGTTTAACCCTTAAAGTGGGATTAACAGATGGAATACAATGGCTATGTAAAAATGTACTCCAAAGACTTATTCGAAGTCCAGAAACACAACACTTCATAGAAGAAAATAAAGTTTATTGCAATATTCTTCTAATTATGCTCACTTAGAGTAAAAATACAGTTTTTATTAATTTATGTTTTGTTAACTTTCATTATAAACTTAATAAACTAGAGAACAGCTTTAATGTCGCATTATTGCTGATAGAGAAGTGACAACAGCTAATGGGCTAAGATAGTGGCTTAGCTCGTGTCCGGCCCGGGTTTAGTTCATAGCATGACAATGGGGTTCTTACCCCTGTTAAGGGTCTACGTTAAGCCTACTCAACAAAAACTTCCTTAACTATCCTGGTGACGGGAACTGTCTTAATTAACAATCTCTCCCTACTAAAAGGTATTCGAAATTAAAATTTGTATAGTTAAGACCGAAAAGTTTTAATATTTACCTCTTGACATAAAAAATTGCAATGGAAAACAAATTTTAACTTCCAAATTTAAGACGTGAATTTGTATTGAACAGGAGAATGATTTATTAATACTCTAACTTGCTAAAATAATTGTTTCTATAAAATTAAGGCACTTTTTCAGTAGGCTTTTTTAACATAATTTCTTAGTTATTCTGTTCAAATATGGGTTTTTCTTAGTACTACAAATATCTATAGTTAGTTTGTCTCCTTTCAGGCTTGAAAGAACTGGTTTTTATTGGTCAGCTTAGTTCCAACCAAAAATGGTATCATGTTAAATGTAATTTGAAGAAAAGTAAAAATGTATTTACTTTTTTTGCATATGATAATCTCTTTTTTCAGATGACTGTATTTGTAATGGTCTGTCACTTATTTATTATTAGTGGGGAATTTCATTTATTTGAGTGGGAATAACGTTAATTTTAAATATATATATTTAAAATCGTAATTAAATTCAAGATTATGTTTTGTTTATTCAAATAAAGTATATTTTGATTATAAATTAATTATTATATATATACTGGTCAGCATTTAAATTTCTGCTATCAAGGGGATTTCTTTAATCTTTATTTAACTGTGCAGGAATCCCTATGTGATCTTGCTATGGTTTAGAAATAAATATTCAATTAGAGAAAATTTCTTCTAAGCGATGTCATGCAAATAAATAAACTCAACGATTACTATTACAATTTGAACAGATATGTAATAATAATAAGTTTAAATTAATTGATTTTAAGGTCGTGAAACCTTCAGACACTCCTGCCCTCTTGACGCTCATCTAGAGAGGAAGTACTCTGAAAAGGTTCTATGATTGGCGAAACCCAATTAAAACAATACTTGAAAGAAGTAGTCAATTAAAACCTTCTATAAGAAAGGCTATGTTCATTTTCAAGTGGATTACTAATTTTTGTAATAAATACAAATTTATTTAAAAAATGCATTTTTTAAAAATAAATATGACTAATAAGGATTTCTACTAATTTAGAAAAAACTAAATGTATAGTTATTATTATCAAATGACAATGTAATTTAACATTTTAAATACATTTACAGTTGATTAGGACTAACAAAGTAATTTGAATGATGTATCACATGTAACTATTTTATTTCCAGGAAATTTTAAGATGTTGAATGTTATAGAGGAGAGACAACATTCTTTAAAATATTCATAAATGGTTTTTACTAAACCCTATTATTAACGGTATAATTATTTTAATTGAATGCGAAAATAAATGTTACGATTGAGGCTTCTTTATAAAAAGTAGTTTTTTTAAAGTTATTTCAAATTAGTTGCTAAAAGTAATTACATCATTTTGAAAGTATACTATTTATGAATAATATACTTATAGACAACATTACTCATCTCTAAGTAACATTGTATTGAACCACCCACCTACCTAAACACGTAGAGTGGTATTGACCCACCCGCCCACCAATACACGTAAAGTGGTATTGAACCACCCCCACCCCCCATACAAGCAAAGTGGTATTGACTCACCCGCCCATCTATACGTCCTTACACATACAGTACAGTATCCTACGTAGCATGTTTTATATATATTTTTTAAATATTATTGTGATTTGGTTAACCAAAACACGTTCACTATACTCTACTCACACCAGAAGGATGAACAATTATTAAGAAAAAATGTCAACTAACAATACTTTCCCACTTATAAACTTGTTATGTTCCAATCAATAACCTATGATGGTTGATTGTGTATAGGGGAATCAGGTGAAATACCTTGGTCTATCAATACTATTGGGTGTTTCATTTTCTCTATAATTCTTAAAAACACAGTATTAAAATAGATCTTAGAATTACAATCAAATAGTTCATTCTTATGTTACTTTCTTATGTTTCTTATTTTAATATAATAAGTTTATCCCATTCACTATAATAATCACATATTATCAGTGTCAAGCTACATAGATCATGGCTATTCCTTAAATGGGTGACCGTTGAGTGATCCCCTCACTGGTGGTGGTTGGGAAGTCACCCTTAAGCCGTTAATCCCCATGTTAAGTGTTATGTAGGTATTTAAGCCCCAAATTTAATAATTTAAAAAATAACTTCTTTAACATTTAACTTATTTGGCCCATAATAAATAGTTATCTACTAGAATTTATGCTACTTAACACATCCTGACCTAAATCTTAGAAGAATATGAGAGAGACCAATCCAAACCTACAAATAAAACAGTTAATGGTGCACAATCCTTTTGGAGGAGCGTTTGCTACTCAAACATGTAGGGTAATTATTTCATTAACATTGAAAATTGATTAAAATAGTATTAATTACAAAATATATTAAACCTATGGCAATGTAAGAGCGGTAAAATATGTGTTCGTACACGAATTCTCCATAAAGGTTTTTAAGCGATTGGATAGTGAATAAGAATGCTACTAATGTTTAAAAAAAGTAACTATTTCTATAAAAAACCTATAGAAGGAAGGTCTAGTTGTATACGGGATTTAGTACGATTGTAAAAACTAATTTCAATATTTCTAGTTACTAATATTACCCTAAAATAATTAATAGTACAGCGTATAAATAATGTACATTTCTCTTAACAATTGTGTCTAGGAAGTGGCCTACTAAATGCAACTGTGTAGTACAAACCTGTGTAATTAATTTTAATAATAACCAGAAAGACAGTAGCCTGTGGGATTGGCAATGCGGTAGCCAGCCCCGCCCACTATGTCATTACCAGCAGTGACCATTGGTTGGTTTGATTAACACCAACGAATCAAGAGTAGAACGATAAAATTAAACAGTGTTTCGTGTTGAAATAACTAATAATAATACCGAGATCAATAATAATTCAAAAAATAAATAGCAATTAGGCAAACTTGTGCAGTTCATATAAGTTTTGTTTTTAACTAAACATTGTTTTGGAAGTTTAACACTTAAAGGTGGAAGTTAGTCACGCCCTTGATGTCCGACAGCTGAGTGGTAGAATGATTTACCTCCGCTGCTGAACACAAATTTTTAAAATTATTTCCTCTTCTCCACCCAGAGATTGAACGCTTGCTGTAGTTGCATACTTGCAACCCATGGTGTTGCAGTGGTATCCACTCACCCACCCACCCTTATGCATACAATGGAAATTAACCCTTCCACTCACCCTTACACGTACAGTGGTATTGAGGGCTAAGGACATCACATTCTGTTGAGCCCAATTAAACTAATAGATGTTTAGAATTCTCTTTCTATCAATCCAGAATATATTTCAATGTAGTAGAACGATATATAAAAGTGATTTTATTAGTGACTTTTTTATATTTTAACTCGTTTTTTAAATATTTTAACTAAAAATAGTTTTACTATTCACAACCTAGTTATAAAATAAAAGATTTTGAAACGCATTAATATAGTTGTTTCATAAAAAATATTTATGATATGTCACCATAATTAGTTGGACTATTGTAAATTGACTACACGACTGTGTTGATTAAAACAACAGATTACTTATACTCTTGTGCAATCATTGTTTACCTCATTTTCAAATTAAATCTAATAATTATATAAATAGTGATTCCGATAAACAAAAATATTCTTCTAATAACATAATTGGTTTACACCCCTTTGTTTGTTAATTATCTGCATTAATAACGTAGTTGGTGATTAGTGTTTCAGTATTGTTTTTGCCACTTGTTTCAAGCACTGGTTAGTTAGTGCAGAAAATATTACTAAACATGTAGGAGTATTATTGAAAGTAATAAGAAGACAGAGGACATTGGGATTAACGTTTTAAGAAGACGTTTTAGGAGTTTATTAAATATATAAGTTACTCACTACAATATAATTAAACAAAGGCACAATATAACATTTTATATATATATATATATATATATATATGATTGATATGAAATATGAATTTTTTGCATGTTATTTCCTCAATAATAACTATGAAAAAACTACATTACAAAAGTGAATAGGCATATCTTTCATAAAACCTCCTGGGTGACAGTTTAAACTAAAGATATATATGTGTTGGTTGTTTAATGCTTTAACCACCATGTCAGTCAAACAAGACTGACAGTGACTCCCCTCCCCCCCCCCAGCTCAACATTTGCTATCTCCCCACACACGCCAGGCTATTTAGGTTTACACAAACTTACATTTTGTCAGTCATATTTGACTGATAGCAAATTTGCATCCTATGCCGTGTCAGTCAAATTTGACTGACAAGGAAGGTTTTTTTAAATTTCAATTTTAAATTGCCCTTATTGAAGTTTAAAAGGATAAATAAAAACACTTTTTTAAAGATAAGTGACTATACGTTAATATGCAACAATAGAAACTGACAAATGTAATAAGAAATTATGTGAAAAAATGCTAAAATTCAAACAAAAATTAGTAATAAAAGTTGATATTTCCATTTAAGCTTAATCATGAGCCACCAGATAACAAGAATGGCACATAGTAAGCTCATCAGGATATATCGAGCACTAATTCAAATGCGAGTGCAACGACTTACTAGACAGGTGATTGTTTAGTGACAGTCGAAAAAGACTAACATGGCTTCACAGAGGGAAAAATAACTTTCTCACACCGTCAGTCAAATACGACTGACATCACCTGATAGTATAGTCATATTTTTACATTTAGACGAGCCAATCAGTATAAATTACGTATTAGTCAGGTTAGTATAACTTCCGATAGATAGTGTGGTGTGAGCGAGAAATCTATCGTCTACTCGCCTGGCGTACGTCGGCACATCACTGTCGGTCTTATACGACTGACATGGCATCGATGGAATGTTTATAGTCAGTCTTATACGAATGACATGGCACCAATGAAATGTTTATAGTAAGTCAAAAATTACTAACACGGTGACTACAGAAACTATTAAAAAATTAACCTTTGGTTAAAGTTTTAAGATTTTGTGATACAAAATAAATACAATGCCAGATATATATTGAAAAACTTTCTCAAGCGAGACCTTTCAACTGCAATGATGCCATTATCTGAGACCTCACGAATATGTTTTGTTAATATTCTTTTTAATATTATAATACAGCCGATTTGTTTGATTTTTAACACGAGTTATAATTATATTGGCCTCTTGTAGAATACTTTGGCAACCAATAACTTCTTTTACGTCTATTTACTTATATTAATATATTTACTTTATTTAAATTTATAGTTTAACCCTGGATCATGAGATGGTGCATAATTTATGCTCCTCACAATGCCACCCAGAATCGTGGGGTGGAGCATAGTTTATGCTCCTCACAATGCCACCCAGAATCGTGGGGTGGAGCATAATTTATGCTCCTCACAATGCCACCCAGAATCGTGGGGTGGAGCATAGTTTATGCTCCTCACAATGCCACCCAGAATCGTGGGGTGGAGCATAGTTTATGCTCCTCACAATGCCACCCAGAATCGTGGGGTGGAGCATAATTTATGCTCCTCACAATGCCACCCAAAATCGTGGGGTGGAGCATAGTTTATGCTCCTCACAATGCCACCCAGAATCGTGGGGTGGAGCATAATTTATGCTCCTCAAAATTCCACCCAGAATCGTGGGGTGGAGCATAGTTTATGCTCCTCACAATGCCACCCAGAATCGTGGGGTGGAGCATAATTTATGCTCCTACATTAAAACCAATAAAACATATGTTTATCATGTAGCAAGCACGACAACGTTGATACCAATCGACGCAGAATGTCCTGATCTATACATTTCAGAATTCAGTACAAGTAAACGTCACACAACACAAATTTATTACAATATAAGCACAAAATGCACAAATATACTACAATACAAGCACAAAATGCACAAATATTATGGTGATCGATTTCGGTGAACCACGCTCACCTTCCTCAGACCAGAGGGATTCACAAAAGAATCATTGATTCTTTGTGATTCATGATTCTTTTGTGAATCCCTCTGGTCTGAGGAAGGTGAGCGTGGTTCACCGAAATCGATCACCATAATATTTGTGCATTTTGTGCTTGTATTGTAGTATATTTGTGCATTTTGTGCTTATATTGTAATAAATTTGTGTTGTGTGACGTTTACTTGTACTGTATATGTACCAACACGTATTATGCTAATTAAAAAACTATTTCAGAATTTTAATAATTTTGTTATGCAATTTTACAAACATAGGAAATTGTGAAAAAACAGACTTCTGCTCAATTTCCACCCGGTGGAGGTCGAGAGTGGTGAAAAGGCGATTATTGTCGAATGATTGAAGGACAACCAGAAGAAAGAATAATTTGTACCAAATATCAGTCTGTAGGGAATAAAATACTTTAACAAAATAAATTTTATTGTTCAAGCTGCATTGGAAATTTTACAAAAAGTTTGCTCGTGTAACCTTGTTTGAGTGTTTTCTCTCAAGTGAGTCGAGGCATCATTTATGCCTTTAATAAAAGTTTAGCTAATAAGTTATTTATTGATATACAAACAAACAAAAAATTAGCCACAAAAACAGAGAGTTCATAAGTCGATTGGTGCCGTTTTGAGGGATTTCCGCGCAGTAAGTTGTCAATGGTCACGTGATATGTTTTCTGTTCGGCGAGTACAACGACAACCCGGCAACGGCAGTCAGTCATCTAAGCCATATTGTTTGGTGCGCGTCGGATTTTACTTGTCAGTGATTTATTCGCTGTAATCATTATAAATTATTATTTGTACTAATACAATTATGTGTTATGTATAGTGTAGTGATAGTGGAATGTGTTATAGTAGTTAATAGTGTAAAAAATATCAATAATACTATAAATATGTTAATTAGTTTTGATTTTTGTTTATTATTATTGAACATAATGGTATATAAAACAACGATCTAGTATACAAAGAATGCTCAAATTTATCAATATCAATAGATCCTGGTATTCAGAACTAAGGATGAGTCAAATATTTCATTTTGTATTGTAGACATACTTGTAAGTGTATTTCAGTGTTTATTTGATATATGTGTAAATATTTATGTAGGGACAAGCCTAAACATTAATTTTTTATCCGACTTGAGCTAACAAAGTGTTCACAGATTAGTGTAGCATAGTAAAAATAATAATAATAATTTAAAAGAATAGTATGTACTAATTCTGTTCAATGTAAATTATTTGTTAATTTTAGTTATACGACAACAATATGACTTAGTATGTTATGTATTGCTAAAAACATATTTAGGTACACTAAGGTAATATATTTTTTATACTTCTATTCAGAGATATGTGTTCCATCAAGTTTAACTGTCGTATAAATTCCCAAAAATATTTTACATATTTTATAATGTTTACAATATGCACTATTTTTCAAGTGTCATTTACACAATTTGTGCACGCTCACTTATGGTTTTATAAATTTTGTATTTTTTGGAATATTTTAATATATTTTACTTTTTCTTGTAGCTAAATTTTAATAATAAAGCACTTGTATCAAATAAATATAAAAAAATCATACATATCCCTTATTTTTGGATTGTTATGTAATTTTTCACAGACATTTTTCGTTTCTGTGCTAAACTTTTTATTTTTCCCAACAAACTAAAAATATAAAAATGTGTTTATGGTTACAATATGATTATTACTCCTACAACTTTTTCTCGTCTCTTCAATGGTGATTTTTTTAATTTTTACTTTTACTATTTGAATACCTACATGATCATACAATGTAACTTTGCACATTTTCTCATTTTTGCGTTTTACGAAAACAAAAATTATCTCAAAAAACCTAATAGTTTATCTAAAATGTAACAACATTTTATTATAGTGCACTAAATAATAAACAATTTGGTTATCTTGGAATTATGTTTAAAAAATTTTAGTGTTCCGAAGGAGTTTTATAGCTTAAAAGTTACGTATAATTTTAAAAATATTTTTCAACCTTTTCTTGACAATAACTATTTAATAAATTTGTTTATAAGCTTTGTTGGTAGTATGTAAATGTACAGTTATTTGGAAGAAAAATGATATGATAAAATTTACATTTTGAGCAGCTTTAGCATTTTTTATGATTTAAAAAAAAAAGGCTTGCGAAGCGGCGAAAAAAGGACCTAGAAGTTGGGAGCACATAATAGATCAGTCATTACTCATGATATAGGATTAAAATGGAGTTACGAGTGGTTTTTTTGAATCAAATTTAGTAATAATTTCTTAAATAACTATTCTTTATTTATATTTTTAATTTTTTTGTTTTTATTTTAATAACGCTTAATCCCCACTCTCCATAGGTCTACAGGCATGTGAGTGAACTTTATTCAACGAGTGAACTACCGACTATTGGCTCAGTAGGGATTCGATCCTTAGAACTTGCCCTCTACAGTCCGAAGCTTTAGCTACTGAGCCACCACGCTGGCATATATATTCTGTTGTGTATAAATATTTGAAAGGTACGAGTCAGAAACGTCTTCATTAATTAAAAAAAAATAATAATAATAATTTTGTGAAAGATGTTGTTATATTATATATATAAAATTTTATACAGGGAGTAATGCAATTAATTGAAATCAACATTCCAACCGTTTTCTTATCTAAACATTTTACTATCAGCCTCGGGCAAAAACTGTCTACGTATAGTGTATATGGTCTTTCAAACTGTTATTTTTGGATTATTAACAGTTCGCAAAACAGGAAACACCTGTTCGTTCGAACGTGAACATTATCGAAGTGCTTTGAGCGTTTGCATTTGCTGATATATTTCTTCATTATGTTTTCTATAGAACACTTTTGAGTATAAAGGCGATTTCTTCATCAATTTACATAAAGTGCTTAATTTAGTTCTGCATGCAATCAGTACAGTTGCTCAAATGTACTTCCTATATTAGTTAAAAGTAAAATGAAAAAGATATCAAATGAAGATCTCCTATTTCTTATCATTACGTATCTTGTTTGTACTACAGCAAAATTAGTTATAAACCATGTTTGTAAATAAAATATTACAGATTAACAGGGCGAAATCCAAATTACCAGATTTAACAATATTGTGTATGGATATAATCACTTCACTAAATTAACTTATAACATTGAACAAATTTTTAAAATAATTATGTTAAACATATTTGATAGAACAATTATGATTATTTTGCTACGTCTTTAAGTTATTGTCTCCTACAATTTATGCATTATATAATTTACTACAGGTTCAAAAGGTACTAAGTTATGAATTACTTTTTAAAAAATTAATTGCAGCACAAAGTACAATATTCATAGTACAAAACTTGAATCTAATACTACTGTTGTAATTTGTTTTTAAATTGCTTTAAAAACCTTTCCAAATTGTGTGGTTCACATCAACGGCTGTCTGCAATATTGTTTATATTTGTTAGTGGACTATAATTTTTATTATATTCGGTAAGTTTAAACATTGTTATATGCTAATCAGTTACTGCCAAGACCATTATAACTTACAGGACCTTATCAGTAAAGCTTCAAAGATAGCACTTAACTTCAATGTAATATTATTACATTGAAGTTAAGTGCTATCTTTGAAGCTTTACTGATAAGGTCCTGTAAGTTATAATGGTCATTGGCAGTAACTGATTAGCATATAACAATGTTTAAACTTACCGAAATATAATAAAAATTATAGTCCACAAACAAATATAAACAATAATGCAAGACCCGTTGAGGTGAACCACACATTTGGAAAGGTTTTTAAAGCAATTTAAAAACAAATTACAACAGTAGTATTAATCAAGTTTGTACTATGAATAGTGTACGTTGTGGCTGCAAATAATTTTTTAAAAAGTAATTCATAACTTAGTACCTTTTGAACCGGTAGTAAATATATATAATGCATAAATTGTAGTAACAATAACTTAAAGACGTAGCAAAATAATCATAATTGAACTATCAAATAAGTTTAACATAATTATTTTAAAAATTTGTTCAATGTTATAATTTAATTTAGTGAAGTGAATAAATCCATACACAAATTGTTAAAATCTGTAATTTGGATTACGCCCTGTTAAACTGAATATTTTAATTACAAACATGGTTTATAACTAATATTGCCTGTAGTACAAACAAAACGTAATGATAAGAATAGGAGATTCTTCTTTGATATCTTTTTCCATTTACTTTTAACTAATATAGGAAGTACATTTGAAGCCAAACTGTACTGATTGCATGCAGAACTAAAAATAAGCACTTTATGTAAATTGAATGAAGAAATCGCCTTTATACTCAAAAGAGTTCAGATAGAAAACATAATGAAGAAATATATCAGCAAATGCAAACGCTCAAAAGCACTTCGATAATGTTCACGTTTCGAACGAACAGGTGTTTCCAGTATTTGCGAACTGTTACTAATCCAAAAATAACAGTTTTGAAAGACCATATACACTATACGTAACAGTTTTTGCCCGAGGCTGATAGAAAAAGTTTTAGATAATGAAAACGGTATGGAAATTTGATTTCACATTAATTGCATTACTCCCTGTTAAAATTTATATATATAATATAACAACATCTTTCAACAATAATTATTATTATTATTTATTAATTAAAAAAGACGTTTCAACTCGTACCTTTCCAAATATTTATACACAACAGAATATATATGCCAGCGTGGTGGCTCAGTAAGCTAAAGCTTCGGACTGTAGATGCAAGTGTCTAAGGATCGAATCCCAACTGAGCCAATATTCGGTAGTTCACTCGTTGAATAATAGTGCACATCACTGCCTGTAGAACTATGGGATAGTGGATTTAAGCGTTATCTAAATAAAAACAAAAAAATTAAAACTATCAAAAAAGAATAGTTATATAAGAAATATTACTAAATTTGATCTCAAAAAAACACTCGTAACTCCATTTTAATCCTATATCATGAGTAATGACTGATCTATTATGTGCTCCCAACTTCTAGTCCTTTTTTTCGCCGCTTCGCAAGCCTTTTTTTTTAAATCATAAAAAAATCTAAAGCTGCTCAAAATGTAAATTTTTATCATATCATTTTCTTTCCAAATAACTGTAACATTTTACATACTACCAACAAAGCTTATAAACAAATTTATTAAATAGTTATTGTCAAGAAAAGTTGAAAATATTTTTAAAATATACGTAACTTTTACGCTATAAAACTCCTTCGGAACTACTAAAATTTTTAAACATAATTCCAAGATAACCAAAATGTTTATTATTTAGTGCACTATAAAATAAATGGTTGTTACTTTTTAGATAAACTATTAGGTTTTTTGAGATAATTTTTTGTTTTCGTAAAACGCAAAAATGAGAAAATGTGCAAAGTTACATTGTATGATCCATGTAGGTTATTCAAATAGT
>JAQJVL010000686.1:0-123295 GCA_035578905.1 Stictocephala bisonia | reverse complement strand
GACAATGGGGTTCTTACCCCTGTTAAGGGTCTACGTTAAGCCTACTCAACAAAAACTTCCTTAACTATCCTGGTGACGGGAACTGTCTTAATTAACAATCTCTCCCTACTAAAAGGTATTCGAAATTAAAATTTGTATAGTTAAGACCGAAAAGTTTTAATATTTACCTCTTGACATAAAAAATTGCAATGGAAAACAAATTTTAACTTCCAAATTTAAGACGTGAATTTGTATTGAACAGGAGAATGATTTATTAATACTCTAACTTGCTAAAATAATTGTTTCTATAAAATTAAGGCACTTTTTCAGTAGGCTTTTTTAACATAATTTCTTAGTTATTCTGTTCGAATATGGGTTTTTCTTAGTACTACAAATATCTATAGCTAGTTTGTCTCCTTTCAGGCTTGAAAGAACTGGTTTTTATTGGTCAGCTTAGTTCCAACCAAAAATGGTATCATGTTAAATGTTATTTGAAGAAAAGTAAAAATGTATTTACTTTTTTTGCATATGATAATCTCTTTTTTCAGATGACTGTATTTGTAATGGTCTGTCACTTATTTATTATTAGTGGGGAATTTCATTTATTTGAGTGGGAATAACGTTAATTTTAAATATATATATATATATATATATATATATATATATATATATATATATATATATATATATATATATATATATATATATATATATATATAAAATAGTAATTAAATTCAAGATTATGTTTTTGTTTATTTAAATAAAGTATATTCTGATTATAAATTAATTATTATATAAATACTGGTCAGCATTTAAATTTCTGCCATCAAGGGGATTTCTTTAATCTTTATTTAACTGTGCAGGAATCCCTATGTGATCTTGCTATGGTTTAGGAATAAATATTCAATTAGAGAAAATTTCTTCTAAGCGATGTCATGCAAATAAATAAACTCAACGATTACTATTACAATTTGAACAGATATGTAATAATAATAAGTTTAAATTAATTGATTTTAAGGTCGTGAAACCTTCAGACACTCCTGCCCTCTTGACGCTCATCTAGAGAGGAAGTACTCTGAAAAGGTTCTATGATTGGCGAAACCCAATTAAAAAAACACTTGTAAGAAGTAGTCAATTAAAACCTTCTATAAGAAAAGCTATATACATTTTAAATTAAATTACTAATTTTTGTAATAAATACTAATATATTTAAAAAATACATTTTTTAAAATATATATGACTAATAAGGATTTCTACTAATTTAGAATAAAATTAAGTCTATAGTTATTACTATCAAATGACAATGTAATTAAATAGTTTAAATATATTAAAAGTTAGTTGAATTGTAGGACTAACAAAGTAGTTTGAATGATGTATCACATGTAACTATTTTATTTCCAGGAAACAGTAGGACTAACAAAGTAGTTTGAATGATGTATCACATGTAACTATTTTATTTCCAGGAAACAGTAGGACTAACAAAGTAGTTTGAATGATGTATCACATGTAACTATTTTATTTCCAGGAAACAGTAGGACTAACAAAGTAGTATGAATGATGTATCACATGTAACTATTTTATTTTTAGGAAACAGTAGGACTAACAAAGTAGTTTGAATAATGTATCACATGTAACTATTTTATTTCCAGGAAACAGTAGGACTAACAAAGTAGTATGAATGATGTATCACATGTAACTATTTTATTTCTAGGAAATTGTAAGATGTTGAATTTTATAGTAGAGAGACATCATTATTTAACACATACATAAATGTATTTTACTAAACACTATTATTAACGGTATCATTATTTTAATTAAATACAACATTAAATGTTACGATTGAGGCTTCTTTATAAAAAGGTAGTGTTTTTAAAGCTATTACAAATAAGTTACTAAAAGTAATTACATAATTAATTCTAAAAAGTATACAGTTTATGAATAGTATACTTATACATACACTACTCACTTCTAGTTCCAACCGCCCGCCCAAACACGTACAGTGGTATGGACAACCCACACACGTACAGAGTATTGACCCACCTACACACGTACAGTAGTATTGACCCACCCACACACGTACAGTAGTATTGACTCACACGTACAGTAGTATTGCCCCACCCACACACGTACAGTAGTATTGACCCACCCACACCCGTACAGTAGTATTGACCCACCCACACACGTACAGTAGTATTGACCCACCTACACACATACAGTAGTATTGACCCACCCACACACGTACAGTAGTATTGACCCACCCACACACATACAGTAGTATTGACCCACTTACATACGTACAGTAGTATTGGTCCGCCCACACACGACAGTAGTATTGACCCACCCAGACACGTACAGTAGTATTGACCCACCCACACACGCTCAGTAGTATTGACCCACCCACACACGTACAGTAGCATTGACCCACCCACACACGTACGGAATTATTGACCCAACTACACACGTACAGTAGTATTGACCCACCCACACACGTACATTAGTATTGACCCACTCAGACACGTACAATAGTATTGACCCACCCACACACGCTCAGTAATATTGACCCACTCAAAGACGTACAGTAGTATTGCCCCACCCACACACGTACAGTAGTATTGACCCACCCACACACATACAGTAGTATTGACCCACTCACATACGTACAGTAGTATTGGTCCGCCCACACACGACAGTAGTATTGACCCACCCAGACACGTACAGTAGTATTGACCCACCCACACACGCTCAGTAGTATTGACCCACTCAAACACGTACAGTAGTATTGCCCCACCCACATACGTACAGTGATATTGACCTACCCACACACGTACAGTGGTGTTGACCCACCCACCCACGTACAGTAGTATTGATACACCCACACACATACAGTAGT
This sequence comes from Stictocephala bisonia, assembly GCA_035578905.1. Taxonomy (NCBI): domain Eukaryota; kingdom Metazoa; phylum Arthropoda; class Insecta; order Hemiptera; family Membracidae; genus Stictocephala; species Stictocephala bisonia. The sequence goes on along the minus strand of JAQJVL010000686.1, from coordinate 120,426 downwards.
ATAGACCCACCCACACACGTACAGTAGTATTGACCAACTCACACATGCTCGGTAGTATTGCCCCACCCACATACGTACAGTGATATTGACCCACCTACACACGTACAGTGGTATTGACCCACCCACACACGTACAGTAGTATTGATACACCCACACACATACAGTAGTATTGACCCACCCACACACGTACAGTAGTATTGACCCACCCACACACGTACTGTAGTATTGATACACTAATGCACATACAGTAGTATTGGCCCACTCAAACACGTACAGTAGTATTGACCCACCCACACACGTACAGGAATATTGATCCACCTACACAAGTACAGTGGTATTAACCCATCCACACACCTACAATGGTACTGACCCACCCACACATGTATAGCAGTATTGACCCACCTACACACGTACAGTAGTATTGACCCACCCACACACGTACAGTGGTATTGACGCAACCACACACGTACAGTAGTATTGACCAACCCACACACGTACAGTAGTATTGGCCCATCCACACACGCTCAGTAATATTGACCAACTCAAACACGTACAGTAGTATTGCCCCACCCACACACGTACAGTAGTATTGACCCACCCACACACGCTCATTATTATTGACCCACCCATACACGTACAGTAGTATTGACGCAACCACACACGTACAGTAGTATTGACCCACCCACACATGTACAGTATTATTGACCTACCTACACACGTACAGTAGTATTGACCCACCTACACAAGTACAGTAGTATTGACCAACCCAAACACGTACTGTAGTATTGATACACTAATGCACATACAGTAGTATTGGCCTACTCAAACACGAACAGTAGTATTGACCCACCCACACACGTACAGGAGTATTGATCCACCTACACAAGTACAGTGGTATTAACCCATCCACACACCTACTGTGGTATGGTCAATACCATACGTTTATAAATACGTGTGTATTTACCACACACGTACAGTAGTATTGACCCACCTTCACGAGTACAGTAGTATTGATCCACCTACACAAGTAAAGTGGTATTAACCCATCCACACACCTACAGTGGTACTGACCCACCCACACATGTACAGTAGGTCAATACTACTGTACATGTGTGGGTGGGTCAATACAGTTGTATTGACCCACCTACACACGTACAGTAGTATTGACCCACCCACACACGTACAGTGGTATTGACGCAACCACACACGTACAGTAGTATTGACCAACCCACACACGTACAGTAGTATTGGCCCATCCACACACGCTCAGTAATATTGACCAACTCAAACACGTACAGTAGTATTGCCCCACCCACACACGTACAGTAGTATTGACCCACCCTCACACGTACAGTAGTATTGACCCACCCACACACGCTCATTATTATTGACCCACCCATACACGTACAGTAGTATTGACCCACCCACACATGTACAGTAGTATTGACCTACCTACACACGTACAGTAGTATTGACCCACCTACACAAATACAGTAGTATTGACCAACCCAAACACGTACAGTAGTATTGACCTACCCACACACATACAGTAGTATTGACCCACCCACACACGTACAGTGGTATTGCCCCACCCATTCACGTACAGTAGTATTGACCCATCCACACACGTATAGTGGTATTGACCCACCCACACACGCTCAGTAATATTGACCCACTCAAACACGTACAGTAGTATTAACCCACCCACACACGTACAGTAGTATTGACCCACCCACACACATACAGTAGTATTGACCCACTTACATACGTACAGTAGTATTGGTCCGCCCACACACGACAGTAGTATTGACCCACCCAGACACGTACAGTAGTATTGACCCACCCACACACGCTCAGTAGTATTGACCCACCCACACACGTACAGTAGCATTGACCCAACCACTCGCGTACGGAAGTATTGACCCACCCACACACGTACAGTAGTATTGACCCACCCACACACGTACAGTAGTATTGATACACCCACACACATACAGTAGTATAGACCCACCCACACACGTACAGTAGTATTAACCCACTTACACATGCTCAGTAGTATTGACCCACCCATACACGTACAGTTGTATTGACCCACTCAACACGTACAGTAGTATTGCCCCACCCACATACGTACAGTGATATTGACCCACCCACACACGTACAGTGGTATTGACCCACCCACACACGTACAGTAGTATTGATACACCCACACACATACAGTAGTATTGACCCACCCACTCACGTTCAGTAGTATTGACCCACCCACACACATACTGTAGTATTGATACACTAATGCACATACAGTAGTATTGGCCCACTCAAACACGTACAGTAGTATTGACCCACCCACACACGTACAGGAGTATTGGTCCACCTACACAAGTACAGTGGTATTAACCCATCCACACACCTACAGTGGTACTGACCCACCCACACATGTATAGCAGTATTGACCCACCTACACACGTACAGTAGTATTGACCCACCCATACACGTACAGTAGTATTGACCCACCCACACACGTACAGTGGTATTAGTCCTCCCACACACGTACAGTATTATTGACCCACCCACACACGTACAGTGGTATTGACGCAACCACACACGTACAGTAGTATTGACCCACCCACACACGTACAGTAGTATTGGCCCATCCACACACGTTCAGTAGTATTGACCCACCCTTACACGTACAGTAGTATTGACCCACCCACACACGCTCATTATTATTGACCCACCCATACACGTACAGTAGTATTGACCCACTCAAACACGTACAGTAGCATTGACCCACCCACATACGTACAGTGATATTAACCCACCCACACAAGTACAGTGGTATTGACTCACCCACACACGTACAGTGGTATTGACCCACCCACACACGTACAGTAGTATTGATACACCCACACACGTACAGTAGTATAGACCCACTCACACACGTACAGTAGTATTGACCCACCCACACACGTACAGTAGTATTGGCCCACCCATACACGTACAGTGGCATTGAAGCACACGCATACAAGCAAAGTGGTATTGACTCACCCGCCCACCTATACATCCATACACAAACAGTACAGTAGCCTACGTAGCATTATATATATATATATATAAAACTATATATATATACTTTTTTTTTTTTTTATTGTTATTTGGTTAACCATAACTCGTTCACTATACTCTACTCACACTAGAAGGATAGACAATATTGAGAATGAATTTCAACCAACAATACTTTCCCACTTATGAATTTGTTAAGTTTCAATAAGCTATGATTGTTGATTGGTATCTCTATACTGGCATCAGCTGAGATACCTTAGTCTATCAATACTATTGGGTGTTTCATATTCTCTATATTTCCTAAAACAAAGTATTAAAATTTATCTTAGAATTACAATCATTCTTATTATTATAATATAATAAGTTAATCCCATTTAATATAATAACCAAATATTATCAGTGTAAAGCTACATTGATCATGGCTGTTTCTTAAATGGGTGACCGTTGAGCGATCCCGTCACTGGAGGTGGTTGGGAAGTCGCCCTTAAGCCGTTAATCCCCAGGTTAAGTGTTATGTAGGTATTTAAGCCCCAAGTTAAATGATTTAAGAAATAACTTCTTTAACATTACACTTAATTGGCCCAAAATAAATAGATATCTACTATAATTTATGCTACTTAATATCCTGACATAAATCTTAGAAGAATATCAGAGAGACGAATCCAAACCTACAAATAAAACATTTAATGGTGCACAATCCTTTAAGAGGAGCGTTTGCTACTCAAACATGTGGAGTAATTATTTCATTAACATTGAAAAGTCATTAAAATAGTATTAATTACAAAATATATTAAACCTATGGCAATGTGAGAGCGCTAAAATATGTGTTTGTACACGAGCTGTAACATTCTCCATAAAGGTTTTTAAGCGATTGGACACTGAATAAGAATGCTACTAATATTTAAAAAAAGTAGCTATTTCTAGATAAAAACCTATAGAAGGAAGATCTAGTTGTATACGGGATTTATTACTATTGTAAAAACTAATTTCCATAGTTCTCGTTACTAATATTACCTAAAATAATTGATAGAATAGCGTATAAATAATTTACATTTCTCTTAACAATTGTATCTAGGAAGTGACCTACTAAATGCAACTGTGTAGTACAAACCTGTGTAATTACTTTTAATAATAACCAGAAAGACAGTAGCCTGTGGGATTGGCAATGTAGTAGCCAGCCCCGCCCACTACATCATTACTAGCAGTGACCACTGGTTGGTTTGATTAACACCAACGAATCAAGAATAGAACGATAAAATTAAACAGTGTTTCGTATTGAAATAACTAATACTAATACCGATATCAATAATAATTCAAAAAATAAATAGCAATTAAGCAAACTTGTGCAGTTCATTTATGTTTTGTTTTTAAATAAACACTATTTTGGAAGTTTAACACTCAAAGGTGGTAGAATGGTTTCCCTCCACTGCTGAAACCCCCACGTGGGCTAAGGACATCACATTCTGTTGAACCCAATTATACTAATAGATGTTTAGAACTCTCTTTCCATCAGTCCAGAATATATTTCACTGTAGTAGAACGATATCTAAAAGTGATTTTATTGGTGACTTTTTATATTTTAACTAAAATAATTTTACTATTCAAAGCCTAGTTATAAGATAAAAGATTTTGAAACGCATTAATTTAACTGTTTGATACAAAATATTTATGATATGTCACCATAATTAGTTGGACTATTGTAAATTGACTACACGACTGTGTTGATTAAAACAACAAATTACTTATACTCTTGTGCAATCATTGTTTACCTCATTTTCAAATTAAATATAATAATTTTATAAATAGTAATTCCGATAAACAAAAAATATTCTTTTAATAACATAATTAGTTTACACCCCTTTGTTTGCTAATTATCTGCATTAATAACGTAGTTGGTGATTAGTATTTCAGTATTGTTTTTGCCACTTTTTCAAGCACTGGTCAGTTAGTGCAGAAAATATTAATAAACATGTAAAAGTATTATTGAAAGTAATAAGAAGACAGATGACAGTGGGATTAACGTTTTAAGAGGACGTTTTAGGCGTTTATTAAATATGTAAGTTATTCACTACAATATAATTAAACAAAGGCACAATATAACGTTTTATAAATACATATGAATGAAGTGAAATCTGAATTGTTTGCATGTCATTTCCTCAATAATAACTGTGAAAAAACTACATTACAAAAGGGAATAGGCATATCTTTCATAAAACCTCCTGGGTGACAGTTTAAACTAAAGATATATATGTGTTGGTTGTTTAATGCTTTAACCACCATGTCAGTCAAATATGACTGACAGTGACTCCACTCCCCCAACCCCAGCTGAACATTTGCTATCTCCCAACACACACCAGGCTATTTTAGTTGAGTACACAATCTTTCATTTTGTCAGACATATTTGACTGACAGCAAACTTGCATCTTATGCCATGTCAGTCAAATATGACTGACATTAAGGGTTTTAAATTTCAATTTTAAATTGCCCTTATTGAAGTTTAAAAGGATAAATAAAAACACTTTTTTAAAGATAAGTGACTATACGTTAATATGCAACAATAGAAACTGACAAATGTAATAAGAAATTATGTGAAAAAATGTTTAAATTCAAACAAAAATTAGTAATAAAAGTTGATATTTCCATTTAAGCTTAATCATGAGCCACCAGATAACAAAAATGGCACATAGTAAGCTCATCAGGATATATCGAGCACTAATTCAAATGTGAGTGCAACGACTTACTAGACAGGTGATTGTTTAGTGACAGTCGAAAAAAACTAACATGGCTTCACAGAGGGAAAAATAACTTTCTCACACCGTGTCAGTCAAATACGACTGACATCACCTGATAGTATAGTCATATTTTTACATTTAGACGAGCCAATCAGTATAAATTACGTATTAGTCAGGTTAGTATAACTTCCGATAGATAGTGCGGTGTGAGCGAGAAATCTATCGTCTAGTCGCCTGGTGTAAGTCGGCACATCACTGTCGGTCTTATACGACTGACATGGCATCGATGGAATGTTTATAGTCAGTCTTATACGAATGACATGGCACCAATGAAATGTTTATAGTAAGTCAAAAATTACTGACACGATGACTACAGAAAATATAAAAAAATTAACCTGTGGTTAAAGTTTTAAGATTTTGTGATACAAAATAAATACAATGCCAGATATATATTGAAAACTTTCTCAAGCGAGACCTTTCAACTGCAATGTTGCCATTATCTGAGACCTCACAAATATGTTTTGTTTATATTCTTTTTAATATTAAAATACAGCCGATTTGTATGATTTTTAACACGAGTTATAATTATATTTGCCTCTTGTATAATACTTTGGCAACCAATAACTTCTTTTACGTCTATTCACTTATATTAATATATTTACTTTATTTAAATTTATACTTTAACACAGTATCGTGAGATAGAGCATAATTTATGCTCCTCACAATGCCACCCAGGATCGTGAGATGGAGCATAATTTATGCTCCTCACAATGCCACCCAGAATCGTGGGGTGGAGCATAATTTACTCTCCTACATTAAAACCAATAAAACATATGTTTATCATCTAGCAAACATGACACCTTTGGTACCAATCGACGCAAAATGTCCTCATCTATACATTTCAGAATTTTAGTAATTTTGTTATGCATTTTACAAACATAGGAAATTGTGAAAAAACAGACTTCTGCTCAATTTCCACCCGGTGGAGGTCGGGAGTGATGAAAAGGCCGATGATTGTCGAATGCTTGAAGTACAACCAGAAGACAGAATAAGTCGTACCAAATATCAGTCTGTAGGGAATAAAATACTTAAACAAAATAAATTTTATTGTTTAAGCTGCATTGGAAATTTTACAAAAAGTTTGCTCGTGTAACCTTGTTTGAGTGTTTTCTCTCAAGTGAGTCGAGGCATCATTTATGCCTTTAATAAAAGTTTAGCTAATAAGTTATTTATTGATATACAAATAAACAAAAAATTAGCCACAAAAACAGAGAATTCATAAGTCGATTGGTGCCGTTTTAAATAATAAATAAATAAACAAAAATGCCTTTATTTACATAAGCGTTTCTCAGTTTTACACTGCTTTTCAGAGCAACTCGAGTCAAAAATAAAACTAACATGAACAGTGAATAACTAATCCTAAAGCAACAAGTGAGACATATTATATAACTAGACAACTAAACATTAACAACTTCTAATCAACTATTTCACCATTTAATAGCATTTCCCTAAGCTTTACCTTAAATGTTTCATGTGAGTAAGGCTTGAAGTTATCGGGGAGGTCATTGTACAATGTCGGGCCGAAATAAGTATAGCTTTTCCTCCCAGCTTCAAGCCTAACCTTTGGAAAATGAAGTTTTCCTCCGTTACGTGTGCTGCGCTGTGAGACCTCATCCCGGAATGAGAGTCTCTCGCTTAGATACTGGGGCTCATTGAGCTTTAAAACTTTGTGAGTCATGCAGCAGGTCAGCATCCTGCATACGGCCTTCATGGGAAGGAGGTTTACAGACTGCCTGAAAAGACTAACGTGGTCGTACCGCCTTAAGTTAAAAATAAAGCGTACGGCAGAGTTTTGGATTTTTTGAATCCTTTCTGTATCCTCTTTGGAAATACTATTACCGTATGCAGGATAGCAATAATAAAATACTGATAATACGAGAGACTGCATGAGTCGTAGTTTTGCAGATTCAGGTAGCAGGCTTCTAAATCTATATAGCCCCCTCAGTTTGCCCAAGGCACGCTGGGAGGCGTAGGTAACGTGATCAGAGAATGTGAGGCCACTGTCTAGAATGACACCAAGGGTCTTAACTCTGTCACATACTGTCAGACGATGGCCATCGAGTGACACGCCAAACCCAGACTCACCGAGACCCTGCACCACATTCTTTGGGGCAACGTGGACAACCACACCCTTGTCTAAATTGAGTTTGAGACCGTTCACAACTGACCAACTAGAGATCTTATCCAAATTAGAGTTAATTTGATCAATGGCAGGTTTTATACTGCTTTGGTCATAAGATAAGTGTAGCTGAGAATCATCTGCGTACAGGTGCACAGAACAGTGTTGTACACACTTAGTGAAATCAGCTGTGTACAAATTGAATAAAATTGGTCCCAAACAACTACCTTGAGGTACACCCCGCTGTTTTTCTAGGGGCCTTGATGTCTCACTCCCAAGCCTTGTTACTTGCAGCCTGTCACCTAAGTAAGATCTCATCCAATCAATTACTTTGTCGCTAAAATGGTAATACTTCATTTTCGCTAGTAGCATATCATGGTTGATGGAATCAAAAGCTTTTGAGTAGTCTAATAAGACAAGGGAGCTGTATCTGCCCTTGTCCCTAGCATCTATTATATCAGTAAACATGTTTGTAAGTGCAGTACATGTGCTATGATTCTGTCTAAAGCCTGATTGGAGTTTTGGCAATATGTGTTCTGTCTCAATGAATAATGTTATTTGATCCACTACAACCTTTTCAAGAATCTTAGACATCGCTGGTAGGATTGAGATTGGTCTTAAATCGTGCATACTTGATGGTGTTGTTACCTTAGGTAAGGGGCGTACAATGCTCAGTTTCCACGCTTCAGGAAACACTCCACTGCAGAGTGATTCATTTATAAGATGTGTAATGGCCTTTAAGGCAAATGGACTCACAGCTAGCAACATTTGAATCGAGATGTCATCACAACCAACAGCATTTGATTTTATTGATTTCATTGCTCCTTTGATTACATTTTCAGATACTTTTGTAAAGCAAAAACTGTTCAAAATTCCATCCTGTCTAGTTCTCTTAAAAATACTTACAGCATTCTCATCCACATCATTTCCTGAGCCCATTTCAATAAAATATTAGTTTATTTCATCAATATTTAACTCATGTGGGGGATTTAAATTATCACTGCTCCCAACAACATTGCATTGTTTCAAAATACTCCAAAATTCTTTTGAGTTGTTGGCTGAGGATAATTTTTCTGAGAAAAAGATCTTTTTCGCACGCCATATCAAACTCTTTAGTCTGTTTCTAGTGTTCTTATAAAGTTCCCAGTCTTCTTGATGCCGTGTTTTTGTGTATTTTTTTCGAAGTTTGTTTTTTATCTTCGTTAATTGTTTTATTTCATTGGTCCTCCAGGGGGCTTTCTTTTTTGTAACTCTTTCACAAACAATGTGGGCGTGTTTATCATAGATATATCTTATCTTTGATGTCAATACCTTTTCAATTTTGTCTACTTCCCTTATATTTAAAATGCTATTCCAGTCTATGTTAGCCATATCACGCACTGCACTATTGACATCAAGCTTCGAGAGATCTCTGTAGGAGATTTGCTTTGCCTCTTTCTTAACTTTTTTACAGTCAATATCACAATATATTAGCTTGTGGTCCAATATCTTCACCCCCTGTGGTCTTTTAAACTTGAGGCCTCAATTACGCCGATCCTCTTGACTTCAGCCGACCTGTCCACTATAATGTGATCCAACAAGGTAGCTGAAGATGCAGTAACTCTTGTGGGTTCATCTATTAGCTGCACTGTATTAGTATCTTTCAAGAGCCGGCGAAGGAACTTCGATTCGTTTTGAGAGATTTCCGCGCAGTAAGTTGTCAATGGTCACGTGACATGTTTTCTGTTCGGCGAGTACAACGAGAACCCGGCAACGGCAGTCAGTCATCTAAGCCATATTGTTTGGTGCGCGTCGGATTTTACTTGTCAGTGTTTTATTTGCTGTAATCATTATAAATTAATATTTGTACTAATACAATTATGTGTTATGTATAGTGTAGTGATAATAGAATGAGTTATAGTGGTTAATAGTGTAAAGAATATCAATAATACTATAAATATGTTAATTAGTTTTGATTTTTGTTTATTATTATTGAACATAATGGTATATAAAACAACGATCTAGTATACAAAGAACGCTCAAATTTATCAATCAATGGATTCTGGTATTCAGAACTAAGGATGAGTCAAATATTTCATTTTGTATTGTAGACATAGTTGTAAGTGTATTTCAGTGTTTATTTGATATATGTGTATATATTTATGTATGTACAAGCCTAAACATTAACTTTTTATCCGACTTGAGCTAACAAAGTGTTCACAGATTAGTGTAGCATAGTAAAAATAATAATAATAATTAAAAAGAATAGTATGTACTAATTCTGTTCAATATACATTATTTGTTAATTTTAGTTATACGACAACAATATGACTTAGTATGTTATGTATTGCTAAAACCTTATTTAGGTACACTAAGGTAATATATTTTTTTATATTTCTATTCAGAGATATATGTTCCATCAAGTTTAACTGTCGTATAAATTCCCAAAAAATATTTTACATATTTTATAATGTTTACAATATGCACTATTTTTCAGGTGTCATCTACACAATTTGCGCACGCTCACTTATGGTTTTATAAATTTTGTATTTTTTTGAATATTTTAATATATTTTACTTTTTCTTGTAGCTAAATTTTAATAATAAGGCACATGTATCAAATAGATATAAAAAATCATACATGTCCCTTATTTTTGGATTGTTATGTAATTTTTCACAGACATTTTTCGTTTCTGTGCTAAACTTTTTATTTTTCCCAACAAACTAAAAATATAAAAATTTGTTTATGGTTACAATATGATTATTACTCCTACAATTTTTTCTCGTCTCTTCAATGGTGATTTTTGTAATTTTTACTTTTAGTATTTGAATACCTACATGATCATAAAATGTAACTTTGCACATTTTCTCATTTTTGCGTTTTACGAAAACAAAAATTATCTCAAAAAACCTAATAGTTTATCTAAAATGTAACAACATTTTATTATAGTGCACTAAATAATAAACAATTTGGTTATCTTGGAATTATGTTTAAAAAATTTTAGTGTTCCGAAGGAGTTTTATAGCTTAAAAGTTAGGTATAATTTTAAAAATATTTTTCAACCTTTTCTTGACAATAACTATTTAATAAATTAGTTTATAAGCTTTGTTGGTAGTATGTAAACAGTTATTTGGAAGAGAAATGATATGATAAAATTTACATTTAGAGCAGCTTTAGCATTTTTTATTATTTTTACAAAAAAGGCTTGCGAAGCGGTGAAAAAAAGGACCTAGAAGTTGGGAGCACATAATAGATCACTCATTACTCATGATATAGGATTAAAATGGATTTACGAGTGATTTGTTTTAATCAAATTTAGTAATAATTTCTTAAATAACTATTCTTTATTTATATTTTTAATTTTTTTGCTTTTATTTTAATAACGCTTAATCCCCACTCTCCATGAGCCTACAGGCATGTGTGTGAACTTTATTCAACGAGTGAAGTACCGACTATTGGCTCAGTAGGGATTCGATCCTTAGAAATGCCCTCCACAGTCCGAAGCTTTAGCTACTGAGCCACCACGCTGGCATATATATTCTGTTGCGTATAAATATTTGAAAGGTACGAGTCAGAAACGTCTTCATTAATAAAAAAAAAAATAATAATAATAATAATTTGGTGAAAGATGTAGTTATATTATATATATAATTTTATACAGGGAGTAATGCAATTAATTGAAATCAACATTCCAACCGTTTTCTTAGCTAATCATTTTACTATCAGCCTCGGGCAAAAGCTGTCTACGTATAGTGTATATGGTCTTTCAAACTGTTATTTTTTTATTATTAACAGTTCGCAAAACAGGAAACACATGTTCGTTCGAACGTGAACATTATCGAAGTGCTTTGAGCGTTTGCATTTGCTGATATATTTCTTCATTACGTTTTCTATAGAACACTTTTGAGTATAAAGGCGATTTCTTCATCAATTTACATAAAGTGCTTAATTTAGTTCTGCATGCAATCAGTACAGTTGCTCAAATGTACTTCCTATATTAGTTAAAAGTAAAATGAAAAAGATATCAAATGAAGATCTCCTATTTCTTATCATTACGTATCTTGTTTGTACTACAGCAAAATTAGTTATAAACCATGTTTGTAAATAAAATATTACAGATTAACAGGGTGAAATCCAAATTACCAGATTTAACAATATTGTGTATGGATATAACCACTTCACTAAATTAACTTATAATATTGAACAAATTTTTAAAATAATTATGTTAAACATATTTGATAGAACGATTATGATTATTTTGTTACGTCTTTAAGTTATTGTCTCCTACAATTTATGCATTATATAATTTACTACAGGTTCAAAAGATAGTAAATGAATTACTTTATAAAAAAATTAATTATGGCACAAAGTACAATATTCAATGTACAAAATTTGAATTTAATACTACTGTTGTAATTTGTTTTTAAATTGCTTCAAAAACCTTTCCAAATTTTGTGGTTCACATCAACGGCTGTCTGCAATATTGTTTATATTTGTTAGTGGACTATAATTTTTATTATATTCGGTAAGTTTAAACATTATTATATGCTAATCAGTTACTGCTAAGGCCATTATAACTTACAGGACCTTATCAGTAAAGCTTCAAAGATAGCACTTAACTTCAATGTAATATTATTTTTCATAAAGAGTAGTGAAATTCACTAGTAACTATTACATGATGAATAATAGAGACACAAGTAGAGGGAGGTGACATAAGTAAACGGAGGTGAGACAAGTATAGGGAGCTGACACAAATAAACGGAGGTGAGGTAAATAGAGGGACCTGACTGAAGTAGAGTGAGATGACACAAATAGAATTAGGGGACAGAAGTTAAGGGAGGTGAGACAAGTAGAGGTAGGTGACATACGTAAACGGAGGTGAGACAAGTAGAGGTAGGTGACATACGTAAACGGAGGTGAGACCAGTAGAGGGAGGTGACACAAGTAGAGGGAGGTGACATACGTAAACGGAGGTGAGACAAGTAGAGGTAGGTGACATACGTAAATGGAGGTGAGACAAGTATAGGGAGTTGACACAAGTAGAGGGAGGTGACATACGTAAACGGAGGTGAGACAAGTAGAGGTAGGTGACATACGTAAATGGAGGTGAGACAAGTAGAGTGAGGTGACACAAATAAACGGAGGAGAGATAAGTAGGGGGACCTGACTGAAGTAGAGGGAGATGACACAAATAGAGATAGGGGACAGAAGTAAAGGGAGGTGGTACAAGCATAAGGATTTGACACAAGTAGAGGGAGGTGACACAAGTAGAGGGAGATAACACAAATAGAGATAGGGGAGAGAAATAGAGGGAGCTGACTCAAGTAGAGGGATATGTCACAAATAGAGGTAGGGGACAGAAGTAGAGGGGGTGGTACAAGCATGTGACACAAGTAGAGGGAGGTGACATACGTAAATGGAGGTGAGACAAGTACAGGGAGGTGACACAAGTAGAGGTAGGGGCCAGAAGTAGAGGGAGGTGACTCAAGTAGCGGGAGATGACACAAGTAGAGGGAGGTGACATACGTAAACGAAGGTGAGACAAGTAGAGGGAGGTGACACAAGTAGAGGGAGATGACACAAATAGAGGTAGGGGACAGAAGTAGAGGGAGCTGACTCAGGTAGAGGGAGATGACACAAATAGAAGTAGGGGACAGAAGTAGAGGGAGGTGGTACAAGCATGTGACACAAGTAGAGGGAGGTGACAGACGTAAACGGAGGTGAGACAAGTACAGGGAGGTGATAAAAGTAAACGGAAATGAGACAAGTAGACTCAAGTATAGGGAGATGACACAAATAGAGGTAGGGGACAGAAGTAGAGGGAGGTGGTACAAGCATAAGGATGTAACACAAGTAGAGGGAGATGACATAAGTAGAGGGAGTTGAGACAAGCAGAAGGATATGACACAAGTAGAGGGAGGTGAGACAAGTAGAGGTAGGGGTACAGGTACAGGGAAGTGACACAAGTAGAGGGATGTGACACGAGTAGAGGGAGTTGAGACCCGTAGAGGGAGGTAAAATAGGAGAATAACTATTTTCATACTTTATTCATACCACTTATTTATTTGTAATATAAAATTGTTTGTATATTAATGCTCAGTAATTTCGAACAAGATAATTGAGATAAATTATTTTTATTTAGACACGTTTGTTTTTTAAAGGAATCTTATTGACAACATAAGATATTGAAAGCAAATATGTCAAACATAAGACTAATGGACAAGTGTCAGTTGTCTAACTGTAAGATAATGTATCTTGCAACATAATGTCTGTATAAAAAATGGTAAATGGTACATTGTTGCTGAACTCTAAACAAGTTGAATGGCCTTTTAAAATGAAAAACTGACAACTTTGAGTGAAACACTAAAATAATAATAATAATAAAAACGATACTTAACTCAAACTTCTCAAAATTGAAGTAAAACGATTCACAGTTGTATTATGTTCATAGAGTTTGTGAATTTTGAAATTTAATATTTTATATAATACGTATTTAATAAGTAGGAATGTATACCAGACGACTGAAATAACCTTGATTGTGGTTTCAGCCCAGTAGAGTGTATTAAAAAATAAATAAGTGTTATGTTAAATATAAAGTTGGTGTGATTTCTAAAAAAAATATTGAAATGTAAAAAACTAAGACGGAGGTGGAGGTTAAAGTAAAATTATGTTGCATTAAAACGGAATTTCTCGAATTAACGTAACAAAAATATTGTTGTCTCCAAATAAATTGTTTAATAGTATTTACAATATGGTAACGTTATTAGTGTTGTACTTATTTATTAATCACGATTTCTGTGAACAACGTTCCTACAAGTAGTGTTAAACTTGATATTGTAAGATATAAAAGAATATAACTTCAATACAAAAAATCTGAAGCAACATCCTTCAGTTAGGTAGAACAGACTTAGTCATAACCCATTATATTTCAATTATAATAAAACATATCGTAAAACTCTGGCCATTTAAAATACTTACTACGTTTCTACAAGTTATATTCATTTTATTAGTAAATTGAGTGTAATGAAATTCAATGTCCAATAAGCTGGCAATGCCTAGTAGTCACATTTTAAGTACATTTTAATAATTTTTATTACAAAAAGTAGTAACTAAAATTACGTAGTTCTACGAACTCTTTTTCTCATTTATTTTTATAAGATCAAAAGCTTTTAGAATCATTGAAAATTAAATTAATTATTTCATATAATTTAAACTATGTGTTATATACCTATGTATTTGAAAATAAAATATTAATCAACATAGTTCCAATAATCTTGTAAAGGTTTTATTTTATAAAACAAATTTTATGCCTTTATTAGTGTACAGTATGCTATAATTTAATTGTCATGATTATTATTTTAATATCATACATTCCTTTATGTTACTTTTGCTAGTAAATACTGTAAAAAATAATGTTCTCTTTTGGAAACTGAATTTATATCTTACGTAAGTTAGATGCTTGATATAATGGTTAAAACACTAAAATGTTTATCTTTTAAGTATGTTAGGCAAAGATAAAAAGAGCAAAGTTAAATGGCATATACATTATATTTAGTAAAAAATTTGAAAAAAATATTAATTTTTACTGACTCTTATATGAATTAATTTCCTTCCATACATTTGCATAAAGTTTATTTGTGATAGTTTTACTTTTCTAGCTTTAAATACACTTTAAAAAAATAATAACAACAACTGAAACGCCTAATCCATTTTGATCTCTCTCTCTCTCTCTCTCTCTCTCTCTCTCTCTCTCTCTCTCTCTCTCTCTCTCTCTCTCTCTCTCTCTCTCTCTCTCTCTCTCTCTCTCTCTCTCTCTCTCTCTCTCTCTCTCTCTCTCTCTCTCTCTCTCTCTCTCTCTCTCTCTCTCTCTCTCTCTCTCTCTCTCTCTCTCTCTCTCTCTCTCTCTCTCTCTCTCTCTCTCTCTCTCTCTCTCTCTCTCTCTCTCTCTCTCTCTCTCTCTCTCTCTCTCTCTCTCTCTCTCTCTCTCTCTCTCTCTCTCCCCCCCCTCTCTCTCTCTCTCTCTCTATAAATTTTATAGTAAACTTATTTGCCTTTATTTTGCTGAGAAAAGTACTTCCTTTGGTGATGTATGTACATAATAACACAACTATATAATATTCACCTCTATACATAATATGAAATCAATAATTTAATCAAGTGCGTGGCAATAATTGCATAATTAGATGTAACAGTAACTGTAAATGTTTACCAACGCCATGTATGTATAATGTATTACATACAGCCTACAGCTGGACGCAGCTGTGTTAACATACATGTAATAAATGTCTCATGTTACATACGTTACGAACCACCCTTCCTTCCCATGCAATTTTATTGTAAATCTTTTTCAAGTGTTTTAAATTATTTGAGACAGAACTTTTTAGCAGATGCATTTTGAAATGGCAAGTTAAATTGAGACCAATTGTTTTTAATTTACAATATAGAATTTATGACCAATATATTTATAGGTTGGTATAAACACTATTTATTGATATAAAGTATTCATAATTGACCGCAAAAAAAGAAATTGGTTAATTATTTTAGAAAATCCAGAATATACCTAACTTGATAAGATTTTTTCATTCAATATTTCGTAAGACTATATATAGATATATTACAAAGTTAATGAATTTATAAATGGAGTTTAGAAATATAAGCGTTGTCGATTGTTAAAAATCATATTGCAAGTTATATTGCTATGAAAAACTAATGGTATATTATCCTTAAATCTGCATTTGAAATTGATAAATGTATTTTATAAAAAGTAATAAAATATTGCCAAGACAATTAAAAAAAAAAATTGTATTCGCATAGTGAATATTAGAACAAAAATATTTTTTTTTTTTTATTATGGTAGACTAAGTTCTATATTTTTTATGTATTGCTAAACCATCGCAACTGGTTAAAGATGGTTTAGTATTTTCAAATAAGTAGATTGTAACTTTGTTGTATTATTTTATCGAAAAAAATCATTATTTAATTTTCATTTATTTCATTTCAAATACATAAAAATGTGTATGGCACAATGTTTGATAATTACTGATCTTCAATAAAACGTGTTCTTTATACGATATTCCAAGTCAATATTTTACACTAGAATATTTATTTTCCCGGGTTTTAAGGTTATTATGAGAGAGTATAAATGTACTCATGCATTTTTCTCCTTAAAATAATATTTTCGTTCCACTATTGATATTTTTTTACGTATATGACCATGTAAATAATATTAAACGAATGAAAACCTAATACATTTTAGTAATTGGAATTGTAGAGGTAAAGAATGTCGTTTAAAAAGTAATTTTTTTACCAAAAGAAAACATATTTTCAATCTAATAGTTTGGGAGTGTTCGTCGACCAACCATTGTTTTAAAAATGTTAAATCCAATCGGTGCGGATGATATCATTATTGTTTTGAAGGGTTACAATACATCAAATGGTGAAAGGTTAAACTCAGTATTGTGTTTCAATTTTAACGGGAAAGAATAGTAGTTGATTGAGTAAAACTCATACTATCCGATTTCATTGGATAGAAATATAAGAAAATTTCAAAACCAATTGACGTAATTTGTTTGTAAGACCGTTGTTAAACTACTATAGTACACTTAATGTTTTTTTTCAATCCGTGTGCTGATTCACAATTTTTTATTAAAGAACAGCAAGCATACAAGGGATGATTTTTGAAAACCGGTAAACAAACATTTTTAAACAAAATAGGTTTTACCACTGTACGTGTATTTCCAATCCTACTGCACGGGTAATTGTTTCATAAACGAGAAGACAAATACCCTTCGATATTTTAAATTCATGTTATATTGTTCATAAACTGTGTGAGTAATATCAAAAATCACTTTAATAAATGAATTTGTAGAAAATTAAAAATAAACTAGAAGTGCCATATTTGTGTGGATGCTGGAAAATACATCAATTTTATGTTTCTTCGGACTTTAGAAGGGCCATATTTGTGTGGGTTCTGGGAAATTCATCAATGTTATGGTTGTTCGGACGTTAGAAGGGCCATATTTGTGTGAGTTCTGGGAAATTCATCAATGTTATGGTTGTTCGGACGTTAGAAGGGCCATATTTGCGTGGATGCTGGAAAATACACGAATGTTGTGTTTGTTCGGACGTTAGAAGGGCCATATTTGTGTGGGTTCTGGGAAATTCATCAATGTTATGGTTGTTCGGACGTTAGAAGGGCCATATTTGTGTGAGTTCTGGGAAATTCATCAATGTTATGGTTGTTTGGACATTAGAAGGGCCATATTTGTGTGAGTTCTGGGAAATTCATCAATGTTATGTTTGTAATCTATATATGTATATATAGACTAGTATTATTGTAGTATACTTATATTTTATCTTTAATTCACTGTTTTTTCGAATAAAATATATATCAAACACTTATGTTTATTTATATTGTATTACACTTTGTAATATGTCGGGATCCCTCACTGGCCACCTATCCAAGGAACAGCCATGCTAGGTAAACAAAATAAGTAAAAAACTAGAAGTGTTTAGTTATAATAGATAAATATCAGCCACTGTTACAGGTCAGTAGAGTTGAATATGGTGTAAAATGAAATACATTGAAGAATCTTCAAAATTTTTCGGGTACCTTTCAGTTATTTGTCAGATAGTGAAACACACTTGAAGACGACAAGAGGTTTCATACGTCAAAACATTTTTTTTTATTCTTGGAGCTATGGAGTTTTCGAACCAATAAAAAATAATTTATTAGTTTCTATTACAATAAAATATTATTGTGTTATTAATGTACTGTATAATAGTTTGCCACTTTTATTTATTATTTTTTTTTTAATAATGAATATAAGAAAATTGTCAGCACTTTATTTAAAAAATATATTACAAATAAATACAAAGAAAACATATATATAGCTTAAACAAAATATTAAGTCTCTGAAATGTTCATTCCGAGTTGGTTTCACACTCGCTTTGGCATTTTACACAGATAATTGTTTTCTTGTTGTAATTACCACACACGTGTTTGTTTCTTGCAATTGACACGTAGGATCAAATTACATAGGCGTAATTATTACAAATTATATATTACATTTAATTGCATGTAATATGGACAATCAAATAAAATATTTTAAACCTTATCTTTCAGTTTTAACCTTAAAGATGAACATAAAAGTAGACATATCTAAATTTTGTTTATCTCCAACAATATACTTTGATACAATATGGCAATAAAGCTTACATAAGAGGATTGTAATATATGCATAAGAAATCCCTCAAAGGACGGTACTATAAATAGAAGGGTTGGTGTACAAAGGGAAGTAAAGAGGGATTGAAAACTGTCAGTAACCTGCTTATTGTTACTTGACCTCAACAAGATGTGTCTTTTCAATCACATATAGAATATACAACTATATTTGCAGGATACAAGGATTTATGTATGTTAATTTTATTTTCTTGCCTAAAAATAGGTTATAAACCTTATAACATTGGAGTAGATTGAACATTTAATACAATTTGTATCTTGTGGGTAGTGTTCAAGTCCTTTGTCACACGCTTTTGGTGAAGTTCCATCTGGTCCTGAGGAATTCTTTGGCTTAAAAGACAACAATTCTCCTTCAACTTATTGTGGAGCTGTTATAAAAAGATAGAAATAGTTGGTGTAAGAGATGTTTTTTTATGAGCTTGAATAACATGTTAATTGACCAGTTTTTATCTCACATTTAAAAAAATTAGCAACATCAAACGGATCAGTTGTGTCTTTGTCTGAGTTACTGAGATGCATTTTAAAATGTTGCCTTTCCGACCCTAGTTCTTTAACAACCTCCCAGATAGATCTACTATTGTTACATGATAGACTAATATACTTGTGCACTGCATCAGATTTATATTTACGGACAGATTTTATGAAGGAGTTTTTCGTATATTTGTAGTGCAGACGAAGTGGATGAGAGTAATCTAGATCTTTTGATTCAGAGTATATCTGAAGAGTTCCGTCAGATGGCAGTGGCAAAGTTTACACTTAGTTGTGGAAAACATTTGTTGGTAGTGTTCGTTTAGAGAATCTCTGTGTATAACTGTGACACCTTCTGTGGCTGTCCCATTCATTTTCTTGATGCGCATTTATGTAGACCGATAAATGCGGTGATTATTAGTGATTTTAACATCAATATCATAAGTGAAGATTTTAGCACCACTAGGTTTGTGAATATCTAGGCATATTTTGGTTTATATACTAGTATTGCTTACACCAGTGAGTTTAAAATATCATAAACTGTTATTGACAACATAATCAAAAATATACCAAAACACAATATCTGAAGTGGCGTGGTGGTTGCTGCCCTTTCGAATCATCAAAAACAGGAAGCTGTTATTATTCTGTCTTCGACTGTTTCTGTTCAAGGCCATCGTCTCAGAGAAAGTCACACTTTTAGTGTACAAAGTATAGGACTTTTATAAATTTTATTTTATATCAATGAACTGGAAAAAATGTTTATGATTACGTTAATTTTCACAGAAACTTAATAATTGATCACGACCTGTTCCTGCAAAAGCTCAACCAACTAGGCGTTTAAGAAGTTAACAATTGATGGCTCGGTTCGTTCGTTCGTGGTCGGGGATGTACAGGTTCCTTATATCGATGCATATGGCTGTTCAAGTACAGCGCATTCCTCAATCTCAATAATTTCTAAAGGCGACCTTCAGGGGTCGCTTATAGGGCCTTGGCTCTTTTTTCTTTTTTTAAAGGAGGGCCACTTTCTCTGTCAAATGATAAATATGCCTTTTTTCTCATTAGTTATATTTGAACAGAAATAATACCAATAAAATAGCTTACAATGCAATATAACCCTCAGTCAGTCTTTTGGTATAGATTTATTATAAGAATTTAAACATATTAATTAACCCCAAATATTTAAACCTCAAAGGAACTGTCCTTAAAAAAAATATTCAATCTGTATACATGTATCCTCAGTTCCATATTATTGGAAATAAATTAAAATTTATAAATTAAATATCATTAAACTGTGAACTATTTTTATATGTAAAATAAAACCTTTGGTAATCGATACAACATATAACTAATTTATTTATTTTATTAAAACTATTATTATTATTATTTTAATTATAAGTGAATATTTAGCTGTTGGTTTTTTTATCATTTATATCTTTACCTACTTTAGTGCAAAATTAATCAGTTTATTACTGTTAGATTTTATTTCCTAACACAGTGTCCACATTCATTCAAGTGTCTATATCCAATCAAAATATTATTTTCATGGAATAGATATTTTGATTGAATTATTTGGTGGGTTTTGTGGAATATTTATAAATCAATGTACAACTCAAGTTTTATAATGTTCACTGTTTATGATACAACCGTATCATATATACTAAAATAATGCTAAGATATGTAAATATTATAAAATAAAAATACTATTTTTTAGTAAATATGTAATAGTCTACTGAAGGGCTAGCAATAACAGTTCACTAAGAATAGCGTATGTCAGAGAAAGTCTGGCAGACAAAGGCAACAATAAGGTTAACGATAACGTTTCAGACAATGTATTCTTAGCGGTGAAATAATCTCAAGTTCCCTGCTACCACCAATATTAAAGTACCCTTTTATATCCAAGAACAACGCCCTGTCATGTAACTTAACTCTGTTAGTGTTTATTTTGACAATGAACGTTTGTTTTGCTCCCAACTCTAACTATAACAATAAAAGGTTTCACTCTATAATGACAATTAATTAACAACTACTATATTTTAATACACAAAAAGAGCGAAACACAATCGATATTTGTTAAAGAAAAGAAATTGATAGGCTTAATTGCACACTCATACGAGTGATTGAAAAGTATTGTTTGATACATAACTGAACAATTTTTGACACTAATCATTAAATTAATATAAAATTACTAAAGGAATGAACATTTATTTTTGAGTTACATGTAGCTTTAATTAAAATACGTTTTAATTCTGTGATTATGTTTATATACTCATTATCATTATTTTCCTGACAAAAGATCACGTCAAAAAATTATATTGCTGTGAAGTGTTGTTGTGCCTGAATTATTTAATGGCAGAGTCTCTAAGTTGGTTACTAAGTGTTAGAGATATACATAGTTAGCAGCAGTTAGTTTTCAAGGAAATAACACTCGTAAAGTTCACTTCACTTAAACACTCTAGAACAAAATTAGTTTTAAACTTTCCAAACTTTAACCACGATTTTACTAAGTTCTGTTTTATGTGTTTGGATGAAAAAAATAATAATTGTTTTATTTTTACTGTTATTATTTATATCAGTAGTAGTTTTACCCTTAACGTTATAAAATTATCACCCGTAGGTTGTTTTTCATCAATGTAGTATAAACACGTTCCAAAACGAAATAGGTAGTGATAGAGGTTTATTGAAGTTTTAAAAAATAAAAATTAATTATTTTTGTAACGGTCGGCAGGCTTACTTTACCCGTGATAAAGTTCACGAAGAGGCCTGTAGGCTATTGAAATATTCTAAAAAATTTGTAATTTTTTTAAATTAAAATTTTCTAATTCAACGTTGATGACAAGTATGTAATTATTTGAGAATTAAAAACCATAATCATTAAAACTGTAATCTTAATATTAACTATCAAAACTGTGTACTCTTTCGTAACGAAATATTTTTAATCATAGTACAATGTCTGATGAAATCAGGGGACACAAGTAAAGTTCTTTTTATATTTTGGTATATCAGCTGATGATACTAAAACAACTTAGTATTGAAACAATAGATCAAAATTATGAGAAACCTTTATCAACTAACATTTATTTTGAGAAGGATTAGCTGATAATCAACGGCTGTTCATTTGTCATTGGGCTATTAATTAATGACACTTTCTAAGGCATAGTCGGCCTTAGTTTGTAACAACGACTACATTCGCTCATCTACACTCATCACACTCATTCGAAATCCATATTCGCACATATCTTGACGATCGGCGTCTTATGAATAGATAAAATTAAATGAAATAAATAAATAAAATAAAAAATAAAATATACAGATGGCTTAAAACAAACTCATCAATCTTCGGTAAGTATGGCAGTTTTTATTTGCTATTTTCAAATTATAAAACACTTGTTACATTTAAAACTGCCTTTGAGAGTGAAATAGATGCAATAAAACTATATCTTAATAAATTAATTCATGAATATATATACAATCTAAAAACATTGTCTTATTTTGTGACTCTAAATCTGTAATTGAAGTGATGTGTAATGATACAAAAATAGAATAGAGCAAACTAATTGAATGCATAAAACTTATTGAACATTTAAATGATGAAAATAGACATGTTATTTTTTAATCGATTTCTTCACACTATAAGATAAAAGGAAATTAATTACCTGACAAACTAGCCAAACAAAGAACAACAAAAAATCTACCATATAAAAACAATACAACTTCTTTATATCAAGTAAGGAGCAAAATCATATATTCTCTAAAAACTCATTTATAAATTAGATTAAAAACAAAATTTTAAAAATCATGGGAGGAATTAAATGGCATACCAGATTTCCCGAGAAAAATACTACTGCTGCTTTTGGTTAAAAACTGGACAGGACTGATTTGGAAAATATGAAATGACATGTAAAATGACTTTATTGTATAAAGAATTGGTAAGGTTACAGATAAAAAGTCGTCTCTTACACCTAGCCATATTATCTTCATCGAACGCTTCGGATATATGAAAACACAAATTTTATTATATTTAATTTGTCTGATCTTATGGCCAAAGACCTTATTGTGAACTGTTCAAAATTAACAAAACATTATTTATATTGTAGATTTTTGGAATCCAGGTCACTAACAAATTAATACTTTGCTGTTTTGATAAACATAAATGTTGATGAAATTTAGAGTTAAGTTAGCTGTTGTATCATAAAAACCCACCAAGAGAGGTTTTCTTGAAATTCCATTCCCATGTGGTAGAAAAATTACATCAACATTGGCTTTTTTCTGTAAGTAAACGTCTATAAGCAAATTATTAAGATTAGGTTATAATTTAATTTAATAATTTATTTCAATAAGTTGTTACAAAAAAACATAAATATGACACAAAAGGCAAATTTGGCTGTCATTGTGAAATTTTTAAGGTAATTTAGACTAACTATGACATGATTGTGTTATTTTTCTTCTCCTAAAGGGTTTTTATAAAACTTTGTCAATTCAGAAAACGGCAGCAAGCTGTACTTTTATATTGATATGAATGTTTAGTTAGAACTTTAGGGGGAAGGGTAGGTAAGCGTAGAGAACCACCCCTTAATGAAGCAAGTACTATTGGCTGGTAGCAGATAAAACCTGATTTTGGTACCTTTTGAAATATCACGCTATAAAAATTAAATGTAAGCTAATTATAAAAGTTTTGTAACGTTAAGAAATTAAGAAATAACAACTAAAGTTTATGAAAAAGGTTTAGGTTTTACCAAATCGAAACGTCGTGATTGATATTTTTCACGTAATGATGGCAAATGTCCAACTAAGTTTGTCTACCTCATCTGATATTCCATCATTAACAAATTTCAACAACAAAGTTTATGAACAGTTTGACATATTTAATCAATATACTGAATATTAGTTCATTATTATTATTATTTTGAATACATTATTAGTTGTGTAAAAATATTGAAAATTTTATTTTATTAATGCAACTAACCTATCGAATTACGGAAAGATAAAATTTAAAAGTTACATACGATATGATATACCATTTAATTAAAAACTTAACTTATTAATAGCAGTTAGTTATTCTGTATTTGGTTACGAAAGTTAATTTGGCACCAGAGAACATTATATTCAGAAGTTAAATTATATTAAGATGAAAAAATAATCATTTTAGCATAGATCTGTTAAAGTCTGGTAAATAAAACTCTACTAGTATCAATGAAGTTGAAAGCAAAGTTTAATAAATAAAATACTCTTAGCTTGTATAAAAAATCGAAGTAACTTTATATTTAATCAGCTGATTGCCTCTGGCTGATCGATTATTCCTTTTATTAAATTCTTGAGTATCACTCAAATATTGAAAAAATCGTGTACATTTCAATATTGTTATACTTCATTGAGCGTAACAGGAAAACATTCATCCATTGTAATAATTAACACCTTTGTAATTGGCCGCTAATGTCATGTAACATTGATTCTGATAAGGAAGAAATGTACTAAATGCTAATAGGATAAATATTACTAATCACTTTTACAAATATTAGCTCGGCTATTGTCAAAGTGGTTACAATTCCAATTGCAACCAATTGTTTGTACAATTATAGGACCTTCAACTTATATTTAGTGTCAAAGACTGGCTAGATAGAAGATATTCTTTTTATATGTTAGATGTACTCTTTAATGGCAACAATTTTATAGTAAGCTACAAATACACTGACAATTTTTGTCATTTGTGTTACTCGAACATATAATTAATTGAAATTAAACAGAAAGGAACATATATTGGACGTCTCCTGAATTGCATATATAGATTTAATGTAATAACATATTTTATATATTATTTTTTATATTTATAACCCTTACGATAAGTAATCAAATTACAAGATATGTTTACATTGATAAATACCGGTTGTTCAAAAAGTCTGGGAACCCCTTTATATTTATTTTATAATAATAATAAACCCAGAATAATGAAACTCTAGGATTACGTCCTCACTCTATTTACTGACATTTTTGCCATTTTAACTGCCCTTTTTCTCTTTGGGGGGCGTCCTGTGGAGGAAGTCTGAAAATCTAAATTAGAAGAATAGGTCAAGTTACACCTCATTTTAAATGTAATTGTTAGAGGAACAAATTGTCGCAACACCGGCTAAAAAAAGACTACTCATTTGGTAATAGCAGACTCTCAAATTCAATTTAGGCCAAAAAAGGACACAAAATGGCCAAACAGTCATTAATAACAGTGTAGACTTAATCCTCGACTTTCATTGTTCTTTGCTTGTTGACATATTAAATATTAAGTGATTTCCAGACAACCGGTATATATAAATATATTATTTTAAATTATTACTATCAATCATAAGTATTATCATCCAATAAACCTGATTATTATACAGTCTTAATGTGCTGACGTGGTGGTCAGTGGCTAAGTCTTTGGATTGTGAAGGATTCCAACGTTCGAATCTCCAACGTAGCTAAGGTCAGTGCGTATCACGTTGAATAAACTTCACGCAAAGGACAGACGGTCCATGTGAACTAGGAGTTGTTTTTTTTGTTTTTCTTTTTAAGAAAATATAAAATTTAAGATTTACAGATAGAAGTTTTAATACATGCTATATAAATAATAAATCATCTTGATAACATTTCATATTATCATTTTATGTATCTTAATGAGGAGCGTTTTGCTAATTGCCGTAGTTGTGATTTACAAATCACAAAGAATTTACATATATTTGTTTCGTAAACCTTAAAGTCTATAGAAACAAAAGTTTCTGATTTGTTTACATTGATTATCCTTGCAACGTTTTTTCATTTTAATCATTATAAATTAAATTTAAAGTGTCTTTTCAATAAGTAGGACAGTTTAATATGTATATTGTAAATTTTCATCATAAGTAAATGACACAAACAACACTTTTGATTAGAAAATGATTAATTTTTATCGTAAGCAATAAAGTTTAACATTTTTTCGGAAGTTATAAAACGTAATTAAATAATTGGTAGTTGAAACCCCTGAAGTACAGCTCTAAATAAATAAAACATGAGATAGGTTTAATACTTCCTCATCCGGAACGTCAGGACACGTCAGTTTGTATCTCAATTCTTTGCTTTATAATCAATGCAAGAGGTTAAAGCTTTACAAAGTAACATAAACCGTCAGCCAATTAAGCATATATGTTTGTTATTTTCACTATACTGCTCGGTATTTAAATAGCAAAGTATAATTAAACCTCGTTAGGAAATTGTGTAACATTATCCAATTTAGTCAATTAGCATAACAGTGTTTACTGCCTGCATCAAATTGACAGATGAACGAGTATATAATATGAATTAAACAGTTAACAGATAAATATAACAATCATAAAGTATTATGTCAGTGACTGATGGCAAGGTGTTAAGGACAGATTTAAGTGTTAGAATTTTAGGCAAAGAGGAATGCTTAAGTAAAATCAGTCACAAGTATAAAAAATATATAATTTTAAATAAAAATAATGTGGATAAAAAATTTGGCCAGCACTATAGTATAAATAAAGTTGCGTAAGAAAAAATATTTTTATACAATGTTATTAAAATATTGCCTTGAATTTACCAAAACAAATTTAGACTCTCTTTGACCTACTAATATAAAAACTAAATAAGTACAAGGTAAAATAAAATTCACTTTGTTCAAGATGAATATCTACTTTGTGAAATTATGTGTTCTATATATTTTTTATTTAACTCGAAGAAGTTGATTGTACCTATTCAATTAAAAACAATTCTTACAAAAATGTGTATTGAGTTTTTAACATAATTTTTAAATACCAAAACTCAGATAATTTTTAGCAATAAGTTTTATAATTATATAGTTGTTGCCTCTTTCCTCTTTTATGACAGGTTAATTTAAAAATTGTATGTTCAAAAATAAATATTTATCTTATTTAAAAAAAATGACCCTATGGAGAATCAATTTTAAACTTTTAGCTGGTGAAGTAGACTCTTAACATAATATTTAGACGTTTGTGTAGACCCATTGATTTTGTAAAGATTTGAAGTAATAATAAGGAATAATTTTCCTTCAAGATTTAAAGTAAAACTAACGTGCTTATTAAGCTCTCTAAACTCTCGATAACCATAGATACAGCAATTATAACAGTATCACTCAACTGAGAAAACATTACATACTTTAGATATTGTCCTTTTAGGGGGGAAAAACAATAATGGAGTTTAGAACAGGAATGAGACATTTTTTCTGGATGAAAAATATTGAACAAAATGAAAAAAAACGGATAACTTGAGGAGCTGTTTCTACTCAATCCAGTGGTTCCGGATATTTAGTGACCAGTTACTTCAAATCGACTTTCAAGTTAAATTCCCAATGCCACTTCATTAGACAGATTCCTAGTAAAATCAGAGAATATAGTGATACTAAAAAAAATTTTGGTATCAGAAGAAAAATATGTGAAGCAAATTTTTGAGACGGGTTTTCATTCTGGAAATAAAAAGACCAGATTATCCATTTAAGATCATTGTACATTGTACATAATAACATTGTATCTACACTAAACTCATACAAATCCTCCAAATTAGCTCCAAGAACATGTATGTATTGTGACGTTTTACACGTCCTAATTTATAAATTATTAATCACTATGTGGGTTTTACAAATAAGCAACACGATATACTAAACAATTACTAAATTTATTGAATATATAAAATTAACTTATTATATTTAAATGGATTAATTCCTTAACTTTAACTATTGTGAAAAGTACAATTTACTATTAGGCCTACTGTTACAGTTAAACTAATTTATATTTACAATCTTAGATGGCATCAATAATTACAACTACTAATTGCAAAGTGACTTTACTAAATTCCTTTCTTTTAATTACAATTCCTAGCTCTATAAAGTGGCTTTCCTAGATTCTCTACTATTATTTACAATTACTAACTATAAAGTGACTCTACTAGATTCCCTACTATTATTTACAATTACTGACTACTAAATGACTTTACTAGATTCCCTACTACCTACAGTCCAAAGCTAACAGTTCACTCACAGTTTCTTCAGTGTCCCTTCAGAAGTCGTCCACAAGTACCGCACTGCTCCTTCGTTGATCCTCACAACGAACCACTCACCGGTAACTTCTCCGTAGACCACTTCACTATACTCGGACACTTCACTCGCACTGTAGAACTGTCTCACTGTCGCTGCAAACACCCGGGCTGTAGACTCTAGACTCACTGACTGACTGACTAGCGCTGGTATCCGGGCCGTATATATCACCTGCAGGTCTCCATCTAGAAGTTTCTTGAATTCCCCTGCGTCCGAAGTTCCATGACAGAGCTGGCTCGTCAACCCAGAAGATTCTAGAAGTCCAGTGAAGAGGTAAAGGGGCGTTCATGCGTAAGCCATTGTGCCCCAAAGGTTGTAAACAAGCAGGGCAGGTGGTCAGCGACCCATCCATTACTTCCGCATCACCGGTTCCCAGGATAGAGGCCACTCGGAATGTCACAGTATGCTACTGACAGCTTCCTCAACAATTCATTTAACAAATGAGGTTCCATGGATGGAACCATTTATCTCCAATGTCTTCTATTTAATTTTCATTCTGATTTGAATTTGGTAGGAAATTAGTATATTTAGAGTTCATAACGTATTCCATTTTATAATTGAACATTGAAAATATGATTGATTATATTAAAATGTTCATTTATGTTCCAATGAACATAGTTTTGTGGGTAAAAAAATAATGTTGTGAATAAATATCAGTAATATATACACATTAGTGGTTGCTTTGCTACGTAGTGGGTCTCTACACTTGCTTACTCTTCCCTTAGTGATTCTCTCTAGGGAATAACATCAATATAAAATCTCAGCCAGGTGCTCATTTCGTAGATAACATTATATTCTAGAAAACCCCATAAGTCTACTTTTGTGGGATGCAAAGTGCAATAATGTCAGAGTTAGTAGAAATTACGTTAAACATTTCACATTAAAACTTTAGCTAAGCTTTTGTGTCAAAGTTTTGTTTTTTTGGTATCAGCTGTTTGAATTTGATAATGCAAATTAAATTAATGCCAATGTTGCTCTTATGGAAAAAGGAAAAGTTGAGAGGCCGTTTTTACTCAATGCAGCGGTTCCAGGATTTTCGTTATCAATGATTACATCCTTATGGGATTATACACGGTGTCCCGTAAGTTTACCAGCATTTCACGAGGTTATACTATAGGTCAAATCAAACAGTTTACATCATATAATGTATAGTCCCATCTTACTTACTTTTCTGTCTATCTGCCTGTATGTGTTTTTTATAAAATAATTTATATCTTCAAAATGGTTTGAGATATCAAGTTGAAACTTTGTACATTTACTGACCTAATTAGTGTAGATCTGAAATAAAAGTTTCAAAATTGTATCATTTACATAACAAAATGGTGGCTATTAAAATGTTCAAATCCTTTAAAACGAGTGATGTTACAGAAAAAAGACAATACACATATAAAATATACCCTTTTAATACAAGAATTTCAATACCAGGTTTATTTTTCTATAATAAGTTGTTACAGAAAGAAGTAAGATTTCTCAAGTAAAGATCTGTGTTTTATTCAAAATTCCAATGTGTTTTCCAATAATGATGAAGAATTCATGCCACAACAAGCAACAATTAATACTTCCTGAACTGTTAAACACATGTGAAATAAAAGAAACAACAACTTACCATACCTAATTATGAGTTCAAAGTAAATGCTCAATGTGGCCTCCTCTCTGCTAATTGCACAGTGTTTATTACTGTAAAACTGACCACCGGATTTGTTCAAAAGGACTTTGCTCCAGAATTGCTGCAGCAGCTTCAACAATGCGAGCAACCAAATCCAGAACAGGAGTGAATAAACCAATTGTTTCATGTGTCACCAAACATAAAAATCTATCGGTGTGAGATCCGGTGTTCTTGGGGGCCAAGGGACAGAACCACCGCGCCCGATCCATTGATTGCCATAAACTGCGTTAATGTGCTGTGTGACTGCATTTGTAAAGTGGGCCGGGACCCTATCATGTTGGAACCATATCAATCAATCAATCAATATTCTTCATTATAATTTGACTATTTACAATATCCATCAATCAATCAATATTCTTTATTATCATTTGACTATTTACAATAGCATTGATCTGCGTCATATGTACAAAAAACACAGTAGAACTAAAATGTACCCTTATCTAATAAATACTGTTGGACATTGTAATATTCCTTAGAAACCAAAAATGACTTGACTTTATTCCTAAATTTCCTTACGTCTGTCTCTGATTGTAAAGCGGTTGGAAGTTTATATCTGTTCCCTAACATCAAAAGTAACATTTTCGAGAAGTTCAGGCAGAACATCTTGGAGAAAAATCAAGTATGTTTGTCCATTTAACCTATTTGGCAAAACATAGGGTCCAATTAAACTGTCGTTAATAAGCCAGCCTACACGTTCAATGAAAACCTTCTCTGATGATAGTGTTGAATGGTTGCATTCGGATTTTCTTGGGCTCATACATGATTATTTTTCAAATTAATTACTCCCTCATGGGAAAAAGTCGTTTCGTTATTGAAAAGGACATTCTTTAAGAAGTCATTCTCTATTTAT
The DNA here is from genome assembly GCA_035578905.1 of Stictocephala bisonia. Lineage (NCBI taxonomy): Eukaryota > Metazoa > Arthropoda > Insecta > Hemiptera > Membracidae > Stictocephala > Stictocephala bisonia. The sequence continues at coordinate 89,177 of JAQJVL010000686.1, read as the reverse complement.
TCATGCAACATTCAACGAGAGCAATCTAACCTTTGTTCATAATCTCAAGGTAGTAGTTCCTGCACTTTTTGGTATTTAAAGGGATAAAATAATTGTTCGTTCAGTGTTCTCCACACAGTACTTTTGCCAGCATCCATGTCATGTGCTACAGCCATTGTACTTGTTGATGGATTATCTTCTACCTGGTTGAAGATAGCTTCTTCAAAGGCAAGTGACCGAACAATTCTTGGCCGGCCTACTATATCCAAGCTCTTCTTACACTTCCGCTCTCCCTAAGATGATTGTGGACTGCAGTAAACACTTTATGACCCGGTTGGTTTCTGTTAGGGAAACGCTCTGCGTACAGTCTTCTCACTAGACTTGCATTAACATTAGCCAGTCCATAGACATAGTAATATCAGTGTATTCAGCTACTGGAAAATGTTCCATCTTCAGTGAAAACCAACAATAATATTATAACGTAACTAAAAACACGACTTGCAATATTACAGAAACACATTGTGTTGAGGTTAAGTAATTAAAATCACTATTAGTTGCAAGATAGTACTTAGTAAACAAATCATCTAAACAATTAACTATCTCTTGATTTAGAGTTTGTTAGGTGCATACTGCCTTATGGACCTAATAATTTTAAATAAAACACATACCTATACTTGAGAAATCTTACTTATTTCTGTAACAACTCATTGTAGAAAAATAAACCTGTTACCAAACTTTTTGTATTAAAAGGGGCTATGTTATATGTGTCTTGTCATTTTTCTATAACCTCACTCGTTTTAAAGTTATTAGGCTTTGAATATTTTTAATGGCCACTATTTTGTTTACGTAAATGATATAATTTTGAAACTTTTATTGTAGATGTACACTATACGTTCAGTGAATGTACAAAGTTTCAACTTGATATCTCAAACCGTTTTGAAGATATAAATTGTTCTCTAAAAAACACATACAGACAGATAGATAGAAAACTAAGCAAGATGGGACCATACATTATATGATGAGAATTGTTTGTTTTGACCTCTAGTATAACCTCGTGAAATTTTGGTCAGTACTTATGGAACACCCTGTATATATTATAAGTTATTATATAATAAAATATCGCTATTTAATTCAATAGTGCTGTTCGGAGAGGAACGTCCTCAAATTTAGCAACAAAACTGTAATACTGTACATGTTACAGTTATTGTTACAGAAATAAAATAGATTATTATTCATAGGTAGTCACTGTACGGGGTGGTGAGCATCTGAAGACATCGATAAGCACTGCTGACCTAGATATGCCTAAGGCTATCCTCATAAATATGCAATACAAACTGTTAGACATCCTCCATTTTCCAGTCCTGTAGCATTGCACAGTCCGTTCCAATGAATTAGTGGTTCAAATCATGAAACCTGCTTAGAGCGTCTTAACTTTCAAGTTCATCACCCAAAAGATACCTCCATGAACTTTAACCAACACTATAACGATAAAAAAATAAGTATATTGAACGTAAAATGTTCTATGAAAAATAAATGTGTAAAAACAATTGAAACTGGAATATTAGGTTCATTACCATATCAATAGTATTACTAGAGTATGTAGTAAATATAAAATACAGGGTGTTTACTTAATTTTTAACAGCCAATATTAACTTCAAAAACACAAATCCATAAACATTTGTTGGTGGAGATCCCACTTTTGCCACAAAATAGAAAACAAATTCAGATTAGTTTAGGTTAGGTTAGTATATGTTGCCTGTGAATACATATAGGTAATCTATTTTCACCGAAAATTTAGCCTCACTTTAAATAAGCTATCCTAATGTAACCTAAACTATTAACCTAACTAATTGTCTATTGGTGTGCTGTAGGAGGACAACATCTGTTATAACCTTTCTTTAACATTTTTATTTTGGTCTAATATAATATACATGATAAATAGGTTTTTAATGCCTACCATGGTTATTTTTCGATGGTAAATAGTAAAATAATATGCTATATTTTAACCTTGTTTGATCAATTTCCATAAATAATCATTTCTTTTAGTTTTAATGTTTACATTAGCGCACCATGTATAGTATATTTTTTATGATTCATCAGTATTAAAATCTCGAAAGTTATTATCTACGTAGATAAGAGAGAAAAATGCATAACTGATAGAATAAAGTCCGTAATTTTCATTTATATGAAGGTTTTATACAGAAAATCGTTATTGACAGTGGAAATTATACTTCAGACAGGATTGTATTTATTGAAGTCCAACATGAAAGAAACAAGTCTAGTTTTGAACTCCACTATTTCTGCACCTGATCTACACAGACTGGATGTGCTTTGGCAGGTCACACTAATTGCATTTATTCTTGTCCTAATGGGTTGTTACATGGCTTTACTCGGGGTAGTAAATTAGTGCAGACAAAGTGAAAGAGACTGTAGTATGGCTTAATTAGGCACTTAGCTGACTCAGCGTCCATTTTATTGAACAATCGTGACCAATACCAACATAATGAACAAATATCGGTTCATTTTAAACAATATATAATTATGTTGTAAGATAATATCATGTATGGATCATAGTCTATTTCAGTGAAAGAAAAATGTTAATTGTAGAAGATCTTAACCAAACATAGTATCTTAGGTAACAATTATTGGCATAGACAGCATCCCTTCTGAACAACAGGAAATATTAAAAATAAAGGAAGGGTGACAACCGAAAACTAGTTATTTTATTGAAACTTACAACGATAATGAAATCTCAAATCAAACACACTTTACTAATAAGAGTTAGACAAAAGGCAGATATTCTAGAGTAATTGGAATAACCTTTTATTTTAGGATTAATAGTTTAAATCAAGTAACTTAAAATTTACTTATTATTTATGATATTTTTGATTACATATAATTTTTTTCAGAATTGGATGTTTGACATTTATTTGTTTTCAATGTACATCGCCTATATTTATTATGTAATAATTGATTAAGAGTATATTTTATTACTTTACAAAATATAATATAACGTAAGGTGTGACAAATTACTTCAATCACAAATTACATTTGATACATTATATTCCAAAGAATAAACTATTCTGTGAAGTATACAATACACTAGCTGGCTTTTTAATAGATATTGTTTTTAATAAGTTTATCTTATAATGTCGTTGAATGTATAAGGTATTCAGCTGTCTGCGTATGTTATTATAAAGTATTTTCTACTGTCTCTACCACCCAATACTGAATTAATTAATATTGTCACAAATCCATTATAGAGATATAAATTATATTGGTCTAACCTAACCTAACGATAGCTTGTATTTGTAAATAAATGAGAACAAAGTGTAATTACTTACCTTACCTCCTTGGCCATTGAAACCCCAGTTGGTTTTTGGCCTCGCCAAATATGGCTCTTCATTCTGCTCTGTTCTTTGCTGCCTCAGGTGTAGTTCCCAATTTGTAAATATCTTTGAGGACCTGATCTCTCCCTCTAAGTCTTGGCCTGCCAAGGGGTCTTCTACCGTCTGGGTTCGATCGTTCAATATAATTAATAATGGAGGTATTTTCTCGCCTCCACACATGTCCAGCCCACCTTAGTCTTCTACTTTTCACTAATGCTACTATATCTGGGTGAGTGTATATTTCTCTTAATTCTCTGTTCTTTCTTATTCTCCATACATCTCCTTCGCATACTGGACCAAACACTTTTCTTAATACTCTATTTTCAAATACAATAAGCTTCTTCTCATATTCCTTTGTCAGTGACCATGTTTCAGCTCCATATAGTAACACAGGGAGGACTAGTGTATGGTAGATTTTGATCTTAGTTTTCCTAGACAATATTTTGGATTTAAGTAATTTCTCTACTGCCCAATAGGTCTTAGAGGCTAAGACTAGTCTATTTTGAATTTCGTTTTCCTCTTTTATGTTTTGTGCTAGCTTTATGCCAAGGTATTTAAACTCTTCGACTTTTTCAAATTCCCACTTGTCTACTTTACCATTTTGTATTCTATTTATTCCCTGTCTTCTGGTTATATGCATATATTTTGTCTTATCCTGGTTTATTTCTAATCCCACCTTTCTGGTTTCTTGAATGAGCACTTTTGCTAAATTTTCCAGATCTGTTCTACTTTCAGCAAGAAGAGCAACGTCATCCGCAAAAGCTAATACATTTACTTTTGATCCAACATAGATCCCAGCTCTTAAATCTTTTGTCTTCCTGAGTGCATCTTCTAAGACTAGGTTAAAGAGTAGAGGGGATATCCCATCACCTTGACGAACTCCTGTATTAACTTCAAAGTCCTCTGTATATTCTCCATTTACCTTCACTTTACATCTTGATTTATCAATACATATTTGTGTCAATTTTATAAGCTTATCTGGGATGCCAAACATTTGCATTTTTTGTTCACCAACAGTTGCGAAGATTTAATAGAGTTGAGGAAGAAAAATAAAAATGATGTTCTCAAAAACAACTGTAATGAAAATAGGGAGGAGTACAAAGAACTCAACAAACAGGTAGTTAGAAAACTAAGAACGAAGAAACGTAAATATATCACAGACCAACTGAGAAAAGCAGAGGAGGACAGTACTCATAACAACGCAAGGGAATTTTTCAGATCAATAAGATTTTTTAAGAAGGGATACATCCCAAAAACAGACAGCATCAAAGATAAAAATGGAAACCTGACTTGCGACAGAAAAAATGTTCTTAACATATGGAAACAATATTTTGAGCAACTACTGAATGCTGATAAAAGACCTGACGAAGAAGGAGGAGCAGAAGATGAAAATAAATTAATTTTCCAACATGTGCAACCAAAAGTAGATGAACCATCGCTTAAAGAGGTGGAAGAAAGCGTAAGACAACTAAACAACAATAAAGCCCCAGGAAATGATGGCATTCCGGCTGAAATATTCAAAGTTGGTGGAAGAGAGCTATTAAGTTGTATGCATAGATTAATATTAGAAGTGTGGAGAAAAGAAACAATACCCAATGATTGGAACGAAGCACTAATAACACCTATTTTCAAAAAGGGTGATAAGATAGAGTGCAAAAATTATAGAGGTATTTCTATTCTAAGTTCAGCATATAAAGTACTATCAAAAATCCTCTTAAATAGACTGAAAGAGTATATAGAAGAAAATATTAAAGACCACCAAGCAGGATTTGTTCAAGGTCGCTCTACTATAGACCAAATATTTGCCATAAAACAATCTCTCTCAAAATATTGGGAGTTTAATAAGGATGTTCACCTATTATTTATAGATTTTCAAAAAGCGTATGACAGCATAAATAGGATGAAAATGTATGAAAAAAAGTGTAATTACTTATCTTTAATATTTTTTTAATTAGAATAATACGTGTTGGTACAAATACAGTATAAGAGAACGTCACAGAACATAAATATATTGCAATACAAGTACAAAATGCACAAATATTATAGTGATTTCGACGAAACGCCTTCCTCAGACAAGAGCGATTGACAAAAGAATGATCTTTAATGTGTGCGCCAAAAAAACTTTAGTCCAATAAGATTTGTTTTCTGATTTGATAACCCAAAGTAAAAAATATTTTAAGAAGTACATTAAGGCTAAAATACAATACGATTTGTAACAAATACATAAGACCGAATATAGTTAGGTATAAATACAGTTTTTGTAGCATATGAAACTAGTTCGAAGTACTTCTTCGATTCATAAATTTTTTATTGTAAACGAAATCATAATTCACAGAACCAAGAACAATAAAAAAGTTTGCTAGTTTATTACATTCCAAGAATCTTAGAGGATGTTCTCGATTTATTATCTAGAAGAAACAATCACAAGCTTCATGACACTTGTAATTAATTGTTAGCCCTTTGTGCAGATGGCTACATTGTAACTTGTTTGATTATTCTGAGATGTTTTGTTCTTTAAGATCGCGTAATCATTAAGTACAGCATGAAAGGTGGTGTAAAATATTTAATGAAAATGTAAAATGTCGTTAATAAATGTAGGTAGCACTTTTGGCTCATTAAAGTTACCAGCTAGAAATTGTTGTGAATAAATTTTAATTCAATTCAAAATTATTATTATTTCTTAAATTGACACTACATTGTTGTGGTTTTTAATCTCTCTAGCATATAGCTATTTGAGAGATCAACTAATTTTACCATATGAAATATCTTTAATATATGAGTAATCTTTAAGTAACTAAAAACAAAACAAAAATAGATAGAAAAATCATCAAACACCAAGGAAATATAGTTAAATCAAACCAAACAACATTTGATATTCATTAAAAAAGTCATTTTTTTAAATGTAAATTTTTCTACTAGTAATCCTAATTTTTATTTTATTTTGGAGTTTATCTCAATTAATTGTTTGATTGTTTAAAACTTCCTTGTGGATTGCGACTGGTAGTCGTAACTCCACATGAGCCTTAAATATTAAATATTAACACAATGGAAATTAACAAATTAATAATATACATAACTATATAAAACGAATATACTATAAATTGGCAGTAAATAAACCATAATAAATACTATATGGACTATGAACAATTCAATAAATAAATAAAAACAAATGAAATCAACGATGTGCATGCAACATATGTATAATCCAAAAAATTAACGGTACAAATAACTACAAATAAAATCTACCAGTAATAAGAAACATAATATTTAACTATAAACTATATGTGCTAAGAAATTACAGTGAAAATTAGTCTCCCTCTTGTTTACCAACAACCTTATTTATAGTAGTTGCAAATAATGCACTCATATATTGAGCAAACAGGTATGGCATTCTTTGTTCCTGTGTTCAACAGCAAGCCCCGGCTGGTAGGAACCAGTTTAATACCGGCTCCCGTCAAAACTCTGTTGGAAAAAGTATATAATATTTTCTGTAAACAGTCCCCTTGAAAGCGATATGGTGTACACTTGGTTTTTAACGATAAGGACACTCGTAGAGAAACCTTGAGTGTCCATGTTGGGAGGTGGTCTGGTTTGGGTCTTTTCTACAGAAGAAGAGGCTTGTCAGTTAGCTTAAAACCAGAACAGTATTATGGGGTTCGTATTCTACGTTGAGTTGGAGACCCTTAGTTTTCCTGTAATTCACTGATACCTAGAACTGTTTACTGTTCGCGAGTGTAGTGTCTGAACAGACCACTTTGTCCTGAACCTATTCTTAAATTGTTATGTTAAAATGTTAACTCCTAACTTGACAATAAATCTACTATCAAGCAAAATCTAGATCCCATGCACCATTTTCTGTATTTAAATAAGCCCTATATAATTTAAGCATGTTTAGAGAAAATTTGGCTACTACTATAGCAGTTATTATGTATTATTTATTTTTTCCCGGTTGCAATGAACTTTATATTCTTAAAATCTAAAGTACTGACAATACATTGATGATAGTTAAACAGTATCTCTATTTTATAACACTCGAATATCTTATCATTATTATTATTTTCGTACGTAAATAAAAATGAGTTATTATAAATTAAGTGTAATATTACGTGTTTAATCCATGCGAAGAATAGGTAGGCTGTGTAACTTTATGTACACAGTATTTTCTAACTGTAAGTATGGGTTCAAACAATACATATACTATGGGTCAATTCCATTTAAATAATAAACGGATAATAAACTAAAAGAATAAAATGAAATTTTGCCATTTGTATAGGATAGAAAATAAGAAGAAGAATATAAAGCTACTCTTTTCTGACAATTCTCATAATAAACATGAATTAAGGGATTGTCTTGGGGTATTTTATGTTAAAAGTATAGAGCATATTTTATAGAATAAAACACTTAGTAAAGGTATCTTTAAAAATCTTAAAATAATTCAAATTAAAAAAATATATATATTAATAGTTTTTTTATTGTAAACAATTACTCTTATGTTTATATCTACTACTTAATCCAAGTCAAGAACCTTTTCAGATCAACAGGACACTATAGATTACATTTTCAATGTTCTTTTTGGAACCAAAAAAACATTAAAACTATTTAGCTGAACATAAATGTATGTACAACAAAACTTTAAATTTGTTAATTTTAAGAGATTAAATATAAGGCCTATGTTCACCCTAATTGTGCTTTAATTAAAAATTATTTCTGTCATATTCCATTTATTGTTAATTAGTTCTCGGGAGGAAACTCTAAACTAGTTACTTTTAAAGAGACTATTACGTAGTCATAACACCAATTCAATATACTTGGAGCCAAGTATCTGGCTGGAACCTCGAGCAGAAGTATCACATGGTCGATATCCTGGTATTGTGAAGATGGACAGTATCTTTGTCGTCCAAACAGCAAAGATAGCACTCTGTCTAGAGCCAGCTCTGCTCTGAGTTAAACGTAAGTCAGCACTGACGTGCATATTGCACTTGAACTGTGCTCAGTGGCTTTTCCATTACGACAATGAATTCTGTTCACTCACAAATTAGAGTAGTTACTTTCACAATCGACAAGGGTAGGGCGGTTGGGCTAACGAACCATTGTTTTGTCCGTTTATACTCGTGGAGAATGTTACTTCTAGGTTGGATGTTAATCTTAGTGATAACTGTCATGGTCTACTGATTACGAGATAATATAGTGATTACACTTTATGGCTTCTAACTGTTACTTTCACAATCGACAAGGGTAGAGCAGTTGGGCTAACGAACCATTGTTTTGTCCGTTTATACTTGTGGAGAATGTTACTTCTAGGTTGGATGTTAATCTTAGTGATAACTGTCACGGTCTACTGATTATGAGATAATATAGTGATTACACTTTATGGCTTCTAACTGTTACTTTCACAATCGACAAGGGTAGAGCGGTTGGGCTAACGAACCATTGTTTTGTCCGTTTATACTCGTGGAGAATGTTACTTCTAGGTTAGATGTTAATCTTAGTGATAACTGTCACGGTCTACTGATTACGAGATAATATAGTGATTACACTTTATAGCTTCTAACTGTTACTTTTACAATCGACAAGGGTAGAGGAGTTGGGCTAACGAACCATTGTTTTGTCCGTTTATACTTGTGGAGAATGTTACTTCTAGGTTAGATGTTAATCTTAGTGATAACTGTCACGGTCTACTGATTACGAGATAATATAGTGATTACACTTTATAGCTTCTAACTGTTACTTTTACAATCGACAAGGGTAGAGCAGTTGGGCTAACGAACCATTGTTTTGTCCGTTTATACTCGTGGAGAATGTTACTTCTAGGTTGGATGTTAATCTTAGTGATAACTGTCACGGTCTACTGATTACGAGATAATATAGTGATTACACTTCATAGCTTCTAACTGTTACTTTTATTTAATCTGACTATTTAAGTAAATAACACAATACTCGCTAATTACTGTTTTATAATACAACACAGAATTGTGTACTACTGGTAAATAATCATAATATAATAATATAAATAAATATAATATAATTAAGCATTATTTCTCATAAAATCGTATAACAACATATAACAATACAACAGTAAATGTATACTCTTAATAATGTTAAGTTGATAAATAAGGGAGATACCTCCTAATCTAAGCCTGTTTGGAGGATTCCTAGACACAGAATTGTATTTAAAAAACTGCTAATGGCAATGCTAATTACTTATAAATAAATAGTCATAATATTTTTCCCTATACGAATTCATGTATTTTAATTTAAAAATATTTCATTTTAACTAAGGTTGGATTAAACTGGTTTTCTGAGTCTTCAGTACAATATATTTTCTAAATTTTACTGCCCTTTAGTCAAACAATTAATAGAATACTACAACTAAGAAACAAAAAAATTTATTTATATGAGTTACAATAAAAATGAATTTATATTTAATGTGCCTTACCACGTTTGAGTTATTATTGACACTATGTCTGTCACTGTTTAACACTGACTCTACTGAAGATTTGAAGGTTCTGGCTCCACCTATTGAAAAATAACTGTCATTCTGTCACTTTCTAGGACCCACTGTTTTGGCAAGAAGTATCGCACCCTTTCTCATGCACGTTACCTGACCAGTTAGTTTCCGTGATCCGTAAATTAATGTAGACCGACTTAAAATAAGTTAAAGATCGTCTTATTTTAACAGGCGAAGTTAGAGATAAGAAGCCCCCTCTAATACTTAATCTGGGGCCAATGGCTTAAGGGTGACTTCCGAACCACCACTAGTGACCGGGCAGCGGGCTACGCGCAAGGTCGGGATCGCTCAGACAGTCACCCATCCAAGGTACAGCCACGGTGATGTTGCTTGACTCTGTTATCTTGCGATAACGTTGTAACCCTCCAGTCACGGCCACTAGCAAAGACTAGATTTTTTAAAATACTGATTAATTATAAAATTATTGTTTCCCTATTCCTCCGTTATGGTCAAGAACGCCAGCATCACATCATAAATGATAGTTTTACGTTAGATCCTGCGTCTTACTATCCATTGTAGAGTTCTGGCCTGGACATAACTCCTATGTATCTACTCCTGAACAGACCACGAAGTCGCACTGCTGGACCACGTGTATGTCCGTGGTGCCAATCACATAGAGATCCTAATCAGTAAGTGAGCTGTTCTGCAAACTCGCATTTTGAAATGCCACTGACTGATATCCCACGGTATCGAGATATGACCTGGAAGGTATACATGTTTTGTTACAATCGTCACAAAATAATTTACATAAAACATGGAAATAAATAATATAGCACGCGTTAAGTTTATCTTCACTTCATATAGATAAACTTGTAAACAAGTTACCTGCAGTTTTTAATGTAGGGAATTGGATTATTTACGAAGTTCACAATTGGACTGTATATAGCTTCCAATGGTTTAATTACAAACCATTGTATTTGGTTATTTGGTTTTATTTGGTTGTAATTAAATTACATCGTTTGGTTATAATTGTTATTACATAGTTTTAAACGTACATCTCGCTAATTGAATGACCTTCATCACTCTAGAACTACTGCATTTAATAGGATCACTAGCGATAGTAAATAGTATGTCTCAATTAATCATTCAATTCTAAACCCACTGATAACATTTCCGTTTGTATATTTAGATTTTAATATGTGTGATACAAGACTTTAATTAGTTTTGAACGTTATTTTAATATGTGTGATACAAGACAATAATTAGTTTTGAACGTTATTTTAATATGTGTGATACAAGACAATAATTAGTTTTGAACGTTATTTTAATATGTGTGATACAAGACAATAATTAGTTTTGAACGTTATTTTAATATGTGCGATACAAGACAATAATTAGTTTTGAACGTTATTTTAATATGTGTGATACAAGACAATAATTAGTTTTGAACGTTATTTTAATATGTGTGATACAAGACAATAATTAGTTTTGAACGTTATTTTAATATGTGTGATACAAGACAATAATTAGTTTTGAACGTTATTTTAATATGTGTGATACAAGACAATAATTAGTTTTGAAAGTTATTTTAATATGTGTGATACAAGACAATAATTAGTTTTGAACGTTATTTTAATATGTGCGATACAAGACAATAATTAGTTTTGAACGTTATTTTAATATGTGCGATACAAGACAATAATTAGTTTTGAACGTTATTTTAATATGTGTGATACAAGACAATAATTAGTTTTGAACGTTATTTTAATATGTGTGATACAAGACAATAATTAGTTTTGAACGTTATTTTAATATGTGTGATACAAGACATTAATTAGTTTTGAACGTTATTTTAATATGTGTGATACAAGACAATAATTAGTTTTGAACGTTATTTTAATATGTGTGATACAAGACAATAATTAGTTTTGAACGTTATTTTAATATGTGTGATACAAGACAATAATTAGTTTTGAACGTTATTTTAATATGTGTGATACAAGACAATAATTAGTTTTGAACGTTATTTTAATATGTGTGATACAAGACAATAATTAGTTTTGAACGTTATTTTCACAGTTCAGTTTTAAATTTTATCTCAACGAAAGCTATATGTTAAAGATATTGATTTAGTAATGGTTGGATGTTATATTTTATTTGAAAATTCTTATGACAATAGCATCATTAACTACATGAGTTCGGTGAATTGGTGACACAACAAACGCACCATTCGGCTAGCTGGGAGCAGCTTTAAAGCATCGATGTGTGGAGATTTATGAGGAGGTCGCCATAATATTTTTAACAAATACCTTCATTCTCCAGTATACAACTTGCCTCTCATTTCACCATTCCTTCAATCAAATCCTACATGGCACAGAGTCATCAAATATCATATTGAGTGGCATCCTTTGTCATCATTAAGTCCGCTTCAATAGTGGAAAGTATTTCCACCTACTACTGATATAATATTTCTATGACATTTTCAAAGGATTTTGTCTCTCATTACACGTACTTTCTTCACTTCTGTACGTATCCGGGCGTGTGGGTGGGCCAACAACCACAGTAAGTGTCCGGGTGGATAGGTAAGTTAACAATAGTCTAGGTCTAGGTGGATGGATGGGAAGATTATGACTATGTTATTTTTCAGGTATTTATGTATAGAAAGAGCGTGATGACTTAAATCCGTTAACTGCGTGGATGTCTCAATTCATTACTTTTTGTAAAACAATCTTTTTCAACGTTTTGTAACAGAATATTAGTGAACCATTATGAAGGATTATCAAGAAATAGTAATAGCTATATATAAATACGTGTTTTTTATTAAGTTTAAAGAATACTAGGAAGCTTACTACACAAAAAAACATTACTATAAGACATTCCATGACTTACAATATATTGTCTAAGTACCGCTTTTGTGAAATGTTTCCATAAAAAACTATATTATTGGTTTTCCGTTCGAATGGTTTTCCAATGTTAAAAGTTAAATACATTTTTATATTTATTTTTGGCCAGCCTAGATACTGGAAAATGCACAGAGGAACAGGCTGTTATCTATCTCATTATCTCTGAAGCTGTAACGGCATTCTACGTCTACCAAAGTACAAATCAAGGTAAACGATGTAATTTATCTCCATATTTTCCACAAAATCTAAAGTTAAATTGATTTTAAATAAGTTTAGACGTATATTTCTTCATATGTACTTGATTATATGGCTAAGTTATTGTGTCAGTAAATAAGATTAGTAAAAACAAAGTTTAACTTTTTTTAACTCCACTTGCTAGTGCTCATGGGCCTTCAGATCTGTGTGCGTAAATTTAGCAACAAATGAAGTACCGAGTGTTAGCTCAGTTAGGGATTCGAAACTTGATCCTACGCCCAATGCCTCAGCCACTAAGCCACCACGCAAGCTTTAATGTTAACACAGTTATTCACATTTCTTTATAAATGTTGAAGATGAAATGTATGTGATTATGTTACTCAACACTTAGAAAGTAGCTATTGTAATATTTTGCTCTGCGTTTGATGTGTTTTTCTGCTACTTCCCTGTATATTTTTTTACCAGTTGAATGTTATATAACAGTTTTACCTACATCGATTGATTACTAATGATTCAGAGGTTTACAGAAAGTGTTCAATTCTTACATGGTATGAAGGTATATTAACAATATTGGCTACAGACTAACAGTTTTATATTTGAAAACTTTTCTGGCAATCTACTAATGCACTATACATTATAAAATGTCATTTGAGTAATATATATATATAAGAAAGAATCAACTACCAGGGAAATTTCCAGTACAAATGGTGTACTGTATGTGTTGTACAGATGTGTTTAAGATTGTTTTATGAGGCATGATATCGGGTTTTGGTCAAGAGCAGAACGTTTCCGATACGTTGGTTAACAATGGGATCCCATTCACCATAATTGGTTTGGAATGGGAGATCTTTGGCAATGATTGTACAATCGTAGCTATTCATGTGTAATGCTAATAACAATAAGGTTTTTGTTCTTTTTATTTAAAACCTAAGATTTGTTAAAATGTAACATGAAAGTAGGTGGAACATTCATGATTACATAGGAGACTGATTATTCATAAATACTGTAGTAAATATATAAGACATGGTCAATCTACGAAATATAATGTTCATGATATCTAGAAAATCATTGAACAATGTACAGCACAGGTTCATTCTGTCTTTTACAAGGAGCACATATCGTCTAGAGTTGTTTAACGCTAATCATAAGACAAAATTAATGTGTACAGTTAGATTAAATTAGAATAAATATGATTATATAGGTATAAAATGAAAAATTTTAAAATAATTAAACTATCTTAGTCTGTGTAATGCACTCTCAGACCTAAATGAACTAAAATGCTAACATAACTCGACTTTAATAGTCTTTTACTGTAACAAACCTAAACATTTACAACGATGTTTGTTCCTAATTATAGATCAACAATATTTGTTCTCACCGATGGAGGTTCCCTGGATTAAAAATTAGGACAATCAGATTTTTGGTTATTTTCATTTTGAAATATGTAAAGAGAGAAATATTTTATTTTAATAATCATTTCAATCTCAGTATCCTTTAAAATTAAAAAAAAAAAAATGGTTTTAACCATTATATAATATGCACTATTTAAAAAGAAGTTGTCTCCTTGAAATCTTCCAGCTTGCAGAGATACCCTGCACTGTGCTAGCTCAAAATCATAAAACCATTCGTACTCCAGATTTCAGTTGATTAGAGTGAAATTAAATCAAGTTCAGATTAAACTACAATTCAGTTGGTTTTAGTAACATTGTTCCCTTGATTGGTAATCGTCTAACCGTGCACTCAACCCACCTGCCCGATCACTGGTGGTGGCTCAGAAGTCACCCTTAAGTCATTGGTCCTCAGGTTAAGTATTAGAGAGGGTTAACTTCATCTAGTAAAATTTATATCCTTAACGTTTAACTATTTAACTGTTTAAGCATCGAGTTTTGTTTACGTATACATTAATAAACTTGACTTGTTATATACGACAGCATTTTACTTTTCAATCATGAATTTTGTATTAATATATTTATTAATAAAGAATTAAAACTAATTACAAAAACAACTCATATATAATGTTGTTCTATGTCTTTATCTATAACAAGAAGTTATGCAACTGGAAATAATACAAAGTTGAGAAATATAGATAACTCGTGGTTAAACAAATAATGATCAATAGTAAATATGTTCTACCAGGAAAAATAATTTCCGAAGAACATTATAGAAATGTCAATACCAGAAAGTGTGTGAAGGCAAATTGACCGCAATATCATGGATACCTGACAGCCCACGGTGAGTCTCAAGTTTGTAGATTGGCATCTCGTGTTATCTCTTGGCAATACAGATGTTTTTATCTCATACAGGGAATAGTTCTGCAAACACAACCATATCTATACTGATTTAATATACTGTATATTTAACCAATGAAATTAAACAACCGTTTTTTTAGCTGTATCGGAATAGTGGTGTTATTTTTTTTTTTTTAATTTCATATATTTTAATAGATTATTAGTCCCAATTAGCGTTAATGAAACATTAACAAAATAAAATAAATTACATTAATAATAGTTTTAATTGAAGGAGAATGATCTCAAAAAAATAATCACAGCTACAGTAGGTAAAATCACGATATTGATAGAATACCAATTAAAATGTTTTTGTTAAACATAAGGGAGATATAGAATCCTGCTGTCTAGTTATAAAACGTTTTTGGTTCAATCATTTTACAAATGAAAGGCTCTAATAAATTTAATATGAGCCAAGATATTATGTTAGCTGTTTTCGATTATATTTTCTGATAGTAGAATGCAGCAAATGTATAGTTTGTTTTGAAATGTAGGAACCCGAAATTTGGTTTATATGGTTCTTCATATACAATAAATATTTTATTCCAAAATCATTTTGAATATCTTGGAGTCAATGCTTTGTTTTTAATTTGTCATTGAATACGAAATATCCAGCTGTTTGTACATAGAAAACAACCTTTTACGTTGTTATTGCTGTCTGTTGTATTCATATATTATTATTTAGGTTTTTTACTTTAATAACTCTCAATTAATGCGTCCCTATAACAAACTGGATTTTTACTTTGTACAGTTTTGTCTAGTACTTTCTTTTAATGTTCTATTTAAAACCAGTTTAGTAAACTATCAGAAGCCTATGATTACATCTGAAGAAACAGTACGTTACATATAGTTATGGCCTTTACTGTGATAATTTATAAATCTCACACTAAATAGCAGCCTTGCAAGTCGTTAATTGTGCAGTGGCACAGTGTACAGTCCCTCTTTTGGATAGCCTAAATTATCAGTGTGTTTGTTTTGCATTTTTCGTTAGTTTTTTTCAGCCAAATTTTTTTTCGCCGTCTCAGGATGGGCTATTGCTGTTGCTTGTCACTCATTTTCGGCTCTTGTCACCAGCAAATCTAGAAAGAAACGTTTAAAAAGTTATAGAATTTCTTCTTATTGGAATTACCTCACAGACACACTAAATATTATGGCAAGAGAGAATATTATCACATAAATATGTTGAGAAAACCTTTAGTTATTTTCTCAGTTTGATGAGAAAGGGCCAACTGATGATGACTCTTGTGCGAACGCTCATTCTATTGAGAATTGTGTTCTCAAATATATCTCCCTCTGTTCCCAGGTCATATTGCCTCCAATATTTTAGCACAGGGATAAAAATTGCCACAAATAACTACTAAGCCTTTGAAATTAAACTGTATGGTAGTTATTGCATATTTTACCACATGATGGACGCGTAATTACATGAACTCCCTTCAATTTCATGTGGACGACGTCATATGATATATCTGATATAACTCATATATCAGCTAAAGTTGTGAGTAATTGACATTACATTGTGAGCTATCAGTTTACAAAAACCACGTCTACCAACTTCAGTCCGGGTGTGTTCAAAAATAAATGAAGCTAATAGATTCCTTTTATAATCCTACTGGCCTAATTTGTGGATCGTATTTTACACAAATCTATCATTGTAATATCTAGGACTTATCTAGCAATACACTTGTGTTGTGTATCTAACATATACTAGTACATCGATTATTGATTGTTTAATCAGATAACTTCTCTTACGGACGTATGCTCAGAAAGTACTTGAGATTTGAAGGAGTATCTACAAGGTTTTTCAAACTAAATTAGAATATTCAAGTACAAATAATGAAACTAATGTATTATTATAATTAGTTAAAAGACATTTATCAATATAACTGTTGCTCCTTTAATGTTCATGAATTAATAATTCAATATTACTTTTATATAAATTAGTTTGGTGTGGCAGTTTAATTAATTCTACTGATATAATATTAAAGTCTCTCTCTACTTTGAATAAACTAATAATTAATTTATATATACTATAGGGCAATATATCTTAATAATACTTACAAACGATTGAGCATGAGATTGTGGTTGCAATATAAAAATATGGGAAATTCACTTTACAATAGACAAACATCAAATGTATTGCCAATGAAATTTTTCTGTTATATGGGTATAAGAAATATATTGATTATGAAGGTATAATCAATCAATATTTTAGCAATTACTGATGATGTGGCATTAGTAGCTGATAGTAAAAGTGATCTAAAAATGCTAGCAGGTGTCCAGTTCAAAGAAGCCAACTCTTTTAACTTGCTCCCTTTATATGTCTCCCTATCTTATTGAGTCTCCCCCAGCCAATCAACTCAACACTGGACGTAATGGATTACAATTGCTTAGTCACTGAAGAGTTTAAGTATCTGGGAGTTACTTTGACTAGCCAAAATAAAATGGAAGAGGACATACAAGTCAGAATTAATGCAGCAAATAGATGCTACTGGAGTCTTTTAAAGCTATTCAAAAGTAAACTACTGTCAAGGCCCACAAAAGTAAAAATGTATATGGCTATTGTACAACCTGTTTTATTGTATGGATCTGAGGTGTCTAACAATGTATAACAAAAAAATATTGATTAAATTTGAAAACAAAATTTTAAAAAGAATATATGGACCTATCTATGAATCAGGAGTGTGGAGAATGAAAAAGAACAGAGAGCTTAGAGAACTGTACAAGAGACCTGATATTGTGGGTGGATAAAAGCAGAAGAATAAGATGTTTTTGTCATGTGAGGAGAAGGAAAGAAGAAACAAATGATAAGAAGGGTATGGATGGGGACACCAACAGGAAGGCGACCTCTAGGACAACCAAGAATAAGATGGGATGACCAAGTGGAACAGGATGTGAGAAGTCTTGGTGGAGACATTGAGATGGCTGAGCATAGAGCACTGTAGAGGCAACTTCTTGGTGAGTCCAAAAACACCTTTGATTAGAGTGACCACAGAAGTAAGTGTATAGGTATAAGAGGTGTTGCTATACTTCGTAATTCTTACTCATTAATAAGGTTTAACAGTAGATAGTCATACACTCTTTTGTTCGGCCACGTGTCCTTACCTTCCACGTTTTTATATTTTAAATATATCATCATAAGTTAAGAAAAGTTGTTTAATCATCATATGCTAATAGTATACATTCAACATTTGAAGGTATACTATTACCACATAAGACATCTTTCTTCGTTAAAATTACGTAACCATAATAAATCACATAATATACTCGTAGTTTACCATATCTTATTCAATCGCCTTTCAATGAGGGTTTGAGTAGAACCTGTGCTGTGATATTTTAAGTATATTGTTAAAAAACGTGTTTTTGAATAAAACATTTTCGTAATAAAAAAAATGATTAGGTGTTCTCAATATGATTATACCATGTTTGGTTGTAAATAAAATTATATATTCTTAAATTTTTTAACGATTAACGTCATAGTTTAATCTTTCTTACTGTTTATAAAAATTAGACAAATATTTTCTGTTAAGATTTTTAGTAGATCTGATGGTTGATTTCACCTAAACATACTTTTAAAAGAAACGATTAAAAATCCAAAATTATTTATCTTGGCCCATTTACACTAGATAATAAAATATTCCAAATGACAAATGTGTTGTTCTTCAATCATTATGTACTAATATATTTTAATGGATAGACAATGAAAATCTTTATGAATATCAAGCAAATTAATATAAACGCTTCTACTAGTTGTAAATTACTCAAAGATGGCGGTTAGCTGTCTGAACCACGAGCTGACGGAACGATTAATCACGTTATAAATGACGTTGGCCAAGAAAGGGTTAAGGTGTGAGTTGTTAGAGGGTGTTAAATGCCTCAGTTAAATATACATACAAGAACGCTTAACTGAATTATAAATATTTTTAGATTTAAAAATATTAAATACAATTTATTTGCATTTGTAACTTTCGATAAATCGTACATTATGAATATGAAAAAATATACAATTAATAATTTACAGTTTAGTAGTATAATTTTTCGCTTCCTAATGTAATAATGTCCATTGGCAAGACACTATTCTGTTATTGCAATAGCGTTTTTATTTTGTGATATTATATTATGAAGTAAAAATTTGCAATCAATGTTGGTATAGTAAACTCGATCATAGGTTATGAACTATTTCTCGCAGAATGATCAATGCCAAGTAAAAGTTTTAAAAGAAAAAAGACATAACATTTGGTTGAAATTTTTTTTCTTGGGCCCAATAAACGTAATAAAAACTAAGGAATGTTCTTTGCCGATTGTAAAGCTGTACCATACGGTCCTCCAAAATTTTACATAATAACATAGCTAATCATCAACCTAAAATATAATATCAACCTAAAAGCAACTATATATATATATATATATATATATATATATATATATATATATATATATATATATATATATATGCATGTCACTTTAAAAATAAGTACAATAGTTTTATATAATTTAACAAACATAAAATATTCTTATTTATTATGAAATCAACAATTTTATAATGTAACAATATTTGAAGCAGAGTATTCCAAGCCCAATATTTATGTTGTCAGTGTCAAAGACCTGGCTAAAATAACCTCCTCAGTTGTCTGAACCCTAATTGCTGTCTTCCGCCTCCTTTATCACAGTCATTAAACTGGTTCATAAATGGTAGGTTAAACCTTAAGTGTTCTAAGTCCATATCTATATATTTAATTTCGTAAGGCGAATCAGTTGCGTCAAAATTCCAAGCACTCCCCCTACGGCCTTTGGAAAAGGCTTATTTTAAAGCTCTGATATTGTACATGGCGGGAAAAAACATTTTTTTAATTCGCCTTTAGGGCTCCACCCCATTGGCCTTCAAAGTTCCCATGTTAATCTTATGTGAAGAGGGTGTCTAACTTTTGTTTTGATTTATTGAGTCCAGCTGTCAATTAGACAAATTAAATATTCCAGCTGTTAATGTTTTATGTCTAATTAACAAGACACAAGGCTACAACTTTGAGAAGCTGGTGTTTAGCTGAACAAACTAGTTCTACACATAGGAAAATTCCACTTACTTGGTTGTGTGATGATTTTGTAACCCCTGTACATGTATGGTGCGTGGGAGGGTCAAAGACACTGGACACGACACTTAAGGGCCAACCCGTCTTCTTACTAAAGGGAACACGTCTAGTTATAATACAACCAATAAATAATATATTATCACTATTACATTCACATAAGCGTTAGCCCCTTCTTTGAAAAAACTAATCCTTATTATCAATCAATAAATGAAAAAATAATAAACTTTATAATTCATTCCTAAACGAAAGTAAACACACTATTTTCATTAGCCTTTCTATAATTTTATGCGACAGTAAAAAAGTAAATTCCTCAAAAGAATACTTTAGAGCATAAAGTTCAGTTAAATACTCTAGCCAAGATGCAGCTCAGAGGTTCAAACTAACAAATGGATATCTCTTAGGAAAACTAAGTTTACTCTACAAGGGTTTTAAGTTGAACCTTTCATTCCATTTATAAAATGAGTTTGCAGTTGTATAAAAATAGAGTTTGCATGTTAAATGATTTTATCATATATAACGAACTTTAATGTTTATTTATACAAAATATAGTGTTCGTTTTCTGTAAACATAACTTTTAAGATGTATTGAGAAAATTTTGATCACTTCTACATTTTTGCCACTGACATTGAAACTGAAGCTGACGTTGCCCTTTTCCTTACGAGTTATTGCTTAATAAACTCTTCGAGTTTTAATTATTATAAAATTAGTAATAGTCCAGGATATGAAGGTTTTCTGCTCAGATTTTATTGAATATGTGTTATAGATAGTATTTTTTTTATTTTGCTTTCTTAAGTAAACAGAGTTTAAGATTAGGTAATTGATATTGTTAATCCCTTAACATTTTTCAGTCATGAAATATTGAATACTAAAAGACTTTAATTGAGTCATCAGTTATAGTATTATACAACTCAGGATTGATGGCCTGCGAACAGTACATGCTCGTCAGATTGTTTCCCTCGCCACGTACTGTCATATGTTCTTAGTACAGTCACTGCTAGGAGTATGAATCTGTCAACAACAATGATCCCACTTGCCCCAGTGTTTACATTGAATCTTCCATTGTGTTGTTTAATCCATTGAGTTATTCTTCATGGTTTAAATGATAGAACGAATGCCATTTCACCAACATAATTAAATTGGTTTTATCCATAGTTAAACTATTTTATCATAATTTATTGATTATGTTTTGTACGTGACTGTACCTTGCACCTCTCTGCTGCCGGGGGGGAACTGTGGTGGGAGAAGTAAACATTCTCTCCCCTCTACATGCCATTTAGTTTTAGTTTATGTATACTGACGTGTTAAATTCGTCTTAGAATTCCTTCATTGAGGGTTCTTAAGGAAACCAACCAATAATTATAGTTATACATAATTATTGATTGGTGCATTACTGTGAATTTTTAACACTTCAATAAACATGGTTCGGACAGTCAGAAAAGCCGTTGGTATTAGGTTAGGAGTAATTAATGAAACTTCAATTTAAACTACGTCGGAGTAGTGACACCATAGATTATACTCTACCAAACTAATACTGTATTTAATTTATTGGTTACACGTGCATTTTATTATGTAATAAAAGTATCATTTTATTTATTATAGGTTAATGTCTTAGATTAGTACACATTAGTAATCAAGTGTAAGAACCTAAACTATGTGAGAATGAGCAATCAAGTGTTTAACTAAGTCTATGTAAAATGAACTAATGTATGTATTGACTATCCCTGTGTTCGGGTAAATACCTCGAAATATAATAAGAATTAAAATTCCACACATACTACTTTTAAAAACAGTATTAATACTACTATATATGTTAAATATATAGTAATGACGTATATATTTACGTTCTTGACACTGGCCTTGGCCGGAGGGTTTCGACGATATTGCAGAATAACGTCGTCAAGCAAGACCAAGCCTGGCTGTTCCTTGAATGGGTGACCAGGGAGAGATCCCGTCCTTGCACGCAGTCCACCTTTACGGACACTAGTGGTGGTTCGGAAGTAATCCTTAAGCGATTGATCACTTGTTGTAGTATTGTTATTAACTTATATATTTTAGGTTTATATCTTTGTATTAATGTAGACCGTCATTGTATTCACAATGATAGGAAATATTAATAATATCATTGCTCCTATTAGTCCATATTTCATTCAGTTACAGTTTACGAATAAACTTGTTATACTGTGAACCATACTGTACATACTACATCACATAGATACATTCATAAACTACATCACATAAATAAAAGTACTATAAATATTATTTAAAGAAAAATAGATTTTGTTTGCATAGAGAACGGTATATTGATAGTTTTCAATTTAATTTATTCTAAAAGTTGAAAAAAAGACTATGGGCCTAATTTCGACCCTCATGAAGCTCACATATAAATATAAGGACAACCAAACTTACTAATATTAACTATTCCTTAAAATTTTTATGTAGAAATAGAAACCATTGTTTCTATTAAATTAAGACAATCGAATTCATATGATAGTAACTTCAATTTGTTTAATACGTAATACAACGATTTTATAAATTTGGGAGAAGAAGTTAAGAACGAGTATATTGAGTGTAGATTGGTAAGACTAAAGTCTTCGTCTTCGTTAAAATGGAAGTCAACTAAACCTTAAATAAAATTGTTTAGCTTAATATCCTGATCGACAAAGGGACCTTTATCTTAGCTTGGAATACGAACCACATGGTTAAATTTTTTTACCATTATAAAAAGAAGGAACCGATCTTCTTTTTAATCGTACTTTTTCCATTTCCTATAGACTAATGATGAATGCAGGGAACTTATCAGACAGAAAGATGTTGAGAATCAGTACTGTACAAGGTGAATATTATGATGCAAACAGTCAAGGCCAGGATTCGGATCTGCGCTATCTATAACTTTAGCCTTAAGTCCATACGTATTTTACTGCTATTGGCTCTCCCAATGATATGGTCTGATTTGGTGTGATACTCAGTTCCCTTCCCCAGACAACATACCCATCCGGGTTTCAACTGAACACGAACATTGTTAACTAGGTAAAGTCCCTGCTAATAACAACTATTAAGCCAAGACCATGGTTGGAGAACTGATCTCAACACCGAACTATATCTCAAGAAATATTTAAAAATTATTGTGAAAAGATAAAACACCAGTAAAAAATGATTTAATTTAGTCAATATAAATATTTAAGTTTTATTAAATACATCATTTACTTTATTGACCAACTGGTCTAAAATGTAGAGTGTATAATTTTCTCCAAAACAGCTCTTTCATATTTTTTATTGGAGAGTAATATACAGGATAAAGATATTTAAAGGCAGTAAATTCATATTTGAGAGGAAATGAAAATAGCTCATCGATCTATGTAAGTACAAATATTATCACCATAGTAAATTTATGGATAGTATTAAGTCTATAAAACATCGATTGTACTTGTACAAAAAGTCTTTTGGAAAACCATGGAGCTAGCATGAAATTATAATTGGTGCTTAGTGGTTTTATATGTAGCTTACACTAACTATTCAAGTATATAGAGTAGGTATGTCTAATTCATATAATCTTTGAAGTAAATAGTGAATAGAAACTAAATATTGAGCTTATGTTAACAATTTTCCTCTTTAACGGTTCAAAGCTAAGTTAGTACTTGCTACACACAGTCATTTTCCCACACTGTGGTTCTTTTCCCACACTGTGATATCTCCCAGATCCCTAATCATTGGTTCATCATACGATAAGAAAATATATAGGTCAAACCTCGAATAGATTTTTCAATTTAACGTTATAAAACTAAACAGACCAAGTTTGTTGCCGAAAAACTAACAAGAGTACCAAAAAATACCTGGTGCAAGAGTGTTGGGTTATTTATAAAGATATTTAAGTGAGTGCACGTGGTACGTACTCCACCTGAAGGTTAGGCATACTTCTAGGATCTGTCACTCTTTTAATATGTAATGTTACGTTGTCACAATACATGATGTTTAGTAACGATAATCTGTACAGTGATTCAGTAGTAGAATGTAATAAATGTGCAAGTGAAATGAATTTTACTAACATAAACCTTTTTATGAACACATTTTTTGTAAATTTTGTACGGAAATCCGGTCATTATGAATACAACAGTTAGATAACTGCAGGTTTCAAAAACTTTCTTTTTTGATATTACCAAAATCCCACGAATTTGTTTACGTAAAAATGTCTTAGGTTCGTACTTAATATTAAATTGTACATGTTAGGATTATCAAACAAGCAAATGTTCCTTACAAATAAATATTTTGCTCGTTTAAAATACAACGAAACTTCACCAACATCTTCGCAATAAACAACATTCTTATAAAAACAATTTTACTCAAACAACTTTCCAGATGTAGACTGATATAATGAACACTCGACTTAGTTTTGTAGTTGAGTTCTGTTACATGACTTTAAAAACATGTTTTCACGCAATTTAAATTGTTCTTTATAGTAGTATACATTTGTTGAGTCTGATATAAGTAATAATGTTTTTTTAATTCCACGTCTGTTTGTAAAGGAAATATTTTGTATCACTCCTCTTTAATTAACAAGTAAAATTAAGTACAAGTGGATTTTTAAGTTTTAATTAAATGGGATGATTTATGAAAAAAATTAACAAATAGAATTAGTAATAATAAGGTTCTGTATTAAAATAACTTATACATTTCATAGTCCCAATAGCTTGTGTTAACAGCTTCAGCAATTCATTATTTTATGAAAGGGTAAGATATACAGTTTTAAAAAAAATTACAGATACAATTTCATGGGAATAAAATAAATACAAGCACAAATACAGAATATCATTCTTCCCTTTTGAACTATTACTTTTAAATATATTCGTAGAACATACCTTTAATCATGAGCATATAGAAAGGTTTGTTATTTCAAGCTCATATTACAAATATAAACATATTGCTTTGTGTCCCACAACTGTTAATACGTTTTATACTGTTATAAATCAGTAACTTTCTGCTTCATGAAATGTTAAACGTAATATCTCTCCTGTCACTGTCTTTGATATAGTGTTACTCACCAGTCACTGGTACCAAAACCTATTCCAAGCTAATCTATCATTACTTATACAGTTGTTTATTGCTGAGGAACACAAACTGTTTGAGGTTAAAGGTCTATTACACTTCTGGTACATGTTTCGTAAATGCTGTTCATCTCTTGTAACTTATATCCCTTGTAATAGGTAAATATTGAATTGACATGTTATCCATAGTTATTTAAAGTCGTGATACTTGCATTCTAAAAATCCTTTAACAATATTTGTAAAAATTTTGTACATTAATTTTATAAAAACTTCTGGCGATAGAAGAGTAGTTAAAACTCCAAAAATATTCCATCAAAATTTTGATGTTTTTCATAAAATTGAAAATCCTACCCCCTATAATAAAATAGTATATGTTTCTCATTAGTAATAAAATAATCAATATTTTTTAAAAATATCATTTCCTGCCGAGTTGAATACAATACAGAATAGATTTTACAGGTTTTGAATACAACTACGATGTGGTGTTTGACTCCTCGAAGCTTTCTGATTGGTTTCCATCCCTTTTATTTCGGAGTAATTTTGTGTAGAGGGGAATCCACGTAAATACATCGTCCAACAGGTTTGTAATCCTGTTTTGCTGCTACCTTTTATTTGTGTTGTGTTCGCCGCTTCTTTAAACCGTTCCTCGTCTCCTCTGGGATTTTCAGACGGAAAGCGTATTTGTAAAGTGCTACGTAGGGTGAGTGGCACTGTTTGATTATGTGCATGACGATTACGCGTCTGGTGGCTCTTTGGATTTTACTCGACTATTCTCTGGAAGAAACGTAAGTCCGACTTTTTTTAGCTTTCTCGTTGTTAGTTTTTACCCTGCCTTTGACTCTTCTCTCAAACACCTACTAAATGTATTTCAGTTTTCTTGTGCTTCCAGTGCCACTCTATTAGTGTAAAGTCAGTAAATTTACTCAGAATTCAGAAATTTATTAATTATTTTATTTTTTAAACAAAAATAACTATTGTTTATTTTGTTTTTTGACAGATTCCTGAGGCATAATTAAAAACATAGACATTAAAACTCAACGAGTACATTGATATTATCCATTGTTAAACTCAAAATGTAAAGGAGGCTAACTTTTTTACAAATTAATTTTTTAACATAAACTAGGATTACGGTGGAAAATTGCATGCCTCAAATGCAATACGAATGCAATCCACCATCTTTTAATTCTAAATAAACTGTATATTTTCTTCAAAACAGGACTTATAAAACTAAGTCATCAACTAAGCCGGTCAGCTGGAAGGCATGTCGGATGACTAATCGTTTTATTTATATTGCCATCAAAAGGACTACTTTTTAAACCAATGTTTACTAATTAAATTAAGACTTACTAGCATACAAAGTTGAAGTGCAGTTTATTTACTTCATTTCCAATAATATAGCCATAACCAAATGCCAGAAATAAATGTATTTTAAGACCAATTGTTTATTTTCTTTATTAACAATCATTGTTCGTCAGCTTTATTGGCTTGCTGAACTTCTGGTTTTTGTTTTTTTTTTTTATTTCGTTTAGGGAAACATGTTTCATATTCAGTAATAAAACATTATGGTATTTAAAAATTGTTCCACTATAATAATAAACACAGGTATTTAAATAATAGATGTATACAAACTAGTTCTAATTTTATACAACAAAAGCACGTTATATATTTATAACAACAACTTTATTACGTAAAATGAAAATTATTAATAACAAACAACTAAACAATTATATGATATTTAAATTATTAACAAAGCTGTTTAACTTCGTCAAGTACTAATTACTAAATTACCTCGGTGCGTTTGAATTATTTTCAAATTATTCAATCACCACTTTAAAAGACCACACATGTATAACCGAAGTTTACAATCTACTGTCGTACTCTATAATTTTCCTTACATTGAAAAACTTGGTACAAAATAACTCACAAACTAAGCCATAAAATCTTGCCTTATCACAAGTTTACTTAAACTCCTATCTGTGACTTTTCATAAATATCAAGGAGAATGTTTGGGAGGCTATTGTTGAAAGTATTGTTGGAAGCCATATCTTCGATGTTCCATATTGTATATTTAAAAGCAGTAATAATTAAATTTGCCTGAGAAGTAAAAGTCATTTTTGTGTTTTTCTTGTATTTAAAAACAACCAACAGTTTGTATAGTGAGTTTTTACTTATGTAAGTAGGGACTGTATTTACCTCAGATAAATCAGTATGAACTATGTAGTGTTGTTCAATGTTTACAGGAGTTAATTTTTACTAAGGGACAACCCTGCTCACTTCACTCACCAACCCCGTCATTCACTGTCCTATAGACTTATCTTCCTTTAGCCTCTGCATGTGATCTTTGACTGTTTTAAATAAAATCATAGCAAGTATGTTAATTTTAATAAGTGGAAACACTGCACTTGAATTGCAACTTAAGTATATTTTTAATAAAAATATCCCAATTTTAATACTTAGCCTATTTCAAAAGTGTTATAGCTGATAATTAATTAAATAAGTAAAATAACTCACTTATATTACCAATAAAACTTTAAATACAGATGGAGCAGAACACTACAGTTGGAGCAAATAAAAACATTGTTAAAAATATTTGTCTGAAAATATAAGCGTAACTTCCCAAAGGATGATGACTTTTGGATGAATGCTGTAATGATGTATGAAGAATACACAAACAGAATACACTGACAGACACACAATCACTTTTATATATTTAAATATCAAAACAACCTTCCAATAAATCAGTCAAGCCTACTCTTTCTAACAATGGGAAGATCAATAACTTTCTCATTATTATAAATGTCGTTATTTATTTTTGTATACCTTTTTGTTTAATTTAAATATATCTCGATGTTATTCTTATGGATGACAACGTACTTTGAGGAATTTTCTTACCCTTTAGGGAAAATATTTACAACAAAAACCCTGTTTAACAACAAAGAATAGAAGTAAACCATTTGACAACTCGATTATTAAAATTGATCAAGAAACCTCATTTCACGCTAATCCCTTATTCCTCAGGTTAATGATTAGAAAGGGCTTTGTAGACCTTACATAACCTGTTAATTAAGTTGAACTTAATTTTTAACAGCATGGTAAATCTGATTAAAAATCATTAAGTGCAGGTGATAGAATGAATACTGCAGTTTCTTTTAAAATATGCTATATTGTATCAATGATTTTATACATAAATAGATTTCCCATCCAATTTTAATTTTTGAGTCTCGAAATATCAGCTGTTTTTGTGGTCCATTGTGGAGTGCTAGTACAGTCTCATGTAAATATAATGCAGTTTAAACCAGCTGTGGTTGCAAGCCTCACTAACTAACAAAATTAATACCACAAATATTCCTATTAGATGGTTTATCAATTGTAGGTTTGTATAATCAATGATTGTACTTTTCCCTTTATTATAATAAAACTAGTCTTAATAAAATTTACTGTTAGAGAGGATATATAGAGTCAGAGTAAAAAGTGGAAAAGAGTTGTATTTCTGACAAGATAACTAAATCGAAAAGAACTTTAACATAAGGGATTGTCTAATTTAAGGGTGGTGACATCACCCGAATCGAGTATCCATATCTGATAATACGTTCTTGGAAGTATTGAAGAAAATATATTCTACAAATCAAATTCTTGTCATTACACAGGGATTGTAATGCTTGATCAAATAAAAAATGTAAAAATGTTTTCAATTTGATCATGTAAATATGAAAATAATATCAGACGTCAATGTAATTTGTCCATTTTTTCGCAAAAAAGAACACATCGTACATTTTAAATACTTTTATTAAATTCATTTTCACCAAACAAAAATAGTGATGATATGTAATAATTTGCAATTGTATGGTAGCATATTGTTTATTTATTCTTTTGAAATTGTATAAACAATTATATGTTTATATGAAATAGCTATCCATTTCTTAGATGTGATGAAATGTATCTTCTGAAACAAGAAGAGAGTACTCAGAACATTGATATCAGCTCGAATATATCAATTAAAATAAGAAGTTTCATATTCCTGTTACCTTCTAAAATATGGTATTTCATTATTGCTTTTCCTAAGTTTTGTTTCTACAGTTGAATTATCTTATTTCGTATTACTATGTACTTTTTTCAATTAGCATAATATGTATTGGTACATATACAGTACAAGTAAACGTCACACAACACAAACTTATTACAATATAAGTACAAAATGCACAAATATATTACAATACAAGTACAAAATGAAGAAATAATATAGTGATCAATTTCGGTGAACCACGCTCACCTTCCTAACAAAATGCACGAAATATTATCAATCACCATAATATTTGTGCATTTTGTTCTTTTATTGTAATATATTTCTGCATTTTGTGCTTATATTGGGATAAATTTGTGTCGTGTGATATTTTCTTGTACTTTATTACTATGTATACCCATATCCGTTGATTTTCGTCTAAATATTAATATTATTTCAAATACTAAGTAAAACATAATACATTACTTTTAATTGACAATCTGCGAATTATTACTGTAAAATAACGCAACATAATCTTAATATTCATTTACGACTGAATAAGCTTCTTGATATTTTCCCTTGGGTGAACTACTTAAGAAAGGACAAATATAGGTTATCTCAATGGAAACTTTACCCGTTGGTTGCTTAGTAGCAAACTTTCAACAGAACTCATTACTGAAACAAAGAAACCTTTTAAAAAAATCAAAAACTCCATTCTTTCATAAGGAATTTAAAAAAGTAGAATGTTATTTCAACTTACTTAGGATATTTTTAACTATCCCGAAATACATACAGAAGTCCCTCTAAATCAGCTTTGCATTCACAAAATAGGTTTAAATTTTATAGTTCTTTTATAAACTATAATTTTTTTCATACAAAACATGTTTTCGCGCTCAAGTCTTTTTATCGTAAAACTAAATTTAATAAGTCTGAATAAAAGTAACATATATTTAAAAGACCCAAATAAGTTACCGAATTTAATATTTAATTAATTTAACTTTAGCTAATGTATAATAACTATAAAAGAGTAGAATTATATTTGTTATCTCCATACATTGCTTTGCTCCTACATTGGTTGGGGTACACAATTAAAGGTTCCTAATTCCATAATGCGACTATCCAATAATATTTAAAAGTTTGTTCTTAGATAATGGGCTGATCTTTAATTTTTTTCTAGTGTGCTTTTTTATTCTATATTTGTATTAACATGTTTTAATACTTCAGTACTGTATATGTGGTAATCGGTTTTGATTTTTTTCATATATATATATATATATTTCCTGTATTACTTTTATTTATATGTATTTTGTTATATTTTTATGAAAGTTTAAATTTTAGTTTACTTTTAAGTATTAAATTGAGAGCTTAACACATTTATAATACTAAACATTTATAGTTATAGCTATAAACTGTTTGGTAATATATGTGTTACTTTTATATAAGTTTTTTTTCTTTAATATACACAGATCAAACGGGGTCGATATGAATCCATAATAGCCCCTTTCCCTGTATTAACAGTAATATTTCAAAGATCATGATAAATCCAACGTATTGAGGTCAAATGCTAATCTCTGATTCGACTAGTCTAATCCACTTTTGATTGCCTCTGCGTCCGTGATAGAATTTTCATTTTATGAAATTAAAAATATAAATCATTCACATTTGGTTGAAACGACAGCTGCTTCCTGCATCATCCGGCATAGAAAAATGCAGTCTTTAACATGTTGGTTAATCGAGGCATTCACATTTCGGACTCGAATAGATAGAGGAAAAAAAGACAAATATTACATTCAACATTAAAACAGAATGGATATTCAGTTAGAGAAATCAATAATACTATTTAAAAACAGCAGAAGAGGAAGGAACAAGAAAATAAAATAGATACAAGATAAGGATTACCTCAAAAAGGCATATCTACCTTAAATAAAGGGAGCAACAGAAAGATTGGCAGGATATTAAATAAAGAAAATACAAAAACCATTTATAAGACATAGAATAAAGTGAAGAATTTTCTGAGACCAGTCAAAGATAAAATTCCATTAGTTATGCCTGAAGTATATGAAATAACATCTAGTTGTGGGTCAGACTATATAGGGGAAACAAAGAGGTTAATTTCCACAAGGATTAAGGAACATATAAGGCATACTAAGAATGAATATACAGAAAAGTCTGTAGTTGATAAACATAGCACAAAAAGTAATCATGGAACTATATTTGACAAAACTAAATTCCTTGCCAACATCCCGCATTACTACCCTAGAATCGTAAAGGAAGCTATAGAAATATATAAAAGAAGAAATAAATTTAATAAGGATGATAGTAAACGACTTCAACAGACATGGGAACCCATTTTAAGTAAAATTAAATAAAATGCGAGAGTCAGCCATATTTATTTTCTTCATCCAATGACCGTAGGTCACTTCAGTCGTGCCCCCCTCTCCAGTATACCTGCTAAACCAGTCCCCCCCACCTGTTATAAAAGTTGAATGGTCATTCGCCGATCTTAATCTCAGAGAAACCACTGAGGATGGACGTCAAAGTAAGGGTGAAACGTTTGTTTATATTGTAAATATTCTAGATAGTACCTTGACACGGTTGTCACCGGAAAATGTAAATTCTAGTTATGTCCTCAGCCACTTTAGCCTAAGAAACTATAGTTATTTCATTTTTGTTTTACAAAATTTATTTAGCAAGTATATATAATTTGCATAAAATTATTGTAATATACTGTAAGGTACATAACTGGTCAGGTGAAATGACAATATAGGCAGTAATGTCAGCCGTTAAAGCTTCAATAGTCAGAGTGTGTCAATCATATGCTTGCTCATTTACCTTATTTGAGTTTTGCCTTCTTTTTTGTAAGTGGTAGTAACAGTGTTACTATACTAAATATTGCTATGAAGGAATTCAGGCAGAATTATTTTTTTGGTATAACTATGTTTGATCTAGAGGCTAATATCAGATTGAAGAGCAATATAAATGTGATATATAGTGTGACATAAGAAATAACAATGGAGCTATAGTACTATTACATACTGTTGTGTGTTATATAAGCTAAGATGATGTATACAATTAATTACTGGAGTTACGTATAATAATAATCTTGTGAAATCAGGTTTACTGATCTTCACAAGATTATTGTTGTTTTGATCAGTAATACAAACCATCACCCACTTTTTTATCTTGTGATGGTTTGTATTGAATGGTTTTATAACTGTTGCAGTGGTTTACCAATTACGACTACATTAAAATGTATGGTCTGTAATGAAATCATACATATTTGCCATTTTCAGCACATAATTCTTTATTTTGATATATATATACTCTATTGCCTATCATTATAAACCTTGGTACTCTTACAGTGCAGTGGGAGGTTTGGTCCTGTATGTTGTTGCAAGACCATGTGAATAACTTTCAGATATGATATCAAGGACGTACAATGCCAGATGCTCTGACCGGAAGGCCTCGACTATTGCAAGATAACGGTGTCAAGCAACGTCGGGTTTGGCTGTTCCTTGGTTGGGTGACCGTCTGAGCGGCCCCGTTCTTGCACAAAAGCTTGTGCGGTCACTAGTGGTGGTTAAGAGGTCAGCTTTAAGCCTTTGGTCCTCAGGTTAAAGTGTTATAGAGGGCTACCTAGCCCTACCATAACCTGGTAAAATAAGACATCTTTAATGTTTAACATTTTTAGTTTTTAGGACCAGACGTGTCTAGCATTACGTTATTGTCTAAAGACCTTATAATACCAGTTAAACAATTTAATATCATTTTTGTATAGTGATGGGGGTATAGGTGGATTTTGGAGAGTTTATTCGTGAAATAAATTGTATACATCATAAGGCTTTCAAAGACAAGCTACCAAACTAGTGAAGGATTTACAATATTGAAGAAATCAAACTTTGACTTTTTGAGATTGAAAATATTGACATATCTACATCAAACTAAATTTATAGTCCATAGTACTTGTTTCTTAGAGTTAAAAAATCCATCTCTTGCCACAGATCCAAATCCAGGTTTCATAACCATTCAACGCCTGCTTATCCGATTGAATGAGTACCAGCTGATCCCCCCAGAAAAGAACGCAGAGGGCAATCATTAAGTATGTGACCTATAGTCTGAACTTCAACTCGCTATCATTAGACTTGTTATCTTGAAATAAATTCCACGAATAACATACGATAGAGTACGAATTAGTTTTGAGCCAAACAATAAAATAAAAACATCTCATATGACCTAGAGCATGTTTCTCTAATGCGTAATATGTACATCAACATAAGGACCATTATTAATTTAGTGCTACTTTCAGTACATGTGGCAAAGATTAAATACGCTTAAGATACGCCAGGAATTGGTCAGCTCGCTGATTCCGTTGGATGTAGACATTAATAGAAATCAACCGCATTATATATTTGCATCAAAGCTGGATTATTTGAATACTTCTAAGGATTATAATAATGTAGATTTGATGAGTATTGTTCATGATGATAAAAAAACCTATAAATGAATTTGTTACAATTCAGGGGATGGATGAATTCGTGAATAAATGTCACCCAAGATTTTCTTTTTACAGCTTGTAACTCCTTTGTTATTGTTGTCATATTACATTTCATTATCTATAACATGATGCAAGTTTGTCTTTTTAGGTGTCCAGTTTCAATTTTTCCAACTTCTAAGATCTTAAAAAGGTTCTGGACGTTAATCTCTTCAAAATTTTAGCTAGAACTATCGGTGAAAGTTTGTAATGACTGGTTAAACCATTAAAACCTTTAGATATGTCTCATTAGTAAATTTTTTTTACTGATTTGTCCTTCAGATTTTGACTACTCTAATAATACTATAATGAAAACTAACAAAAATAATATTTTTTCATAATCATAATATTCATGGAAAAGATTAATTAAAAGTAACTACCAAATCGTTTTTTACCAAATTGATCGCAGCCGTTTCTTTTAAAAGTATTTTTTTGGAGTTTTAAAAGCCAGAAAATAATCCGATTATTACTTCCATCTATTAACCTTTCTAAATGATAGAAAATAATAATAAAATAAAATTACGTTATTTGTCAATGTACAAGTATATATTTTAGATCGACTATAATAGCTTCACAGTCAACAGATAAAAACGCTGTCAGTAGGCCATGACAGAGTGGTCTGTCTCAGTCACTCTTATCACTGCCTTAACAGTGAGATATTTGAACCATTCTAACCTAGTTATAATAGCTTCATAACAAACAGATAAGAACGATGTCAGTGCGCCATGATGAAGTGGTCTGTCTCAGTCACTCTTATCACTGCTTAACAGTGAGTTATGTGAACCATTCTAACCTAGTTATAATAGCTTCATAACCAACAGATACGAACGCTGTCAGTGTGATATGACAGAGTGGTCTGTCTCAGTCACCCTTATCACTGCCTTAACAGTGATATATTTGAACCATTGTAACCTAGTTATAATAGCTTCATAACCAACAGATAAGAACGCTGTCAGTGTGCCATGACGGAGTGGTCTGTCTCAGTCACCCTTATCACTGCCTTAACAGTGATATATTTGAACCACTCTAACCTAGTTATAATAGCTTCATAACCAACAGATAAGAACGCTGTCAGTGTGATATGACAGAGTGGTCTGTCTCAGTCACCCTTATCACTGCCTTAACAGTGATATATTTGAACCACTCTAACCTAGTTATAATAGCTTCATAACCAACAGATAAGAACGCTGTCAGTGTGCCATGACGGAGTGGTCTGTCTCAGTCACCCTTATCACTGCCTTAACAGTGATATATTTGAACCACTCTAACCTAGTTATAATAGCTTCATAACCAACAGATAAGAACGCTGTCAGTGTGATATGACAGAGTGGTCTGTCTCAGTCACCCTTATCACTGCCTTAACAGTGATATATTTGAACCATTGTAACCTAGTTATAATAGCTTCATAACCAACAGATAAGAACGCTGTCAGTGTGATATGACAGAGTGGTCTGTCTCAGTCACCCTTATCACTGCCTTAACAGTGATATATTTGAACCATTGTAACCTAGTTATAATAGCTTCATAACCAACAGATAAGAACGCTGTCAGTGTGCCATGACGGTGTGGTCTGTCTCAGTCACTCTTATCACTGCCTTAACAGTGAGATATTTGAACCATTCTAACCCAGTTATAATAGCTTCATAACCAACAGATAAGAACGATGTCAGTGTGCTATGACAGAGTGGTCTGTCTCAGTCACTCTTATCACTGCCTTAACAGTGAGATATTTGAACCATTCTAACCTAGTTATAATAGCTTCATAACCAACAGATAAGAACGCTGTCAGTGTGCCATGACAGAGTGGTCTGTCTCAGTCACTCTTATCACTGCCTTAACAGTGAGATATTTGAACCATTCTAACCTAGTTATAGACTACTATTTATAAAAAAAATTATGTTGCTTTAGATAACAACAAGTCATTGCTATATTTTTATTATAAAAAATGCAGAATTGGATAAAATACTATAAAATCGTATCCTTTCAAAACGGACTTTCTTCTATGTATGGCATTGATTTCTATATAATAAATCATTCTACTTCTACATTTTGATGTACTGTTCTCATATAGTGCAAGTTCACCACATTAAACAAAAATTGTTAGCTACAAAAGACATATATTGTTTATTACCTCAACCAAAATATATCCTTAATTTAATTTTATCTTCCTGAATAATCGTCGAAACAAAACCTAGCTGCATGGTTTGATTTAAAAAATAGCATGTTTAACAAATATAAAATTAAATTCTTAAAACTGTTAAACTAAATTAATGCATTTAATTACAGTTAGAATATTTTATTTTCATTAACACTCATGTAGCAGTTACCAAACTCATAATAATTTTTCATGGACACTAAAATACTCACTTAATTTTAAAAACGGCTTAACTATAGATTTAAATTTACTGCCGTTATACTTCTCTCTGATATTTTTATGAAGTTTACTAAAAGGTTTCACTCCAAAAAAGTATGCGTACCTCCTAATGAATGTGGTTTTATGTTTTAGAGTAATTAGTCTATTCACAGTTCAAAACTTGAACAACTAAATTTGTGACATTGAATGTTTTATTTCATATTCATAAATATTGAAAGAAATTCATATATGTAAATACTAAACAATTTAAAAAAATTTGTATATCTAGAAAGGACATTAATAAAAACCTTCTCCATAGCAAGTATTATTTCAATTATTTCAATTGAATCAAAATACATAACTCGTTCTAGATGACTATCGCTCTATATTGCAATTTCAAAGTTTATATGTGTATCTAGTCATGTCAAATAAGCTGTGAATAGAATATATATGTCGGAAAACGTAGCAAGGCTATGAGTGAGGAACGGACAAATGTTATTTAAATTCACAGAATAATCCGGAATAAAATACGATGTGAAACTATAATTTCACTTTTATAAATAAGAAACTGACATGTTCGTATTTTTTTTCGCAAATAGAAATATTAATATGTGAGAACCATTGCAATTACGAATTTTACCGAAAAAAGTATCAATTAAAAAAAAATATAAGAACTGTTGCTGATTGTCAGGTAAGTATAGTCCACAAACCAGTAAAGATAAATATGAAATAAAACTCTGTTAATATGAATAAGAAACAATGAAAAAGAATCAGTCCAAGAACCGAACCTAGTAGTGCTCCATATTTTACCATAATTTAATTAGATATATGGATAAAATACAATTAATAACATTAAAATATTGAATTTTTAACTGGCTTAATTATACCAGACACAATTCAGCTAAAAACATTTCCTGTTATACCACAATTGATTAATAATTGTGCTTAAGAGCAATAAATAGTTTAAGACAAAAGCTTTGCTTAAATCAAGGAATGCACCAAAGCATGTTTGTGATCATCAATTTCCTTTGTTAGATTTGAATTAAAGCTAAACATAGCATCTATTGAGTAGGTTTTTTTTCAGGAAGCAACATTGTTTAGTAAAGAGGATTTAATATTCAACTAGGAATGAGTGGATCGGATCACAATTGGACAGAGTAAAGTAAGTTTGTAGTTGTTTCCTTCAACAAGAGTGCCTTATTTCGAACACTGGTTTTAAAATTGATGATTTGGGTTATTGACAACCATTTGAAAGAGAAAAATTGGTAATATAACATAATGGATGTAATAAAAATATCATGCAGTTTTCTTTTCCAACCCAAAGTACACACCATCTTTTGCAACTTAGTTGCTTGCATTGATAGAAAAAATTACTGTTTTAACTTCCTCTTCTCTTCTTGGATATACAAACAGAGACGAACAAATAAATGGTAGAGCAAAATGGATGTCAAGAGCAATAAGATCATCAGTCGATTTGCTGAATACATTTTAAAGAATGTATTGGTAGCCTACTAACTAATAGCCACTCTATCACCAATGGATATTAGTAAGCATCTCTGGGTGTAATTTAAATTTTTAAAATTTTTTACGTGGAATATTATCGATTGAAATACAGCTAATTTCCCTCGACGACTTAATCATAGTTCTTTCTCATTGTTTTTCATGTTAGAAATAAAGGATATATTTTGAAAACAGCAAATAATAATGACTAAACAATTACGACAAAAAAATATTACCGCTTAAAATTCGTTATTATAAAAATGGTTCTACAATTCGATTCATTAAATCATATAAATAGTTATTTATATTTTCGTACGTTTTATACTTTATAATACATAATTACGTAATTTTAACCAAGCTCGTTTAGAAATGAAGGTTGTACGTATACAGTATGATAATTGTTAAATCATATAAAACATATTTTATACCATTTTATGTTTGTTGAGTGTTGAACTTTTGTTAGATGTTTTTCCGTTATTGAACTAAAGTGTTTCTATAGATAGAAACGCTATAGATCATATACGTTTCCCTCAAATAATTAATAATTGCATATTTAAAAATCATTTGGACTTGAAGGTTAAAAGTTTATAGTATGTTAATTATAATTGGACCGCAAATACAGTGTATTGAGTGTTATATTTAACATATATAGGGGTTTCAGTAGTGTAGGGGTGTGATTCTACTATTAATAACTGGCGTGACTAAGTTCAGTGTTAAAGAGTTCAACTTCACAATAATTTTTAGTTGAAAAAATATAATGACCTACTGCTAATGGTTTTGGGAGCGGGTCGGTATTATGCTGTCAGCTTCCGGCCTACTATCTTTCTAGTTGCCACGATAATATGAAACGGAATGAGGGGAAGAGTAATTCTCGATCTCACTTCCACCACTCAGTGCATTTCTCTCTTGATGGCTTATCTATAGATAAATTACGTGTAATAGAGCTGCACATTTTGTTTTATTTTAGTAGATAACTAATAAATCAATCCAACATTAATCCAACTGTACTGGTCAGTTGTTAAGTCTTCAGACTGTGGAGGGCATTGTCCAAGGTTCAAATCCTCACTGAGCCAACGGTCGGAACTTCAATGGCTGAATAAATTTCACGCGCATGCTTGCAAGTCCATGCAACTTACAAGTGAAGTTAAAAACCATGTTCAAACTTGCGTTAATGTCTGAATTTGAATCATACTTTATTAAAATACTCTTACAGTAAACAGTGACAACACACATTATTAAGAAAAACCGTACACTAGTGATTTGATTTAACGTGTTATAAATATTTATGGCGTTGTATATATGATATGAATACAGTCTATATTGAGTAAACCCTTGTTTCGAGTCGCATTATTGATTTCACCAATCATATATCACCAACGTCCTACTCTAAAAACTATAAAATTAATATATATAGCAGTGTTGGTAAATGTCTTTAACACATATATCATCAATACTTTAAATATGTGGCATAATTTCCAGTAAATTATTTTATTAAAATAGGATGTCCCACTGTTTTAAGCTTAAACTACATGATGGTCGGTTATCTTAGAAGTTAAAAAAATTATTATTTTTATAACACACTTATTATTTATAAAATATGTGAATATAGAATCTTTAAATTATTTTAAACCAGTAAAACTCTATTTATGTACAAAAATATGTATTTAAAAATTTTAATTATTTTAATGGGTTGGAATATAAACGGACAAAATAAGCAGATATAAGGTTACATGAGTACATGTGACTCTTCCTTTGCATGTACCCAATGTATGGGCTCTTCCGTTTTACAAACATTCTTATTGCTTATAAACATCATAAACTTAAACTAGTAGGTTAAAAAAATATACTTTTGGTATAAAAAATATGGTCTAAGAAGCACCAATATCGCTGTGTAATATTAAGAATTAAATTTTAATTTTACGGAATTTTAAATATTATCATTGAAAAACTTAAAGCAATTTTGAACAGCTAATTTAATTTAATAAAATTAGTTTGTTCAAAATGAAATTTGTTAGGACTACTATATATAGCAAGCCTATTTTACCATTATTGAAAATAAACTTTAAGTTTTAATACCAAAGTTTCTTATAATACTGTGAATTATAGGTTTTAAAATTTCATTATCCTATAAACCTTTAAAATGTTAGTTTCCTCTGAATACTTTTCTTTAGAGTTGTGGTATCGTCATTTACTAAGCTACTAGCCAACAGCCCTTGCTTCGCTACGGGGTGGTTATCGACGCCTGCTTACCCTTCCTTCCACGGTTACAGTTAAATTATCACAATAGGCTCAATCTGCTGCTGTTCTCCTAGGTAGTAAAGTTTTACAGTCTAGAAAACTCCAATTTATAGGTGTTAAATCGTTTCTGAGTTAGTATAAATTGCCTTAAAGATATTACAATAAAAACCAAATTATTCATGCTAATGGCTATATGGAAAAGGATATTTTGAGGGGCTGTTTCAACCTCTTAAGAATAGAAATTAAGATATATTTTCTTATTGGACCTGAATGATATAAAAGCTAAGTACTCTCTACATTTCATCAAAATATTTTTAAGTGGTTCCAGAGATTTTGTTATGATTGTGGTCATCCTTTGAGAATTTAAATATTATGATTATTTAACAGTAAATTAAATATACCAGTGAGAAAATTATACTTTATAGTGTTAGAACACTGAAAAAACACATTACAGTAATGATACAACTATTTCTACTAAATAATAAATTAATATATCAAACAAAAAAACGAGGCAAACATAATTTTAGAAACGTACACGAATAATTATATAAACATATTAGATGTACCCACTGAGACCCATCCCCCCCCACCAAAGCTGGAAAGCGTGCCAACTGGGAGATGGCTCAAAACGAGTCGAGCGATGGGATCACGGGTGGCAGTTGGAGGGTCAAAATAACACTCGGCAGCTGAGCAAAACTGGTTTATTACCAAAGAGAACAAAAGTTAACCGAACAAAAAACAGCAGAAGGCCACAATATTAAATAGGCCGAAGGCCACAATATAAATTTGCAATTAAATAAATAACAAACCACACACAAAAGCTACAAGAACAACAAACTCTACAAATACCAAATTTAACAATTAACAAACTGTATGGCCTATCTGCAGCCTAGCCAGAGACACCCAAACGTAAGCAAATTTTTAAGCCCCAAAAAAAGGTGAACATTTAGAAATCGTCTGGAAAACAATAATTAAACCGGCAATTTAGCCCACAGCCCGTAATTCCACCGAGGCCAGGGAGTAAGCCGGAACCCCTGGGCAGCTCCGAATTAGAAGTTAAGTAAAAGTCCCATAATCCCCTTTTGGTGAGTTTAAAAAATTAAACAATTTTAAAAAAATATATAAAACGGTCCCGTTCGAGTAAAATTCACTTCCAAACCCCCCCCCCTAATACACTTAACAAAAAATAAATAACGATCACTAGGCCTAAACATAACAATAAATAATAACATAACTTAACCATAGGGACCTAACAAATATAAAATCTAAAAAATATAACAACAAATAAAACTAACTAAATAACTAACAATAAATATCAACATAAGCTTTTTTTCCTCTTTTTTTTTCTCAAATTTGAAATATATATCCCTAGCAATGTCCCCATGGCTGTGTTGCATCACTTTTCTAGTTTTAGGCCTAGGCCACATAAAGTTCCACAAATTTTTTTTCTCTTCTTTTTTTCTTATATTTCACTGCCCTTTTCTTCTTTGTTTTTCTTTTTATAAATTTTTATCCACATCAAAACCCCCAGCTCAGCCGCCGGGAAAAACGACATAGAACGCACTGACCTGAGGACAGAAGACTTCTACCACCAAAGATGTAGAGCGGGTAGCGGCCGACTCCAGGCTCCAACATGGTCCTCAGGCCAGGCTAGCAGTGCAGAATGGTAGACAATCCCCGGACGGCAGGCCGATGGCTGAACGTCCCACTCAAGGACCCTGGAGTTTTAGGTGCCTTTAGCCTCGCATGTCTATTTCTGCAGGCAGCACAAGACAAACAGACGAACAACCTGACAACCTGCTGGAACACGGAACGAACGGAACTGGGCCAACGGCCCCCAAAGTACGCGAATCGCCGGGCAAAAGCGAATCTCAGGCAGCCCGGCAGACTACGACGGAAAAAAATGTACCGGTCAAAAGACCCGGTACAACCTCCCTCTGCAAAACTCAACACACCCAGGCAGGGGAGAAAACTCGGTACCTCAGGGAACCAAACAGAAGACGAAGAAGACCTCCGAAGAGTGGTGTTCCAAGGACGCCCAAGAGAACCTAAGAGGGGAAACCCCTCGAACAGGGAGCAAACTACCCTGACTGTCGGGCCCGACAAGAAAAAGAGAGAGAGAGAGAGAGACTCTCTCAGAACAGCCACCTAGGGCGCAGAGGTGATCAATCTCTTTGCCCCAAGAAATCCCCAGAAACACCAACTCCTGGATCAACCGTTTCCCAGAAAGCCTTAATCTGGGACACATGGGCTTTCCTGAACACCCTGCCTGACTGGGGATTAACCAGCAGAGCAGTCACCGGTGACAAAAACCTGTCGATGCGGTGGGGACCAGACCACCGATAGCACAACTTTGCAGCTCTTCGTTCCGCGGCCGAACTGACCGGGTGAGCCTGACAAAGAACCAGATCTCCAACCTGAAAAGGGTTAGGAGTGCGACCCTTATCATACCTCCTCCTTACTCTCTCTCTAGCACGTAGCAGGTTGCGCCGAGCAGCCCGCCACGTGGACACTACGTCAGTGGCACCTGGCGTAGGTAGAAGATCCTCTAACCTCCACAAGTTGGACAAAGGGTTGTTAGGAGGGTAGCCATGTAGAATTTCGAAGGGAGTGGCATTGTGACTCTCATGCTTGGAAGAATTGAAAGCAAGCTGGAGCCAAGAGAGACTCTCATCCCAGGTGTTCTGCTTCTCAGCATGGAAGGTAATAAGGGCAGACCGAAGATTGCGGTTGAACCGCTCTGCATGAGAAGGCTGTGGGTAATAAGGAGAGGTAGTCACATGCCTGATACCATTGCCAAAACAGAACCTACGAAACTCATGGGAGGTAAACTGGCTACCGTTGTCGGACACAAGAGTGGAAGGCACACCAAAGTGCTGGAAGAGTTGGGACTGGAGAGCATGGATGGTGAGCTTAGCCGTGGCACTCCGAAGTGGGAAAAGCCAAACGAACTTCGAGAAAGCATCCACACAAACAAGTAGGTAGGAGCTACCTATCTTGCTACGGGGAAAAGGACCCACGTAGTCGATGAACACCTTCTCAAAAGGACGCTCGGCCACCTCAGAAGATAACAACCCTAATCTTGCATTCTGACTAGGCTTGCTGAGAGAGCACAGGTGACAAGCCCGCACTCTGCCCGCAACATCCCGGTCCATGCCCTTCCAGATGAAGTACCTACGAATCTTAGCGATGGTCTTATGAATGCCAAGATGACCGCCCACAAGGCAAGAGTGATAATATTGAAAGACCATCGGTACTAGATGACTAGGCAGCACTACACGGGGTTCACCCCTCTGTCGAGGACGGCAACAGAGTACCCCTTTGGACAGAAAATAGGGAGGGTGGGCACCTCCCTCTTGAAGCTCACCTAAGATGACTGACAGCTCAGGATCTTTCTGCTGATGGGACAGTAGGTCGTCAAAAGCCAGAGGAAAATCCAGAAGAACAGCACCACACTGAGCAACAGCCTCAGTCGGTGGATCACTGGGTTCGTGGTACATGCGAGAAAGAGCATCCGCGATGACATTCTGGGTACCCCTAAGATGTTGGACTCGGAACTTAAAAGCAGAAATTTTGACCACCCAGCGACCAATTTTCTCGAGCTGTCGGGGATGGGCAAGAAGCCAAGATAGTGCCTGATTGTCCGTCTCCAGCAAGAACTCAGCGTGTTCCAAGAAACGCCGAAACTTGTCCGTACCAAAGACAACAGCCAGACACTCTAACTCATAGATGGAAGAAGCTTTCTGTTCCTGGTGAGACAACGTCCTCGAAGCAAAAGCGATGGGCTGCCTGACCCCATCAAACTCCTGAGAAAGAACAGCAGCAATGGCGGAGGAGGAGGCATCAGTCTGAAGAATAAATTCTCTGCTAAAATCAGGCATACGCAGGACAGGAGGTTGCATGATAGCCTCCTTGAGAGCATCAAAGGCAGTCTGCTGAGCTTGGCCCCACACAAAAGGGACACCTTTCTTTCGCAGCTCGTTCAACGGGGCAGCAAGCTCGGCCACGTTAGGGATGAAGCGACGGTAAAAATTCACCATCCCCACAAAACGGGCAATCCCCTTGGCATCTCTGGGAGGAGGAAAATCCCGAATGCCCTGGGTCCTCGCAGGATCTATGCAGACGCCTCGAGAAGAGATAAGATGACCCAGAAACGAAATCTCAGGACGAGCAAAAGTGACTTTCTCTGGATTGACGGTAAGGCCAGCTGATTTA
The DNA here is from genome assembly GCA_035578905.1 of Stictocephala bisonia. Lineage (NCBI taxonomy): Eukaryota > Metazoa > Arthropoda > Insecta > Hemiptera > Membracidae > Stictocephala > Stictocephala bisonia. The sequence goes on along the minus strand of JAQJVL010000686.1, from coordinate 45,015 downwards.
AGGCGACTAAGAACTTCCTCCAGATGTTGCATGTGTTCCCCGAAAGTCTCACTGTACACAAGAAGGTCGTCCAGGTAATTGAAGACAAACTTGAACTTCACATCATGGAAGATGGAATCAAGCAGACGAGTAAGAGTCTGGGCACCCACAGCAAGACCCATAGGAACCCTAGTGAACTGGTAAAAATTCTAGGGAACACAAAAGCTAGTCATAGGCCGTGATTCCTTCTTCAATGGAATCTGATGGTAGGCCTGGTTCAAATCAAACACACTGAAAAACTTAGCCTTACCGAACCAATCAAACGCAGAATGCAAATCAGGCAGAGGTACCGAGTCAATAGCGACCTTAGCGTTGAGCCTCCGATAATCCATCACAAGCCTAGACTTACCATTAGGCTTGGGCACAAGAAAAGCTGGACTAGCATAAGCGGAACGAGACGGTTCAATCACACCCTTGCTCAGAAGATCTTCAATCATAGCCCTCATAACCTCCATCTTTGGGGGAGCAAGTTTGTACGGATGACTTCTAACTGGCTGAGAATCGGTGAGGTGGATCTCATACTCCAGAAGAGAAGTGACCCCAAGCTCCGGCGTAAGCACATCAGGAAACCGCAAACACAGCCTCCTAATGGCCTCCGCCTGCTCAGGGGGGAGATGACCAACTGGATCCACCTTGGGTTGTTCGGGCTCACAACCCACCTCTCTGACTGCAGGAGGGCAGTCAGAATCACCTAATAGAGGCACCAAAACTCGCCGATTGAACTTGAAAAACATCTGGCGCTTCTGGAGGTCAAGCACCATACCACTTTTAGAGATAAAGTCTGCCCCTAGGATACAAGAAACCGCCAGGTCCTTGGCAACAAGAAAACCCCACCTCCAGGAAAATCCTTCAATTTTAAAATGTAATGACGCCTTTAGAAGTATGGGTAGAGGAGTTTGGGATGCCGTCCAGCACGTAATAGAAGAAGGCTCGGTGTGCCTGACAAGTCCTAAGGCGTCAAGGGACTCAAAAAGAGAAAGGCTGATGATACTGCTGAGACCCATCCCCCCACCAAAGCTGGAAAGCGTGCCAACTGGGGGATGGCTCAAAACAAATCGAGCGATGGGATCACGGGTGGCAGTTGGAGGGTCAAAATAACACTCGGCAGCTGAGCAAAACTGATTTTATTTGCCAAATAAACATTAACTGGCTGGCATAGGGCCACAATAGAAACAGGCAGAAGGCCACAATATAAAATCTGCAATTAAATAAATAACAATAAACACAAAATTTAACAATATAACGACAAAAGCTACCAAAACACTTAACGCTACAAATACCAAAACTACAATTAACAAACTGTATGGCCTATCTGCAGTTTTGGCCTGAGACACCCAAAACGTAAGACAAATTATTAAAGAAACAAATAAAAGTGAAAAGAAAATTTAGAAAACTTCTGGAAACAAAAATTTTGGTATCATCAATTAAGCCGGCAATTTGGCCCACATCCCTTGATTCCACCGAGGCCCGGGAGTAAGCCGGAATCCCGGGGCAGCTCCGAATTAAGTTAACTAAAAGCACAATAATCCCCTTTTGGTGAGTTTAAAAATTAAACAATTTAAAAGAAAATATAACACGGTACCGTTCGAGTAAAAATTCACTTCAAAATCCCCCCCCTAATACACTTAACAAAAAAATATAAATAACAATCACTAGGCCTAAACATATAAATAAATAACAACACAATTTAACAACAGGGACCTAACAAATATAAACTCTAAAATATCTAACAACAAAATAAACTAATTAAACTAAATAACAAGAAATATAAATAAATATTAACATCCCAAAAAGTTCCTTTTGTTTGTCTTTTTTTTTTTTTTTTTTCTTTTAAAGAAAAAAATACATATATAGGTCCCCATGGCTGTGTTGCCCACTTTGTCCCATCCGTTTTAGGCCTAGGCACAAATTAAACAGTTCCACAAACTTTTTTTTTCTTCTTTTTTCTTTTTTATATCAGCAACCCCCAGCTCAGCCGCCGGGAAAATAAGAAAGAAAGCACTGACCTGAGGACAGAAGACTCATATCCAAAGATGTAGCTGGGGCAGAAGGGTCACCAATGGCCTCTATACATGGTCCTCAGGCCAGGCTGGCAGCGCAGATGGTAGAAGATCCCCGGACGGCAGGCCGAGGGTAGAAGCGTCCTACTCGAGGACCCTGGAGTTTTGGAGCCTCTCAGCCGGCAAACATGACTTGACGAACGCTGCAAAGAACAAGTGAACAGACAGGCCAACTTGACCGAAGCTTCTGGAACACGGAACGAAACGGAACTGGGCCAACGGCCACCAACTACGCGAAACGCAAGGCAAAAGCGAATCTCAGGCAGCCTGGCAGACAACGACGAAAAAAACGAAACTGTACCGGTCCAAGACCCGGTACAACCTCCCTCTGCAAACCTCAACACACCCAGGCAGGGGGAGCAAACTCGGTACCTCAGGGAACCCAACAGAAGACGAAGAAGACCTCCGAAGAGTGGTGCTCCTAGGACGTCCAAGAGAAACTAAGAGGGGAAACCCCTCGAACAGGGAGCAAACTACCCTGACTGTCGGGCCCGACAAGAAAAAAGAGAGAGAGACTCTCTCAGAACAGCCACCTAGGGCGCAGAGGTGATCAATCTCTTTGCCCCAAGAAACCCCCAGGAACACCAACTCCTAGACCAACCGTTCCCCGGAAAGCCTTAAGCTGGGACACATGGGCTTTCCTAAACACCCTGCCTGACTGGGGATCAACCAGCAGAGCAGTCACCGGTGACAAAAACCTGTCGATGCGGTGGGGACCAGACCACCGATAGCACAACTTTGCAGCTCTTCGTTCCGCGGCCGAACTGACCGGGTGAGCCTGACAAAGAACCAGATCTCCAACCTGAAAAGGGTTAGGAGTACGACCCTTATCATACCTCCTCCTCACTCTCTCTCTAGCACGTAGCAGGTTGCGCCGAGCAGCCCGCCACGTGGACACTACGTCAGTGGCACCTGGCGTAGGTAGAAGATCCTCTAACCTCCACAAGTTGGACAAAGGATTGTTAGGAGGGTAGCCAAGTAGAATCTCGAAGGGAGTGGCATTGTGACTCTCATGCTTGGAAGAATTAAAAGCAAGCTGGAGCCAAGAGAGACTCTCATCCCAGGTCCTTCTCAGCCTTATTACTTCTCAGCATGGAAAGTAATAAGGGCAGACCGAAGATTGCGGTTGAACCGCTCTGCATGAGAAGGCTGTGGGTAATAAGGAGAGGTAGTCACATGCCTGATACCATTGCCAAAACAGAACCTACGAAACTCATGGGAGGTAAACTGGCTACCGTTGTCGGACACAAGAGTGGAAGGCACACCAAAGTGCTGGAAGAGTTGGGACTGGAGAGCACGGATGGTGAGCTTAGCCGTGGCACTCCGAAGTGGGAAAAGCCAAACGAACTTCGAGAAAGCATCCACACAAACAAGTAGGTAGGAGCTACCTATCTTGCTACGGGGAAAAGGACCCACGTAGTCGATGAACACCTTCTCAAAAGGACGCTCGGCCACCTCAGAAGATAACAACCCTAACCTTGCATTCTGACTAGGCTTGCTGAGAGAGCACAGGTGACAAGCCCGCACTCTGCCCGCAACATCCCGGTCCATGCCCTTCCAGATGAAGTACCTACGAATCTTAGCGATGGTCTTATGAATGCCAAGATGACCGCCCACAAGGGAAGAGTGATAATACTGAAAGACCATCGGTACTAGATGACTAGGCAGCACTACACGGGGTTCACCCCTCTGTCGAGGACGGCAACAGAGTACCCCTTTGGACAGAAAATAGGGAGGGTGGGCACCTCCCTCTTGAAGCTCACCTAAGATGACTGACAGCTCAGGATCTTTCTGCTGATGGGACAGTAGGTCGTCAAAAGCCAGAGGAAAATCCAGAAGAACAGCACCACACTGAGCAACAGCCTCAGTCGGTGGATCACTGGGTTCGTGGTACATGCGGGAAAGAGCATCCGCGATGACATTCTGGGTACCCCTAAGATGTTGAACTCGGAACTTAAAGGCAGAAATTTTGACCACCCAGCGACCAATTTTCCCAAGCTGTCTGGGATGGGCAAGAAGCCAAGACAGTGCCTGATTGTCCGTCTCCAGCAAGAACTCAGCGTGTTCCAAGAACCGCCGAAACTTGTCCGTACCGAAGACAACAGCCAGACACTCTAACTCATAGATGGAAGAAGCTTTCCTTTCCTGGTGAGACAACGTCCTCGAAGCAAAAGCGATGGGCTGCCTGACCCCATCAAACTCCTGAGAAAGAACAGCAGCAATGGCGGAGGAGGAGGCATCAGTCTGAAGAATAAATTCTCTACTAAAATCAGGCATCCGCAGGACAGGAGGTTGCATGATAGCCTCCTTGAGAGCATCAAAGGCAATCTGCTGAGCTTGGCCCCACACAAAAGGGACACCTTTCTTTCGCAGCTCGTTCAACGGGGCAGCAAGCTCGGCCACGTTAGGGATGAAGCGACGGTAAAAATTCACCATCCCCACAAAACGGGCAATCCCCTTGGCATCTCTGGGAGGAGGAAAATCCCGAATGCCCTGGGTCCTCGCAGGATCTATGCAGACGCCTCGAGAAGAGATAAGATGACCCAGAAACGAAATCTCAGGACGAGCAAAAGTGACTTTCTCTGGATTGACGGTAAGGCCAGCTGACTTAAGGCGACTAAGAACTTCCTCCAGATGTTGCATGTGTTCCCCGAAAGTCTCACTGTAGACAAGAAGATCGTCCAGGTAATTGAAAACAAACTTGAACTTCACATCATGGAAGATGGAATCAAGCAGACGAGTAAGAGTCTGGGCACCCACAGCAAGACCCATAGGAACCCTAGTGAACTGGTAAAGATTCCAGGGAACACAGAAGCTAGTCATAGGCCGTGATTCCTTCTTCAATGGAATCTGATGGTAGGCCTGGTTCAAATCAAACACACTGAAAAACTTAGCCTTACCGAACCAATCAAACGCAGAATGCAAATCAGGCAGAGGTACCGAGTCAATAGCGACCTTAGCGTTGAGCCTCCGATAATCCATCACAAGCCTAGACTTACCATTAGGCTTGGGCACAAGAAAAGCTGGACTAGCATAAGCGGAACGAGACGGTTCAATCACACCCTTGCTCAGAAGATCTTCAATCATAGCCCTCATAACCTCCATCTTTGGGGGAGCAAGTTTGTACGGATGACTTCTAACTGGCTGAGAATCGGTGAGGTGGATCTCATACTCCAGAAGAGAAGTGACCCCAAGCTCGGGCGTAAGCACATCAGGAAACCGCAAACACAGCCTCCTAATGGCCTCCGCCTGCTCAGGGGGGAGATGACCAACTGGATCCACCTTGGGTTGTTCGGGCTCACAACCCACCTCTCTGACTGCAGGAGGGCAGTCAGAATCACCTACTAGAGGCACCAAAACTCGCCGATTAAACTTGAAAAATATCTGGCGCTTCTGGAGGTCAAGCACCATACCACTCTTAGAAATAAAGTCTGCCCCTAGGATACAAGAAACCGCCAGGTCCTTGGCAACAAGAAAACCCCACCTCCAGGAAAATCCTTCAATTTTAAAATGGAAAAACGCCTTTAGAATTATAGGTAGAGGAGTTTGGGATGCCGTCCAGCAAGTAATAGAAGAGGGCTCGGTGTGCCTGACAAGTCCTAAGGCGTCAAGGGACTCAAAAAGAGAAAGGCTGATGATACTGCATGCCGAACCAGAATCAAGAAGGGCTCGACTCACCGTACCACCAAAAGAAACAAAAACGCCAGGACACACCGAGGTGACCGCACTAAGTCCCAGGGAAGCCATGCCAGCAAGGCCCGAAAAATCCCCGCCACTCCTGCTATGGGCACGTGTCAGAGGCAAATGGCCACGGTCAGTCGCAACAACGCGGGGAGCTACTGTGGAGGCAACCCCCCGCGCTGAGCGTTTCCCGCCCCACGACCTCGAGCACGTGGACAGTCACGTCGAATGTGACCAGGTTGGCCACAAGCAAAACACACAACCGGAGGCCGAGAACCACGACCCTCCACTGGCTGACTCACACCTACAGACATAGCCGGTCGACGGGTGGGGAGAGCTCGATGACTCTCAGAATCCCTCCCTTGCTGGTCTGAGAACTGCACGCTGCGCGAAACAATGCACAGCTGATGCAGCTCCCGAAAAGTCGAAGGAACACCACCAAAAACCAATCTGCACCGTTCTTCGGGAGAAATGCCATCCAGGATGACACGAACGGTGTCAGCTTCAGAAAGGGTGAGGTGCAACGCTTGACGAGCTTCCTTGACTGAAGAGACATAGGCTGCCAGAGACTCGCCCCTACCCTGCGACCGATAAAATCTGTCCATGACCATCCTCTCCCTGAGTCGAATGGGAAGAAACGATGAAAGTAACTCTCGATGGAACGAGTCCACCGAGGCATCACTGGCCAAGACAGAACTCAGCAACTCCCCAACGGGACCTCTACAATACGGGAAAACCAGACGAAGCAAGTCCCCAGCCTGCATGCCGGGCATCACACTAAGTCTGAGAAAGGCCACCAGAAACTTGAGAAGCTCCTCAGGATCCATCCCATCGATCACAGGGAGATTCTGGATCATGGGCGTGAGAGGGTTAGGCAGCTTGTGGTAGCTCAGCTGCAGAAGAGCCGGTGAACCCAAAGAAGTAGTAGGAACGGCAGCTGGAGCCGAACCACAAGCAACCTCAACAGAAACTCCTGCAGGCTCAGAAGGAACCTCAGGCACAGTGAGAGCCGGTGTCTCAGCCTGCGGCCTCGACACATTAGGCGACAGTGCGAAAATAGGCCGCTGACCCAGACCCGTAGGAGTCGTGGACCCGGAGAGTGCCTGAAAAATCTCATCCAGCCTAGACACACTCTCCAAGATCCACGCCCTATCCGATGGTTCCAACCCCGGTGCCCGGTTGACCAGCCTTAAACGGGCAAGCAGATGCCCCAAACGTGCAAGGCGGCAGGCCCGGTCACGACCCACTGGAGGTTCAAACTGCAAATCCTCTAACACCCCTTCCCAATCTTCCACCTTCCGTTTACAAATCCCCAACTCATCACCAACCTCCAGCAGGTCAGACCAATCCACCGCCGTACCCGCGGACAACTGCTCCCGCAGCAACCTCCGGAGATTCAAAACATCCCCTTCCGGAGTCACACCCCGCGACCTCAATTCGAAAATCAACTCCTCCTTGACCAGGAGCGCAACATTCTGCAGATAGGCCATCTCGCAAAACAAAATTCTCAACAGTACACAAAAAAACGACAACTCCAGGGTCCAAGACGAACTAAACCCTCAGCCTACCGAGCCACTGCCGACCACTCCAATCCACCCCTGAAACCCATTCAACAAAGTAACCAAGCGGATTGCCTAAAAATTTTTTTTTTTTTTTTTTATAAGTTAAATTATTTATTAGGATTTTCTAATTGTTTTGCTTTTTAAATAATATTTATTTCCTATTTTTTTTTTTTTTTTTTTTTTTTTTTATACAATACCAAGACACCTTGACGGTAGGTCGGCCAACCATGACCTACTAACAGGCAAACACCCACCGTCAACAAACAAGAGATTTTTTTTTTTTTTTTTTTTTTTTTTTTTTTTTTTTTTTTTTTTTTTTTAGGCAACCACGCTCTGCTACCAATTGAGACCCATCCCCCCACCAAAGCTGGAAAGCGTGCCAACTGGGGGATGGCTCAAAACAAATCGAGCGATGGGATCACGGGTGGCAGTTGGAGGGTCAAAATAACACTCGGCAGCTGAGCAAAACTGATTTTATTTGCCAAATAAACATTAACTGGCTGGCATAGGGCCACAATAGAAACAGGCAGAAGGCCACAATATAAAATCTGCAATTAAATAAATAACAATAAACACAAAATCTAACAATATAACGACAAAAGCTACCAAAACACTTAACGCTACAAATACCAAAACTACAATTAACAAACTGTATGGCCTATCTGCAGTTTTGGCCTGAGACACCCAAAACGTAAGACAAATTATTAAAGAAACAAATAAAAGTGAAAAGAAAATTTAGAAAACTTCTGGAAACAAAAATTTTGGTATCATCAATTAAGCCGGCAATTTGGCCCACAACCCTTGATTCCACCGAGGCCCGGGAGTAAGCCGGAATCCCGGGGCAGCTCCGAATTAAGTTAACTAAAAGCACAATAATCCCCTTTTGGTGAGTTTAAAAATTAAACAATTTAAAAGAAAATATAACACGGTACCGTTCGAGTAAAAATTCACTTCAAAATCCCCCCCCTAATACACTTAACAAAAAAATATAAATAACAATCACTAGGCCTAAACATATAAATAAATAACAACACAATTTAACAACAGGGACCTAACAAATATAAACTCTAAAATATCTAACAACAAAATAAACTAATTAAACTAAATAACAAGAAATATAAATAAATATTAACATCCCAAAAAGTTCCTTTTGTTTGTCTTTTTTTTTTTTTTCTTTTAAAGAAAAAAATACATATATAGGTCCCCATGGCTGTGTTGCCCACTTTGTCCCATCCGTTTTAGGCCTAGGCACAAATTAAACAGTTCCACAAACTTTTTTTTTCTTTTTTATATCAGCAACCCCCAGCTCAGCCGCCGGGAAAATAAGAAAGAAAGCACTGACCTGAGGACAGAAGACTCATATCCAAAGATGTAGCTGGGGCAGAAGGGTCACCAATGGCCTCTATACATGGTCCTCAGGCCAGGCTGGCAGCGCAGATGGTAGAAGATCCCCGGACGGCAGGCCGAGGGTAGAAGCGTCCTACTCGAGGACCCTGGAGTTTTGGAGCCTCTCAGCCGGCAAACATGACTTGACGAACGCTGCAAAGAACAAGTGAACAGACAGGCCAACTTGACCGAAGCTGCTGGAACACGGAACGAAACGGAACTGGGCCAACGGCCACCAACTACGCGAAACGCAAGGCAAAAGCGAATCTCAGGCAGCCTGGCAGACAACGACGAAAAAAACGAAACTGTACCGGTCCAAGACCCGGTACACTGCATGCCGAACCAGAATCAAGAAGGGCTCGACACACCGTACCACCAAAAGAAACAAAAACGCCAGGCCACACCGAGGTGACCGCACTAAGTCCCAGGGAAGCCATGCCAGCAAGGCCCGAAAAATCCCCGACACTCCTGCTATGGGCACGTGTCAAAGGCAAATGGCCACGGTCACTCGCAACAACGCGGGGAGCTACTGTGGAGGCAACCCCCCGCGCTGAGCGTTTCCCGCCCCACGCCCTCGAACACGTGGGCAGTCACGACGAATGTGACCCGGCTGGCCACAAGCAAAGCACACAACAGGAGGCCGAGAACCACGACCCTCCACTGGCTGACTCACACCTAAAGACATAGCCGGTCGACGGGTGGGGAGAGCACGATGACTCTCATGATCCCTTCCTTGCTGGTCTGAGATCTGCACGCTGCGCGAAACAATGCACAGCTGATGCAGCTCCCGAAAAGTCGAAGGAACACCAGCAAAAACCAATCTGCACCGTTCTTCGGGAGAAATGCCATCCAGGATGACACGAACGGTGTCAGCTTCAGAAAGTGTGAGGCGCAACGCTTGACGAGCTTCCTTGACTGAAGAGACATAGGCTGCCAGAGACTCGCCCCTACCCTGCGACCGATAAAATCTGTCCATGACCATCCTCTCCCTGAGTCGAATGGGAAGAAACGACGAAAGTAACTCTCGATGGAACGAGTCCACCGAGGCATCACTGGCCAAGACACCTTGACGGTAGTACGGCCAACCATGACCTACTAACAGGCGAACACCCACCATCAACAACCAAGAGAGTTTTTTTTTTTTTTTTTTTAGGCAACCACGCTCTGCTACCAATTGAGCGTGCCAACTGGGGGATGGCTCAAAACGAGTCGAGCGATGGGATCACGGGTGGCAGTTGGAGGGTCAAAATAACACTCGGCAGCTGAGCAAAACTGGTTTATTACCAAAGAGAACAAAAGTTAACCGAACAAAAAACAGCAGAAGGCCACAATATTAAATAGGCCGAAGGCCACAATATAAATTTGCAATTAAATAAATAACAAACCACACACAAAAGCTACAAGAACAACAAACTCTACAAATACCAAATTTAACAATTAACAAACTGTATGGCCTATCTGCAGCCTAGCCAGAGACACCCAAACGTAAGCAAATTTTTAAGCCCCAAAAAAAGGTGAACATTTAGAAATCGTCTGGAAAACAATAATTAAACCGGCAATTTAGCCCACAGCCCGTAATTCCACCGAGGCCAGGGAGTAAGCCGGAATCCCTGGGCAGCTCCGAATAAGAAGTTAAGCAAAAGCACAATAATCCCCTTTTGGTGAGTTTAAAAAATTAAACAATTTAAAAAAAAAATATAAAACGGTCCCGTTCGAGTAAAATTCACTTCCAAACCCCCCCCTAATACACTTAACAAAAAATAAATAACGATCACTAGGCCTAAACATAACAATAAATAATAACATAACTTAACCATAGGGACCTAACAAATATAAAATCTAAAAAATATAACAACAAATAAAACTAACTAAATAACTAACAATAAATATCAACATAAGCTTTTTTTCCTCTTTTTTTTCTCAAATTTGAAATATATATACCTAGCAATGTCCCCATGGCTGTGTTGCATCACTTTTCTAGTTTTAGGCCTAGGCCACATAAAGTTCCACAAATTTTTTTTCTCTTCTTTTTTTTCTTATATTTCACTGCCCTTTTCTTCTTTGTTTTTCTTTTTATAAATTTTTATCCACATCAAAACCCCCAGCTCAGCCGCCGGGAAAAATGACATAGAACGCACTGACCTGAGGACAGAAGACTTCTACCACCAAAGATGTAGAGCGGGTAGCGGCCGACTCCAGTCTCCAACATGGTCCTCAAGCCAGGCTAGCAGTGCAGAATGGTAGACAATCCCCGGACGGCAGGCCGATGGCTGAACGTCCCACTCAAGGACCCTGGAGTTTTAGGTGCCTTTAGCCTCGCATGTCTATTTCTGCAGGCAGCACAAGACAAACAGACGAACAACCTGACAACCTGCTGGAACACGGAACGAACGGAACTGGGCCAACGGCCCCCAAAGTACGCGAATCGCCGGGCAAAAGCGAATCTCAGGCAGCCCGGCAGACTACGACGGAAAAAAAATGTACCGGTCAAAAGACCCGGTACACCACCCGCTTCGCCGGTCCTAATATTGAGTTGGATTATGTAATCAAAATTTGTAGCAAGCTTTGAATTTAGTCTGTACCCAACTTATATTCAATTTAGAACAGCTGGTGTTATGTATAATTTACAATTTTACTCAATAATTGTTTTTAGTTTAAATGTTTAGCCTACCACAATTTTATTGAATTTGTTTTTATTTAACAGTTGTTAATCAAATACAACAATCAATTAAAATAACTCCTTAAGAATAGCATGGGAATTTTGGAGGCCAGTGGGACGGATTCCTAATATCGGAGAAAAAAAATCCTTCTTAGTGAGCCTCTAGGGGCTAAGATAAACCTACGTAAAAAATTTCAAATCAATCGGACGTAAAGTTTTTGAGAAATAGTTATGAGCGTTAAATGGCTGTTATAGTATATAGATACCTAAAAGACCCTTGGTTTCAAAGTCTAGACTAATATGTAAGTCTACTTTATAGGGCACAAATTAATGTAGTTGACTCTGAATCAGTGATATATCGGGTTTCTCGCCATATTTAGCCATATCCTATGAACTGGATATGCATTTGGTCGAATTAAATAGTAAATTTTCTGATTGAAATCAGTTTGTCCTCTAATATTAAATTTTCAAAGTCTAGAGTAATCTGTAAGTCTACTTTTAGATGGCAAAAGTTACTATATTTGACTCTGAATCAATAAAATATTATGTTTTTCGCCATGTTTAGCCATGCCCCTATGATCTGGCTATGCATGCTTTAAACTAAACTGTTAATTTTTCGATTGATTAACAATTAAAACTAAATTGTTAAGAATTTATTCTCCTAGATAACAAAATTTCATAGTCTAGAAAAATCTGTAAGTCTACTTTTGGAGGGTGCAAAGTACGGTTATTGATTCTGAATAAGTTAAATATTGTGTTTCTAGCCATGTTTAGCCATATCCTATAACCTGGCTATCCATATGTTCAAATTAAATAAAATATTGTCACATGAATATAATATGTTCTGCTAGATAACAAAGTTTCACAGTCTAGAAAAATAGGTAAGTTTAGTCTTAGAGGGCGTAAATTAAACAATTTTATTTACACGCACAAATTGAAAATCTAGCTCTACTTAAGGATGCAGGAGGTGAGATAGAAAAAAAGTCATAGGGCCAAAGTTGTAGATCGTCTTAAATCAGGCAAAGAAAATTGTGTTAGTTTTGCTGTAGAGCCATTAATTTAGCCACTACAGTCCAATGAGAGAAACGCTGTGTTTGGCATTTAAAATTTTTGGCACTAAAAAGGATGCTATCTCCGTTTTACTAAGAATTTTTCAAAATCCCTTCTTATTGCACATCTACAACATAAGACTTTGACTCTAAAAAATTCAGCCTCTTAGGCTTAGTACTTTTTTAGTAACAGCGAGGAATGAATTAGATGACTGTGTAAAGATATTATTTATTTTACATCACTCCTTATGTATATATGTAACATGACTAAAATAAGTAATTTAACGGTAATACACGAATAATTCTCATAGAAATTATTTTTACGACCAAGATGAAATCAGGTAAAATTTAGGCCCTACATTTACTTTTAAAAAACTAATACAACTTTTTGGATCTAATTTAGGTGTATAAAAACGTTTGGCCGTGTCCTTATAACGCCCCCAAGACTTTTGGCGATATCTGGGCCCTAGCCGAACTTTTGGCTTGCTACTGTCACTTTTAAGTTTTTTGCCGACAATTCTGTCCTGGCCGATGACAAAAATGTGTGGTAAAAAGCAAAAATTTGCGCACAAGACAAATTTTCATGTTTCTCGGCCAAACGACCGTTTTGGCCACTTTTCAAATTTTGGCCATAAAATTTTGTTAGGTCTTTTTACCCTTTTACTTGGGGCTGTGCCCCTATTTACGTTCAGATTCATAATCTAGCACTTCCTTAGGGAGTGTTTGATCAAGTTCCGCAAGGAACTCAAATTTGGTCTCAAATTGGGGAGAAATTCTGAACATTTCTCCGGTATAGTCAGTAGTGTTTCGGACTGTTTTAAGCAAGTTAAAAGAAATATTTTTCGGCTAAAAATGTTTATGTTTAGTGGGCGAGCACCAAGCTTCTCGCCAAAGCGGGCTGGCCCTGAGTTTAGCAACGCAAATTCGCTCTTAGGGGAGAATTTCTGAAAATTTAATAAAAGTTTCATTCATTCTTCTTTAAATAATTAACAATAGTTATTATTAAATTGTTAACTATTTAATAAAAAATAATGGGTAACCTTATTACCAATATGACGTTCAACCATTGCTGTGTGAATATATAACATCTTTAGTGCTTTAAATATTTAAACTTAGTATTATATGGAAATGTCAGTGGGTTCTGTACTGTAGTAAGTGAGTACCTTATACTAAAGTTAACAGGGCCTATTGATATTCAACTTAATAGGGCCATGCGAGTTATTAGTGGCACTCTCATGGCAACTTCTTGGCTCCCGGTACTGTGCTACATAGCTCCTCTAGAAATAAGACATCAGGAAGCACTACTTAAAGAATGCACTAAGATATTGAACACCCCACACCTCCCTATTACCCAGGATCCCCTATGTCCAAATGGTTGCTTAAATCTTGAAACCCACTTTTGCTTACTGCTTTCCAGCTTAACCTTTTATTGTAAAAGTTTTATTAAAGTAACAAAATGTTTGTTTTATAAAGGACTACCTTTTATATACCTTATTATTAAAATGTGTTGTCTACATAAATATGCACATAAATAAACATCATACGTATAACAAAATTATATTAAGTGTAAATTAAAATTAATATTTTCATCTTCAGGCAACAAACACTAGAAAGAAGCTTAATTTGAAGTTTAGTTAAAATCAAATACTGTATTGTCACACTATTTGTATACTTTATTTTATGACATTAGCGCGCTTAGTGGCATTTCTGTGTTGCTCATGCGCGCGGTGCCAAGATTACTGCGTTCCGAACACGACTAACAATAAGAAATTGTTGAAGTAGAGTTGATATTTAGTATGAATTGATACTTGTTTCAAATAGTAATGAAATAGAACAGTTTTAAAATGAGGAGTTAACAACAATTTGAAACAATAATGTAAAGTCCATGATTATATTATGTTTACTCATACTCAAGTTCACAATATCAAACAAGATATAATAAAACACCTACAATCAAAGAACTTAAACATGGTAACAATGTAAGACGTAAAGGCGACGTTATGGATGATATTGCAGTAGGCTTATATCGTCACCCCATTTGTTCTTAGTGTTAACAAACTCTTTGTACTCGTAGTTTCAGCATTTGCTATAAGAGCGCTCTGAAGTCAAGTCGGGACTGTTATTATTTAAAATGTAGTATAGCCTACATGATATTTTCCAATTGTTCATCAATCAGTGATAGTTTTTAATATCTTCAATAACTTAAGAGATAAGAGTAAAACGATAAGTACCAAATAAATCCATAACATCTATAATAAATAATAATAACATAATAAATAATCCATAATCTATAATAAATAAATAATAATAAATAATAAATAACATCTATAATAGTTAAACAGCACAAACAAGCTGAAATTGGCGTCATAAAGTGATTCAAACCTGGAGCCATTGCATTATACGTCATGAGGTATTATAGTTTCAACATCCAATAAAGTTTATGATGTCCATCAACTTAATAGATAATAAATTAAAAACAAGTCACGAAATGAAAATGCATCTGTATTAACTAAAATTATATTCAAAATATAAAACTACTTAAGTACTGGAATAAATGAACTCATTGTTGAAAAAAGGTATCATATAATACAGATCGTTTTGTTCTATTTAATTATAAAGCATAATCTTATATGTTCTACAAATAATATCCTTCCTCGATAAATATCAGGTTAGCTATATTATTTCTAATAAGTTGAAATTGATGACATATATATATAGATTTTGGCATATCATTGGACATTTAAATAGTTCTCAATGGTAACTGAATTAGTTTGGTTTCATTTCAATGTTCCTTTGGCTTTGTATTTTGTTTTATTGTAGGTAGTACTGATATAGTTTGTAATTTTAATTGTGTTACTTTACGCTAAACTATTTATCTATGTTACTTATGTATTTATTCATTACTTCCTTAAGATAATTTTCAGAGATAAGATTCTGAAATATATATTTGTATGGATAAAATATTATTTATTTTCGAAAGTGATTGCAAGTGTGATATGTTGCCTTAACTGAATATTTGTATTCCATGTTACAGAACTGTTGAACTCAGTTCTTAAACATTCCTGTATTTAAACCCGAATATGAATAGTATTTTATTGTATTTGTTATGTCTCTCTCTAATGTTTATAATTATATTTGTTTATTTTTATTGTTATTGAAATTAATAATTTGTTATTTTTTATAATATCTCATTCTAGTTAAATTATATTGTGCAAAATAAATATGCATATAGAGTATTCAGCAGAAACGCTACATAAAAGTATTCGTCAACTACGTATAGTCATACTATATGTAAAAGTAAAACAAAATATTGATATGTTTATACAAAAGTATGTTTCTGTTTGTTAAATTAAATACAACTTATTTTGTATTCATAGTTTGTAATTAATAACATTTGGTTATTGCTCTTAATTATTCTGTCTATTTATTCTGTACGTATATAAAGCTAGGAATCCACTGTTTCACGTACTAATGTAGAAAGATGAGGTTGCAGCTTTGTTGGCTAAATGGATATTGCACCATATTAGAGAAACACATCAACTCTTATCTTTCTGCTTGTCTTATCTTTAACGTTTGTCAACATGTTAAAGACATTATTACTCCAATACTGTTACCTAAAGAATATATTTTGGATGAAAGTGCTTATAGCATTTACGAATAATAATTTTATTTCATATTAGGTAAATTTATAATAATAACAGATTATAAATACTATGACTAGATATATTGTTCTTAAATAGTCGTATTTATGTAGGGTATATCCCCTATAGAGTAAATACTCACAATTTCTGTATAATTCCACAGGTGTCAGAGGATTATGACCTTTAGTGGGGTCAAAGGTCAGAGTTCAATGACCTTCAGTGGTATCAAAGGTCAGCGGTCAATGACCTTCAGTGGGGTCAAAGGTCAAAGTGGAAGCAGTCAGACTTGCATTACATAACTGTAACACTTCTCAAATACCACTGTAAGTTTTTACGATCTTAGTAATGTAAAACTTGGTAAACTCTAATCAGGTTTAGTTTGTTTTTATTGTTTTTATCTTTGTCACTTTAGTTTGTTTTATACTATTGTAAAAAATAACTTTAATTGTTGTTTAAATTTATGTGAGTGGGACACATAGTACTTACAACCAAGAAATCCTTGTATTTTTTTTAATTAATATAATCAAATTCATATCGTTTGAAAACTATTTTGTAGCTTTAAAATAGTCACTTCCATTTTAAATTAAAAAAAAAAAAAAAAACATTCATTATTTACATAAAGTATTTATCACTATTACATTAGAGCGACTATTAAAGTATGATTTGTATGAAACATATAATGCTTTTACTCTGTTATTTTTATTTGTTTGTTTTGTTTTTAGTTGGTTCTATCAATTTTTACATTGCGTACTACGTAGTATTTCATCTCAGCATAAAAAATAGTATACTGAGTAATTTTTTTCCAACTGAAACCTTGACGAAATCCATGACCAACCTATTTTTGAGTTAATATAATATAGTTAAAATCTTGAGGGGTTTCTGGTTGAAGTTGATGACATAGAGCTGAACTAAGAACCTCCCCCCCTTAGGAGGTCACAGATGATGATAGATCCTCGAACAATGGTGATCGTTCAGCTTTCCCATTACCACCAGCCAAAACGCGTAAGAAAAAACCTCATACTTTGATAAAAGTAGAATTGTACTCTAAGATAGACATAAGTTGAAGCTGTGTTAATACTAAACACACCTTAATCCTGCACAAACTATATTTGAAGAATTATTTGCATTCTAAATCAATGGATATTAATTTCAGAAAAATACAAGGTCATGTGCTTATAGACTTAGCAAATTTTATGGAATTAGTGGTTTCATCGATATTAGTGTTTTTAATACCATTATTAATCAACTTAATATCCACATAATAAACTGAAGCGATGATAAAGATCACGTGTTTTACATCAGTAGTCAACCTGTAGTGTTATGAAATTATTTTTAGAAAATAGTAAGATCAAATACCTAATAAATCATGAAACATTTAACCTTTTATTGCATCGGCTGATGTTTAAGGGTGAAACAGGCATATGGTATTTGCTTTATTCACGATCAGGTTTATTCCCTTTCTGGGACTGTTCGGTGCGCAAAGAAGTAATAAACAAAATTCCAGAATGTTACAAAATCGTTTGTTAACATATAGTGATTTATTTAAAACCAATTATGGTTTTAAAAGAGGCCGAAATAAGTCATATAAGTTTGAACTAGGGTAAAATATGGATAAAATAGAACATTGTATGTTCATATGATGAGTAACCAACATTTTTTTGAATCCCCCAATAAATTTACGGTGACAAATATAAAAATAAATGGGACCATTGACATTGGATATTTAGTGCAACTAACAGTGGTAACATTGTCAGAGCTGAAGGTTCATGTGTAAACAGCTGGTAGATATGGGATGTTTGTGACGGTCGACGTAAAAAATATGACGTCATCAACCTGGTCGTTCACTGTGGTTCTGCAAATAACGACACACATATCGTGGACTCATTTATCACGCATCAGATCCTAAGGGGTGTATTAATAGTTTTACTATGACTTTATTTTTGTACCTTCATCGTGAAATCAAGTCATTCATAAAAAAAGTTATCAATTAAGTTACGAGAAAGAAAATCATGTTTATTATAAATAATAAATTGATAACTGCCTAGAATTTTACGTCACCAGTAACTCTAATAGAAAATAATATTTATTATTTTGTTTTGTAAAATAATAGATGGTAAAAATATAAATAGAGTATTTTAATATCTCATTTAGTATTTTTACAGCTTTACGTTTTGGTAAGTTAAATAATGTTTTTCTACTTCGAAATAAAACGCCACTTATTTCCCATTTTACTAAACCTTTATATGAATTGAGGAATGCAAGGTCCATTAAAATTGTTTTCCTTTTCCTTTTTGATTTACCCTGCCTGAACTAATGTTGTTTCAAACCTTGTCATAGGATCTTTGTTTCAGGACTTTCACTTTTTATAGCAATTATATAAGTGTATCTGATAGATCCTTTCTATGGACTGAACATGGATATCTTCATATACATACCAATGTTTACTCTTTCTTTATTACATTTTTTGTACTTTTTGTTACCATAATATACCTACATTATTGATGACAAAGTAAAGTTTATTTTATGGAAATTTTAGCCGTTTGCAGAATCGATATATTATGCTTCAAAATGTTATTTGATAATGGTTAGGATCTTTTCTGTTAATTCACTACTACTACTTTTTCCGTTACTTCATTATTAATACTTTTTATCGCAATTACGGTTAGGTTTTGTTATGTTAGGTTAGGTCACCACTGAAGTTGATCACAAACTGGTAAATCCAATGACTGACTTACCACCAAATGCACTCTCCGTGTGTAAGTTTTTAAAAAACGACAAGAGCCAGCGATATCGGATTCCTAGCGGATAAGGAATACCACAGTGGACGTGAAAATGATTGAGGAACAGTTTTGAGAGCAATAGAATATTTATCAAGTGGTAGTGAATTAACTGAAAAGTATCCAATAAAATAATTGAACGAATTAAATATTTAACAATCGGGTGAATTGATTGTGTAAGTGTAATGAGTTAATATATGAAGTGAATGGTAGCCACGTAATATAATATTTGGCTAGCTGATAAGTATGGTTTACAGTTATTTCTCAAGAAAAACATAAGAACCCTGACCATCACTTAACATGGATACTCTAAACATCCCCAGTAGTTTTTTATGGCAAAAAAATTTAATCAGTAGCATTAGGCTACTCGAAATAAGAAGAAAAAGTTCATAAGATAATGATAATTATAACCTTTATAGAACCTGTGTTATATGCCAGAGTGTCAATATATTTGATATTCATCAATTGTTTATACCTTGACAGGGTGTTGAAAAACACTTGACTAACGTATAACAACATTTAACAACAAAACTAAATTTAACTTTTGACATTAAAATTTATTACCATGTTCGGAAGACACTAAGCTTTACGTACTTCTGTGGGATCTCATGTTGTTTCGTATTATTTATTCAGCCATTACCTCATTCTATTAAATGGTATATATTTTATTAGACCAGCAATAATTATTTTTTATTATACACATCTTATAATGAATATATTTTTTTAATTTTTAGCCAAACTAAATATTGTTTAAACAACGGTTGAGTTATAATCAGCAAATTATTTTGTTGAACTTAAAATGTTTCATACACAAAAACCATCATATATTAATTAGTACAAGGCAGTTTTATATAGCAGTAGAGTTATTTTCTAAAATTCTATATTTTACTTTAAAATAAAATTGTCTTTTTTGACTATTTAATTGAGTAACGTTCTTCTTGTTGATTTCTAACCAATCATAATAAACTTGCTTTGAATTATGAATTCTTTCTATTTTAAAAAGTACAATAATATATATTAAATTACAAATGAAATAATTTTATTTAACTATACTACTAAGTACTTGCTAAAATTGTTTGAATATATTTATTTTAGTACTTTATTTACAGAATAAAACAAATTGTATAATATAACCAGATGTAATCATATCTATACATAAAAGGAAAAACTTAACTGAATAAAATATAATGAGACGGCCCATCACCAATATTTTTAGTGCAAAAACTTCATTTAATCTTTTTTTACATGTCAGCAAGTTGCTTTTGAAATTCACCTGAGGGAAATCACCTCTTCCATGTAAATAGGCCAGAATATTATTATACTATGCTTCTCGTTCTAGCCACACGTGTCAAGTAAATGGAAAATGTTATTGCAGTTTATACCACAATTATAAATTTCCTGATGGTTATTATCTTTATTTCTTTCCTCTAAGTTTCTTGTAAATTACTATGCGCGCGATTCTATAATTACTAAAAGATTTATTTACCTGTACATAGCTTTAAATTGTTTGTCTAGTCGAAAGTATGAGGAGATTGGTCGCTCCGTTAAAAATCAATAACAATTTCATATTTTAAACACCAGAAAATCCTAAATTTTCTTCATAAGTTTATAAGGTTTTTGTTACTCTTTGAATGTCGTAATTGCTAGTAGAAATGTTTTATCAAACCAATAAAATACTGAGTATAAGTCTGGAAGAGATACTGAGTCCTTTGCGTTCAGACGCCGATAGTCAATGACAAGCCCAGACGGGAAGTGGGAAATTATACTTTGGTACCAGGGATGCTGGACTAGCATAGACGATTCTGCAATGCAAAACATTTCTGTTCACATGTTCTTGTTAATATATTAAAGCACACTTTAATCATTTGAAAAAAAAGTCTTTTGCTTTAACAATTTACTTATTTTTAAATGTATTTTAGTTTTATACTTTACTCCAGTACTAAAAATAATAGTTCAACAATAAATATATTCTTTTATTTTAAACAAGTTATTATGCATAGATTTTGACCCGTTGGGTAGACAATTTAAAGGTTAAAAAATACATTAACATAAAACCACATTAGATTGCTTTTTATAACCTGGAAAAGTGTGTCTAATAACTTTTAAGAATATTACAAAAATTGGATATTGAAACTGAAATTCGTTTAGATATTTTGAAATGTCAATTTATAGCAAAACAGAACACCAAAGTTGCTTTGTAGATATGTAGTACATGGTGATCCTTATCAGATGTGTTTAGTTATCAAACATATGAATTTTTTTATACATTTTGTTCAATATTAGATAATTTTATTGATTTTATTAAAATTTAAGTAAATGTTTTATAACATTTGAAGAATGTTGTTTGTCATTCTGTTTTATTGTTCACATTACTCTTTCATTGCTATACATATTTTATTATTGCTAGTTTGGTAATTGCTTTTATTGGTACCAAATTTCATTTCAAAATTGTCATTTAACCATTATTTAAGTACCCAATATGAATGAACTATTTTTATAGTTATAAATTGTACGATTTATGTGTTCCTTTTTATAAAATGGTGGGCCACTTTGTTAATATCATGAAGTCAATTATTAAACTATATTAACTGAGTCCCATTTAAATAGTACCTGAAACATGTGATTGAATACAGTAATATTAAGTACAACAATCCTTTTCAACACATCAGTTATGTTAAATAAACATATTTTTTTACGATTATTGCATTAAATACTAGATGTGGTTTTGTAAGTTGGACAATGAACAAATCCTATAATAAATTTTTTTAATAATCTTTTTACCTTTAATACTCACAGTATTAAAGGTAAAAAGAAACATTACCCTCCCTGTGTTTGTAGACGTTCAACCCAGCAGAAAACACAAACAACAAACATTTCAGACAATGCGACTCTAAGAAGTAAAGTAATATTAACTTTCTTCTTCCATCACCACCGTTGAAGCACCCTCTCTTCATCCAAGGACATCATCTCACATGAATTGCATCGAGTTAGTACTTAGTTTGATAGCGAAAGTCACCAAGCTGAGAGGAAACAACAGGGGGAATCGGGAAAATAAATATAAACACATTTTTGTTTTAATATACAAATCAATAGTTAAATTAATGAATATTTTTCACAGACAAAGTTAACTAATCAGTTATTATTTTTAATATATTGTATGGCTACAAAATGAAGAATTTATTTTAATTAAGCTAAAAATATAATTTTAGCTATACGAAGTACGGACTACGTTGGCACTGGTAACGCAGTGCTGTAACCCAACTACTTGGAGACAAAGTGTTAAGGAGATTATAGGTGATGCGATAGGTTGTATGCCCGGCCTAATACCGACACGTCATCCACTTAACGGTTGCCATCAACGTGGACAATACTAGAATAATCACCCTAGATATACATACAATATACCTAGATATGCCTTACATGTACTTAATATAACTAGAAACAAATCTTAAAATATAAGTATAAAATACTCATGTATTTTATTTAACTCATATAAATAGTCTCAGAGTTTTAAACAGTTATTATACAAATAAAATTTTCTGTTCAAAAACATAGATATTCATTTTGTTAACACTTTAAATACGAACATTTATAGTATTTAAAAATTTCATGTAAAATATCTAAAAAAATATGATATTTTGGAATAGTAGGAATCAAAATATAAATTAATATAAGGGGTGGTAATAATTCTGTTAAGGCCTTTTACCTGATCCAAATATTGTATGGAACTAGTCCATGTTGGATGGTTGGTCATGGGTCATATATTGTGTAGGGACTAGAACTGTTAGGCTTGTTAGTTAGTTGAAAATCAGTTCAACACTACGTCGTTCGAATCCCACGTAAAACTGTAGGTCCCTTAGTTGCCCTAATTATTGGGCTAATAATAAATAGCTCTTTCAGAGGAACAGTAGACCTTAGTAAGTAAAAATGGTTGTACTCGTTCATCTACACTCTTTCGCCCCTCGTATTCACCCATATCCTGAAGATCGGCGTCTTAATTTTGAATGCCATTTTGGAATTCCCACGCCGGCTACCTGCTACACTTACGCACCACTTGGAGGTACTACTCTCGGATGCATCTAACCACAACGTTTTTTTACTTTGTTCCGTTCTTTGGGAAAAACTTTACAATTCTATTTAATTAGTTTAACTTATAGGTGAGTAGATGAAGGAATATTTGTTGTTATAGCGTATCTAGACTATACCATTTTAGGCTTTGGACTGTGGTGAGAGGCCGGACTTGTGGATCTGTTGTAGAGTACCATAGAAACCGCACATCCAACCACACTTTTCCTTCCTCCCAACCATACTGTTTTGACTAACCTGAAGGTGAGGGGTGATGATCAATTAGTGATGATGGCACTTGATTTGTCTTTAGACATCAGCCTAACTCTGACCTTTTCAGTGATAGCTGAACAAAGTAGCACATGCGTTATCTACTAATTTGATACTAAATGTAACTAGAAACAAGTCTTATAATATAAGTATAAAAAACTATAAATTATCAAAATAATATAAAAGTAAGGTAAAGCAGCTACTTCCATTGAGCTGCACAAGTTAGAAGAACATAGAATGTATTCTGGGGTAATATTAATAAAACTGTAATAAACTAAAGTATATTCCACTAGTGTAACTCTCTTTAATCTGTTATTATACACGTGAATAACTAAGAAGTGGGTCGAAACTTCAGTTTATTGTAATTGAAGTACACTAGAGTGTTCAACAAGTTTAGTACAACTTTTTCAATTTTTATTTATAAACGAACTAACATAAATATGACCAAATTACTTATTATATATTTATACAATATGTGTTGTTTTATTTATTGTTGAAAATGTGTTATTGTTTTAATTCATAGAAGTTACTATAAATATACAATTTCTTGAATGGCCAATGTAGTTTAATTAAATTTAATGTCTTGATGAGCCTACCTACCAACGTATATCTAGATGAGTCCACCAACCAACGTATATCTAGATGAGTCCACCAACTAACGTATGCCTGGATGAGTCCACCAACCAACGTATGTCTAGATGAGTCCAGCAACCAACGTATGTCTAGATAAGCCCACCTAACAACATATGTCTAGATATGCAAACCTAACAACATATGTCTTGATGAGCCAAAACACCAATGTATGTCTAGATAAGCCCACTTACCAACATATGTCTAGATAAACCCACCCACCAACATATTTCTAGATAAGCCCACCTAACAACAAATGTCTATATAAGCCCACCTAACAACATATGTCTTGATGAGCCCACCTAGCAACTTATATCCAGATAAGTCCATATACCATAGTATGTTTAGATTAGTCTACCAACCAACGTATATCTACATAAGCCCACTTACCAACACACGTCTAGATAAGTCCACCACCAACATAATTCTAGATAAGCTCACCTAACAAAATATGTATAGGGTAGCCAATACACTAACATATATATATATAGAGAAACCCACCCAATAATATAGGTCTTCATGAGCCCACCTACCAACGTTGTTGATCCTTACCACAAAAAGTACCTCTTGAAGAGCACACGAACCCAACGTCCACACGATGAGCTTACAAACCCACCAGATGTCTCGATAAGTCTACTTGCCCAAACGAATAATAATATATTGGATCATTACGGTTTTCTTGCTGCTGTTTTATGTTATAATTTGTTAGTACTTGAATAGACTGTTCGAGTTCGTTAATAATATAAAGAGCTGTTGTTTGCTGCATAGAAGTAATGACTAACATGCAGAACACGCCATCAACACACATCTCATACAACGTGGCTCTCAGCAGTAAAGCAATCTCAACACACTTTTCCCATCACCACCGTTAAACTACCCTCTCCTCATCCAACAGTCACTTCATCTCATACACGTATACACGTAATGACAATAATAACTTCACTTCTAAGTTAGAGAAATTAAACGTTATTAAAGGGGTAAATTCTTAATTTAGCAAAGTCACTTAATAAAAACTACATCCTAAAATTCAATAGTTTCAAAGAAAAGATTTTGTTTTGTTTTTTTAATAGGAAATTTAGACAAAATGAGCACTAGAAATTGTTAACCATAAAAATCACCTAGGACAAATATTTTCAAGAAATAAATTAAAAGTAAATAATTAAGATAAAGCATAGATGGAAAAACATATATTTTCTTGATTATAGATCTATCCATAGTACAATAAAAATTTTAAGTTGTAATAATTGATTTTACCTATTGTATTTTCATATTTTAAACCTCGCAAATGCCCAAATAATTGTTTTCTGAACAACCTTCATATATAGTATAGCATTTAAGAATAGTTACATAGTTTTTTTTCTTTTGAACACTAGTAATAAAAATGTGTTATTATTCCTTTTATATATTTTATTTATATTATTTGAAAATAAAAATTAATCGTATTCCACAGATAGACAATGGTTATAAAATTATGGCCTAAACTGGAATATTTCATGTGTTGCCTCAAACTGTTTTATAATAATAGGAACTAGGGTAAAATGTATTTTTTTTATTTTCAAGAATGATTTTACTGTTCCCTATTTTTTAAAGTTTAACTATTTATATTTTATGAAATAAAGATTACGTGGGAAATTCGACAGTAAGGTTTATTTGTTTTTGTATAAATGAATCTGAAGAGGTGGTTACCGAGTGGTCTACTACGTCATGACTGTGTCTACAAAGCCTGTGTTACACATGGTGCTGCTTTGAATACTGGACTCGTTTTTACCTAGTACATATGTGTAATTTTCACCTTATACTGTACATTAGACATATCATGGGATCGCATTCTCCCTCTTACTCAATCAAAAAAGTCTTCTCGCAAAGACCAATTGTTCCTAAAAAAACTTTAAGAGTAATTGTTTAAAAAGTCTTTATATGTTTACTCAGGCAAAATATTATAATATTACAGTTTTTTACTTCTGTTGAGTTACACAAGAACATTTTCCTTATTTATTTCTACATGTGGATACATTCATTGAATAACAAAGTTTTATACACTAGCAAAAATAGTTTACTATTTTAAATAAGTGTCCATTAGGCTGATAAATAATGGCAAAAAAGTAATTTTTAAGTCCTCCTAATATGTTGGATCAAATAGGAAAAAGGATAATATATTCTAGAAAAATTTGTATTTTCATAATTGTCAATTAATCAACCCTTTTTCATCATCGGCCTATTATTAATTTAAAAGAATGTACTATGATGTTTTGAGCTGGAATAAAATATATGAGGAGAAAACTACAAAGTTTGACCTAGCGCAATTATGACGTACTACCTTCTGACCAAAACTAATTCCAAACTGTTACAAATTGTTACCCTTAGAAGTGAGTATTACTTGAACGGTAAAAATGTACATTAAATGTATGTACTACTACATTTTCTTTACAAAATACGATTAACCTTGCAATCAGTACGATATAAAATTTACTGTATTTTATTGTATTATTTAGTAGTAGTTCTGAATGTGTATTCAAGTGTTATTAATTTCATTGTATAATTTGGTTAGTAACTAAATAACATAGATACTTTAAAGAATATGTAGAACTGACTTTATAATATTGAAACGAATCACGGCAGATAACAGAAGCCCAGATAATTGCAGCACCCTTCCTATACGGGTGGTGTGGTACCTCCTGTCAATCTAGTAGGTCCTAGAGGTGCAGTTCATTTACCTGTAGGTGGAGCAAGAACCTTCCCGGAATGGCACCCAGAAGGACTGAGATTCCCCCTCCTAAACAAACTCCACCAAATTTTATGAAAAGTATACACCATGACCAGTGACGGAGATTGTGTGAACTAACTCGAGTGTAGTAAGTGACATGAACTATTGTAAATGACGTTAGTTTAATATCAAGTGTTCAATATTGTTTATCTAATAATATAAATCTGTTAATATCTCGTAGTGTGTAGTTTAGTTTAACGATTGTAAAAAAGAACAGGTAGGAGCTGCAAAGTAGAAATGTACAGGTACGAGCTGCAAAGTGGCAGGTACGAGGTGCAAAGTAGAATAATATAATTTTGGAATCTGCGGACCGTAATGTATAACGTACAATATAATAACCTACGTGCTTGTAGCTACAATGTAATAACGTACAGTACCTACAAGCACGAGTATTAAACATTTGCGACAGCACAATCTTAGCGTCGGAAGCAGGGTAGCGCGTATTTTTGCACTACTTACGTCCACAGTTGTTATTAGTAAGCGTCAAATAGCATGTCTACAATATGTTATATCACGTTTTCTATTGTTATAATTAAAATTCTTTACAAGACACAATGCAATGCAACGTTAATGGAGTGTAGATTTATGCTCCCGCTATTAGGAGCGCTAGTGTCGTGTTAGGCCCATAGCACTGCAATGGACGTATGTTGTTATTTATGTGTTAACACTATTACTGTAACATAACAAGATTATCAGTAGATAAATCTATAATGATAAAAACTACGCGCCATGTTTTAAATGTGTTTAGCATCCCTATAAGACGATTAAAATTTAAGTTTTAATTTAGTATTTATAAATTATGATACATTCAAAGAAATAAAGGGTATTTTAGAATTCCACCTCAATTTACTTCTACCACACCACCATTAACCTACCTATATTACCTATAAAAAAGTAAGCATATTTTATTAATAAAATACCACGTGTTTCTTTAATTAATAACGACTTTGTAAAATTTGTAAATATTATATAGAAAATATTTATCAAACAATATGTTTTCTTGTACAAAGATAAATGATCCTATAGTGTAACTTTCAACGGACTTAAAATTAAAAACTTTTCACTAAGGGTAGATTATACATAAATTTTAAATTATTTCAACGACTTTTTTTAGACGCATTTCAATGTTAAAAACATTAACCACATTTTTTTAATTTTTCGTAAGACGCCGAGTGTCAAGATATGGGCGAATATGGATTACGCATGAGTGTGATGAGTGTAGATGAGTGAATGTAGTCATTGTTACAAACTAAGGTCGACTATTCATTAGAAAGTGTCATTAATTAATAGCCCAATGACAAATAAACAGCCGGTGATTATCAGCTGATCCTTCTCAAAATGTATTGACTCTGATTGGGATCGAACTGAGAACCTTAAGCACATGAAGCTGGGATTGAACCAACTACGCTACCGACCAATTTATGGGTATAACTTATGTTCTAGTGAGTGAATATTAGCGGACCAGATAATAACCAATTCCTTGTAAAATATATTTGTCAGAATCGAGATTTACTCCATATATATGTCTGGTTATACTATTTTTTCATTAATCTATTGAATTATATTTAGTTGGCCCAGTACGTTTAGGGCCTTCAATAGTTAAAAGTAAATCTTTACCATTATTTGGTTAACAATACGTGGATTGATTATAGACTACTAAGAGTAATTACTAAAATGAATATGACTCATTTTATAATCATTCTAGTTACAATAGTATAGGTTTGCATTGTAAAACCATTAAGTATGTTTAAAGTGTGATTAAAATTGGTTCATCTAAAAAATAATTGTCTAAAAATATTCGTATTCATGGCTGCATTAAATTCAGAAAAATATTTTCTTGTCTATTATAATTATTTATTTAACTGTGTCATTAGATCATTTTACCAAGTATATATTTCGTAAAACAAGTTCAGCATGAAATGAAAACATATTATTTTAATATTAAATGTAGGATTACATTTACTTTAACTAATTATGGGGTTTCCATTAAAAGGAAATATTGTATGATGTAATATTAAAACGATCCAAATTTACAGAACTATTAAACATTTATTACTTAGGTTACTAATTATCTATAGTAATATGTGAAAACACCCTACTTACCATGTACAATGTAAATTACTTCAATAAAGTGATGTATTTACATTGTAAACGGAGATGCCCGAGATGTTCGAGAAAGTGCATTTTCTTACCACAATGGTTTCTGTTATATCGTTTGAATTGACACGGTATTTTTTTTTTTTTATTCTTAAGGTTAGAGTTATACTAAATACTAATTAAGAATCTGGATGGGATAAAAAAAATAATAACACATATAATTAAATACTAGTATATTGAGAAAATCTAAAATATCTTAGGTTAATTCATTGCCATCTGAAAAGTTATTTTATGATGAATTAAATAATTATATTTTCTACATTTAAACTATCAGAATTAAACATTACTTCGACTTCAGGTAGTAGTAGTGTCATGACTTCCCCACCTTGATCACATACTTCAAGATGAGGTGACGATGGTAAGAGTATTTCACCACCAGTCTCCCATACCTTTATATGGAGACTTGAGAAGCATATTTCCATCAATATGATCTAGTCCTGATGACATGACTTCACCACCATACTCTAATACTTCAATATGATCTAGGGCTATTTACATGACTTCAACACCATACTCTCATACATCAATATGGTCTATGGCTATTTACATAACTTCACCACCATACTCTAATACCTCAATATGATCTAGGGCTATTTACATGACTTCACCACCATACTCTCATACTTCAATATAATCTATGGCTATTTACATGACTTCACCACCATACTCCCATACTTCAATATGATCTAGTTCTGATGACATGACCACCACCATACTCCCATACTTCAATATTATCTATGGATATTTACATGACTTCACCACCATACTCCCATACTTCAATATTATCTATGGATATTTACATGACTTCACCACCATACTCCCATACTTCAATATGATCTAGTTCTGATGACATGACCACCACCATACTCTCATACTTCAATATAATCTATAGCTATTTACATGACTTCACCACCATACTCTCATACTTCAATATAATCTATGGCTATTTACATGACTTCACCACCATACTCCCATACTTCAATATGATCTAGTTCTGATGACATGACCACCACCATACTCCCATACTTCAATATTATCTATGGATATTTACATGACTTCACCACCATACTCTAATACTTCAATATGATCTAGTTCTGATGACATGACCACCACCATACTCTCATACTTTAATATTATCTATGGATATTTACATGACTTCACCACCATACTCCCATACTTCAATATGATCTAGTTCTGATGACATGACCACCACCATACTCCCATACTTCAATATTATCTATGGGTATTTACATGACTTCACCACCATATTCCCATCCTTCAATATGATCTATGGCTACTTACATGACTTAACCACCATACTCCCATACTTCAATATGATCTAGGTCTATTTACATGACTTCACCACCATACTCCCATATTTCAATATTATCTATGGCTATTTACATGACTTCACCACCATATTCCCATCCTTCAATATGATCTATGGCTACTTACATGACTTAACCACCATACTCCCATACTTCAATATGGTCTAGGTCTATTTACATGACTTCACCACCATATTCCCATATTTAAATATGATCTAGGGCTATTTACATGACTTCACCACTATACTCCCATACTTCAATATGATCTAGGGCTATTTACATGACTTCACCACCATACTCCCATATTTCAATATGATCTAGTTCTGGTGACATGAATTCACCACCATACTCCCATATTTCAATATGATCTAGTTCTGGTGACATGACTTCACCACCATACTCTCATACTTCAATATGATCTAGTTCTGATGACATGACTTCACCACCATACTCTCATACTTCAATATGATCTATGTTATTGACATGACTTCAATCAAATACCCTTAGGCTTCAGGATGAGCTAGTCCTCGCTAAATAGCATAACCACCAATATTCCATACATACGATGAGCTAGTGCTACTGACAGTAAATGACCACAATACTTCCAGACTTCAGGACGAGTTGGTGATAGAAACAGGACAACACCACGTCCAGACTTGGGTTTGATGTACTGTGTGAAAGGGAGTTTCACATATATACTTCATATATATACCTTATACTGAACTCCTATACTTCCTGATTCTGGTATAAGTGATTACGAACTGGGCCTACACTCCCACATATCAACGGGACAGGATATCACCACCACTCTCTCAGACTTAAAGGATGAGTCAGCACTACTTCCAGGCCGTTACCATCACAAACTTAATACTTTGTAGATGAGAGAATTCTTCAGAAAGTGCTTAAAAATGATTATATTTCAACAATTGCCTTCAAAATCCATTCGAATTTCTATAAAAAAATAATTAATCATTGGTTGTAACTATGAATTCATTATTAGAATGAATCATACATGTATGAATCATAATGTAACTATTCAAGGTCATTACTACATGATACACATTCAACATAACTATTATTTGGTAAATATATTCCTGAATACGTTTAAAATATTTATTCATTACTAACTTTGGAGTATTATGTGTTCAACTATAGAGAAAGTATTAAGAAAATTTTGAAATGGCAAGTTTGTCTCACTTATTTATTGTTTTTGAATAGTTTTATAATATTCTTTAGGAACTAAAATTTTTCAAATCATAATTTTAAGGAATATAAATAACTTTGAAATTCCATTTTCTTTGTTCTGTTTTTTGTAAATAATAAATTTTTTCCTCGAATATTTTGTGTATTAAAATATTGTTATCGTGTTTAATAATAATACCATATAACTTTTTTTCTTTTTCTCAAAATCCTGTTTTCGTAGTAATAAACCTCTTTAATTTGCAGATTGTTTATTTTCAATTTTGTGTTAAGATATTCCAAGTGGATAAATTGAAAAAAAAAAATATATATATATATAGATAAAATCCTCAAAAATACCTTAATATCAGTGTATACTAATTCTTAATTAATTGATTAAAATTTTCCTATTTATTAACAAAACCTGCAACATTACATAACATCAAATATTCATTGATTAAAAATGTCTTACTTGGACAAATATTTATTCATGTTTTAGTTAATACTAAAATTTTATTCACCCATCTATTAATAATGTATCACTATTTTTATCCTAGTAGTCAGTTAAAATATATGCTCATATTTACTAATATGTTTATGCATCAGCTAATAATATTGTACTATTATAAATGTCGTCAATTTCTTAACAAGGCGAAATGAGCTGCGTTTGGGTATTCAATTTACGTGCGTTCGTTTGAACTCCAACAACATTTTCACAAAGATTTTTCTATCATGCTATGAATAAAATATATATTATAACAAAATATATTATTTTATGGGGTTTTTTCTGGACGTGAGTAGTATTTATTGTGTGTAAGCAAGTATTATTAGATAAGTAACAGTACAAAGAATAATGGATATAATTAATTAGTAAAAAACATTTAACAATGCTACAACCAAATAACCTTCCCATTAATTCTCATGTTATGCAAGTGTCCATTTACCAAAACAATACAACCTCAAAAAGTAATTGAATGCTATTCGGCACCAGTGAACAGTGGTCAGAACATTTAATGACACACATTATCAATTATTTACAACCAAAAGCAATGTGAGACAATAACTGTGTTTTGCACTGATAAGGCCGTATTTCATATTCACTATTTACTCAGTTTACAAATATCCCATCGACTTGTCTATTAATGTTTCATATGTTTTTGTTTGTTCACAGAATAAAATTCTTGATTTTAAACACTTTAGATATGTAGAATATTATCCCAACATTATTAGTTATTGTTATTCATTATTCTTTAGTTAGACTCCTATAAAAATATGTGGACTAATATGAGGGACAAATGAATGTGAAAACTGAACATGAACGAGTATAGTCATTGTTACTAAAGTCGACTAATTATCAGAAACAGCTATTTATTAATAGCCCAACAACCAAAGCTAATAAGGGACCTACAGCTTTACGTGGAGAATCCGAACTAAGTAGTATTGGTCTGATTTTCAGCTAACTGACAAGCCCGAAACTCAGTTATCTTCCCTACACGTCATCTTAACCTTGACTACTGCCAAATATGGATGCTCAAGACATCTCTGTAGTGTCTATGACGATGGCAACCATTGTCTGCGGTATTAAGAGGACTCAGCGTAGTGTCTATCTCCTACAATCTCCACAGCACTTTATCGCCAAGTAGCTGGGTTACAAGCACTTGTTCGCCATGTAACTGGGTTACACGCACTTTATCGCCAAGTAGCTGGGTTACAACCACTTTATCGCCAAGTAGCTGGGTTACAACCACTTTATCGCCAAGTAGCTGGGTTACAACCACTTTATCGCCAAGTAGCTGGGTTACAAGCACTTTATCACCATGTAGCTGGGTTACAAGCACTTTATCACCATGTAGCTTGGTTACAACCACTTTATCGCCAAGTAGCTGGGCTAGAAACACTTTATCGCCAAGTAGCTAGGTTACAACAACTTTATCGCCAAGTAGCTGGGTTACAAGCACTTTATCACCAAGTAGCTGGGTTACAAGCACTTTATCACCATGTAGCTGAGTTACAAGCACTTTTTCACCATGTAGCTGGGTTTTTATCGCCAAGTATCTGGGTTAAAAGCACTTTATAACCATGTAGCTGGGTTACAAGCACTTTATCACCATGTAGCTGGGTTACAACCACTTTATCACCAAGTAGCTGGGTTACAAGCACTTTATCACCATGTAGCTGAGTTACAAGCACTTTATCACCATGTAGCTGGGTTACAACCACTTTATCGCCAAGTAGCTGGGTTACAACCACTTTATCGCCAAGTAGCTGGGTTACAACCACTTTATCGCCAAGTAGCTGGGTTACAACCACTTTATCGCCAAGTAGCTGGGTTACAACCACTTTATCACCAAGTAGCTGGGTTACAACCACTTTATCGCCAAGTAGCTGGGTTACAAGAACTTTATCGCCAAGTAGCTATGTTACAAGCTCTTTATCGCCAAGTAGCTGGGTTACAACCACTTTATCGCCAAGTAGCAGGGTTACAAGCACTTTATCGCCAAGTAGCTGGGTTACAAGCACTTGTTTGCCATGTAACTGGGTTACAAGCGCTTTATCGCCAAGTAGCTGGGTTACAACCACTTTATCGCCAAGTAGCTGGGTTACAACCACTTAATCGCCAAGGAGCTGGGTTACAAGCACTTTATCTTCAAGTAGCTGGGTTACAAACACTTTATCGCCAAGTAGCTGGGTTACAAAAACTTTATCGCCAAGTAGCTGGGTTACAACCACTTTATCGCCAAGTAGCTGGGTTACAACCACTTTATCGCCAAGTAGCAGGGTTACAAGCACTTTATCGCCAAGTAGCTGGGTTACAAGCACTTGTTTGCCATGTAACTGGGTTACAAGCGCTTTATCGCCAAGTAGCTGGGTTACAAGCACTTTATCGCCAAGTAGCTGGGTTACAACCACTTTATCACCAAGTAGCTGGGTTACAACCACTTTATCGCCAAGTAGCTGGGTTACAAGCACTTGTTTGCCATGTAACTGGGTTACAAGCACTTTATCGCCAAGTAGCTGGGTTACAAACACTTTATCGCCAAGTAGCTGGGTTACAAAAACTTTATCGCCAAGTAGCTGGGTTACAACCACTTTATCGCCAAGTAGCTGGGTTACAAGCACTTTATCGCCAAGTAGCTGGGTTACAAGCACTTTATCGCCAAGTAGCTGGGTTACAAGCACTTGTATGCCATGTAACTGGGTTACAAGCACTTTATCGCCAAGTAGCTGGGTTACAACCACTTTATCGCCAAGTAGCTGGGTTACAACCACTTAATCGCCAAGTAGCTGGGTTACAAGCACTTTATCGCCAAGTAGCTGGGTTACAAACACTTTATCGCCAAGTAGCTGGGTTACAAGCACTTGTTTGCCATGTAATTAGGTTACAAGCACTTTATCGCCAAGTAGCTGGGTTACAACCACTTTATTGCCAAGAAGCTGGGTTACAACCACTTTATCGCCAAGTAGCTGGGTTACAAGCACTTTATCGCCAAGTAGCTGGGTTACAAGCACTTTATCGCCAAGTAGCTGGGTTACAAGCACTTTATCGCCAAGTAGCTGGGTTACAACCACTTTATCGCCAAGTAGCTGGGTTACAACCACTTTATCGCCAAGTAGCTGGGTTACAAGCACTTTATCGCCAAGAAGCTGGGTTACAAGCACTTTATCGCCAAGTAGCTGGGTTACAACAAATTTATCGCCAAGTAGCTGGGTTACAACCACTTTATCGCCAAGTAGCTGGGTTACAAGAACTTTATCGCCAAGTAGCTGGGTTACAACCACTTTATCGCCAAGTAGCTGGGTTACAAGCACTTGTTCGCCATGTAACTGGGTTACACGCACTTTATCGCCAAGTAGCTGGGTTGCAACCACTTTATCGCCAAGTAGCTGGGTTACAACCACTTTATCGCCAAGTAGCTGGGTTACAACCACTTAATCGCCAAGTAGCTGGGTTACAACCACTTTATCGCCAAGTAGCTGGGTTACAACCACTTTATCGCCAAGTAACTGGGCTACAACCACTTTATCGCCAAGTAGCTAGGTTACAACCACTTTATCGCCAAGTAGCTGGGTTACAAGCACTTTATCACCATGTAGCTGAGTTACAAGCACTTTATCACCATGTAGCTGGGTTACAAGCACTTTATCGCCAAGTAGCTGGGTTACAAGCACTTTATCACCATGTAGCTGGGTTACAACCACTTTATCACCAAGTAGCTGGGTTACAACCACTTTATCACCATGTAGCTGGGTTACAACCACTTTATCGCCAAGTAGCTGGGTTACAACCACTTTATCGCCAAGTAGCTGGGTTACAACCACTTTATCGCCAAGTAGCTGGGTTACAACCACTTTATCACCAAGTAGCTGGGTTACAACCACTTTATCGCCAAGTAGCTGGGTTACAACCACTTTATCGCCAAGTAGCTGGGTTACAACCACTTTATCACCAAGTAGTTGGTTTACAAGCAATTTATCGCCAAGTAGCTGGGTTACAACCGCTTCATCACCAAGTAGCTGGGTTACAACCACTTTATCGCCAAGTAGCTGGGTTACAACCACTTTATCGCCAAGTAGCTGGGTTACAACCACTGTATCGCCAAGTAGCTGGGTTACAAGCACTTTATCGCCAAGTAGCTGGGTTACAACCACTTTATCGCCAAGTAGCTGGGTTACAACCACTTTATCGCCAAGTAGCTGGGTTACAACCACTTTATCGCCAAGTAGCTGGGTTACAAGGACTTTATCACCATGTAGTTGGGTTACAAGCACTTTATCACCATGTAGCTGGGTTACAACCACTTTATCATCATGTAGCTGGATTACAACCGATTTATCACCATGTAGCTGGGTTACAAGCACTTTATCACCAAGTAGCTGGGTTACAACTACTTTATCACCAAGTAGCTGGGTTACAACCACTTTATCGCCAAGTAGCTGGGTTATAAGCACTTTATCATCATGTAGCTGGGTTACAAGCACTTTATCACCATGTAGCTGGGTTACAAGCACTTTATCACTAAGTAGCTGGGTTACAGCCACTTCATCACCAAGTAGCTGGGTTACAACCACTTTATCATCATGTAGCTGGGTTACAAGCACTTTATCACCATGTAGCTGGGTTACAAGCACTTTATCACCAAGTAGCTGGGTTACAACTACTTTATCACCAAGTAGCTGGGTTACAACCACTTTATCACCAAGTAGCTGGGTTACAACCACTTTATCACCATGTAGCTGGGTTACAAGCACATTATCACCATGTAGCTGGGTTACAACCACTTTATCGCCAAGTAGCTGGGTTACAACCACTTTATCGCCAAGTAGCTGGGTTACAACCACTTTATCACCAAGTAGCTGGTTTACAAGCACTTTATCGCCAAGTAGCTGGGTTACAAGCACTTTATTACCAAGTAGCTGGGTTACAACCACTTTATCACCAAGTAGCTGGGTTACAAGCACATTATCACCATGTAGCTGGGTTACAACCACTTTATCGCCAAGTAGCTGGGTTACAAGAACTTTATCACCAAGTAGCTGGGTTACAAGCACTTTATCGCCAAGTAGCTGGGTTACAAGCACTTTATCGCCAAGTAGCTGGGTTACAAGCACTTTATCACCATGTAGCTGGGTTACAAGCACTTAATCACCATGTAGCTGGGTTACAAGCAATTTGTAGCTAGTTATAATATTAAAATGACTTTGTGTTTTATAACTTCTATTTGAAGTAACAACACTTTCTTTGATTCATATCAGAGACTACAAATTACATCATGACAGATTTAGAACCAGAAGATAAATATTGAGTGGTAAACTACAGTGTGTTTGATTTCGTTTTATGACAACACATCAATTGTTTTATGTGCGATAGTCAACATAAATAGATACACCGAATTACGCAAATGGTTAGTGTGCTAATACAGTTAATTTTTGTTACTGTGCTGTGTTATTTACTTTTGATGTGACCTAACAGTCGTTGGTTCAGCGAGTAATAAGATTTTCACAAAATAATAACATGCTATTGATTAATTACAACCACAGAATCGTGCCTAATATTAACAATAAAGTATTTACTAGAATCTACATTTTCCGGTGTTAGCCGCGTCAAGGTACTATCTACAATATTTACAAGATAACCATCTTCATCTTATAATATTTCAAGATTATTGTGTGGTTATCTTGTAAATATTGTAGATAGTACCTTATCGCGGTTGTCACCGGAAAATATAGATTCTAGTTATGACACTAAGAATAAAGCATTTAATATAATATTTAAATTTCAGCTTCATTAGTTATGCCTGCTTTTGTAAAAGGATTTGATTAAATAAATGTAAAAGGCTGCTTAGGTAAATATTATATTAAATATGCCTTAAACATTCAAATTAGTTTTTTAAACTTCAAAGTAACTAGTCACGTTAAATTGAATATCCTCAAGTTCTTTAAATTAAAAAAAAATTGAGAATTGTTTCCAAAACATGTTTAAGTTAAAAATTAACTAATGAAAAGTTGCAGCATATATTATTATCTATAATGTGACTTATGTTATGGTTTTCAGAATTTTATAAATATTCCATATATTTAAATGTGTTAAATAAAGAACTTATCCTCATAATTTAGGTCAGCTCCCAGCCTGTAATGTCGGGCTTTGTAATATCATCGAGATCCCCACGGTATTGCCCCCAACTGGGATACTGGCTGCCAGCAATGGTCTTTAACAGCTGCTGTTAAAGCTCCACTCACGTTTATAGTAAAACTCCACACTTTAATAATACAAGTTGGAGTATACTGAATGTACGTATGAACATATGATAAAATAACTTTGTAAAATGTTACTAATATTGGAATGTTATGGCTTACATTCTTAATGATGTATATTTTTACACGCTTTATCATTTTAATGCATATACAATAGTTGTTATTTAATGTGTTATAAGGACAAATTATGCATTAAAAAATTAGGGTAACTGGTTTTAATTTACTTAGAAAAGAAAATACAATTTTGGGAGTTTTTCATACGAATAAATGAAGAAGAGTTATCTCTCAAAGTTACTGAAATTATGTTTCTTTTACGTAATATTTGTCTTTTGTATTATTAAGTAATAATAAGTTTAACAAATTACCTATTTTTAAATGTTTTAAGCGTAGCGATAACATAACCCATGACTTTAAACTACATTTACTGGATGTTAAGCTTGTAATGATTATTTCAAATCCTAAAATATTTTAGCCATAAAGAGTCATCTTTAGGTTACATCAATAGTATGTCGTAAGTCATACAAAAGCTTAACAGAGTGAAGTAAAATTGATAAATTGAGAATAGCTTATTCAAAAGGATGGTTATTTATATAATCTTTTTTTAGAGCTAATAAATTTTGTGGTTTTCAAATGCAAGAAGATCGCAATTATATTTCCTCATTTTATATAGTGAGCATTATAGAATTAATGGAGTTATTTAGGTTTATTTTAGTAATTATGAACGTTAAACTTCCCTTTTACTAATCTAAGTAGTCCTTAATACTAACAATAATAAACAGTAGTGAAGCACGGTTACTTCATGTAGTACTATAATAC
This sequence comes from Stictocephala bisonia, assembly GCA_035578905.1. Lineage (NCBI taxonomy): Eukaryota > Metazoa > Arthropoda > Insecta > Hemiptera > Membracidae > Stictocephala > Stictocephala bisonia. Next base: position 6,199 of record JAQJVL010000686.1, on the reverse strand, counting down.
TAATAGTTCAATAAGATAAGTTATATTTTCTCTGTACCGACTCTGAAGTATAAATTATCTTTTTGTACCAAGTAACATTTGTATTTCTTAGTTCTACAATAAATGTTAAACATATTCTCGATAAATTACTAGAAAGTTCAAGATTAAACATTTTGTGAATAATAAGGATGCTTTCTAATGAATTTCCCATCATATTCAATAATATTATAACAAATTCTATTTTAGTAAAAGTGCATTTTAAAATGTTCCTAGTTAATTATAATTAAATCAAGGTAATGTATATTTATCAAACAAATGTACATTAATAAGTGGATTATCATATTTAAATACAAACATAGTTAAATTTAACTAGTACACTTAAAGGTTCAATTAGTCCTATTTTTCTATTTTTAAGTTATTTTGTATTTATAGTAACGGAATGAAAACCAGTACCCGTGTCATTGGCCTGCCCTGTAATGCTATGTGTTTATAGACATATCTTATTCATTGAACACATCAATATGCTACTGATCCTCACTTGGCCAAATAATTAAAACGTTAAAATATTGTCTACAAATGACAATTATCAATTGTTGATTCAAATTAGCTGTTTATGTTCAATTAAATTAATTAAACCAAAGACGTCATAAATTACACCACTTACTTTGTTCCTTTAGCGTCCCGTTTATTTTTTAGATCAAACAATGAAATAAATAACTTAATTTCTTGTTGTAGTATGCATCCCCAGACATCTGAACCGTTTAAGAAAATGTCATTAAACGTATAAAGGTAACTTACAAGTGTTTTATAAATAAAGATACTGGAGAACACTAAATTTAGTTTTCTCGTAAACTGAATTGAAAGGAGTTTGAAAACTATATTCAAGTCAGTACAAAGGATTGTCGATTTTCGTTCAGTACTTTGGAGAAGATAGTGTTTTACATAAAAGTGCATGGGAAGTGTTTGGAATGATGGAATAATATCGATAAATAATGAAAAAGCACTGGAGAATAAATTATTTATTGAATAATTACGTTGGGCAGAAAATGGTTATTATTGTATTATACAGTATTTTTATTAGCACTCTAGGAATTATTTTTTTATTATTTTATTTTATTTTAAACGTTTGGTGACTACTAAATTTATATTTGTCTAAAACAAGTAAAAATAGCTCTCGTACAATAGTTGGAAAAATTTATCAAATTTAATATCTTTAAAAATCATAATAGTTAAAGAATGTCACAGTTACTATCGTAAAGTGAAAATAATACTGTTATTCACTGATAACATATTTTATATCCTTATAATTAAACAGTATAATAAACTAACATGATATCTACTATGACATCGTGAATGAACGTGTGTTTTCATTGATTCGTGTATTTTAGTTGATTCGTGTGTTTTTATTGATTCGTGTGATTTCATCGATTCGTGTGTTTTTATCGATTCGTGTGTTTTCATCGATTTGTGTGTTTTCATCGATTTGTGTGTTTTCATTGATTCGTGTGATTTCATCGATTCGTGTGTTTTTATCGATTCGTGTGTTTTCATCGATTTGTGTGTTTTCATTGATTCGTATGTTTTCATTGGTTCGTGTGTTTTCATTGGGACGATTCCAACTACAGATGTAGTATGTATGGTAACATAAGGACAAGCTCTCAATGTTCATAACACAATGAACACAAGTAATATTAATTCATTGTAATATTAAACATTTAAATGTTTGATATGTAAATGTAAACGATTATTTTCTTGCAAAGCCTAATTTAGTATAAAACCCCCATCATTATAATTTATATTACCTTTATTAAGTATAACTGTTTTATAGAAATATAAACTGTAAAAAATTATCCCTTACTACGTGATTTTTAAAATGAACAGCATATGTTTCCAAAACCCAAAAGTGTGCAAAAATCCCCATTAATATAAATACTGTTTCTTAGTTAAGAATAACACTGTTAAGGATAAAAATATCAACTGTAAAATAATCTAAATAAGTATTTATAAATATATTTTTTTGTTTATAATTTCTAAATATTTTAAATATTCCAAAGTATAAAAAAACTTACAATTTCACCCTTAAAAGCAATAAATTTAAGTATATAATTGGTGATAAAGAGCTTAATTCTTTAGTTTTAACAATGTCTTAAACTTATTATTCTCTTTGAGGGTGTTTATATAAAGAAGGTACAATATAAAATTAAAAAAGAAAACAGTATAATATAAAATACATTTATTTTATAACCTGTACGTGTATGGGTGGGCGAGTGGGTCATCACCACTGCACGTGTATGGATGGGCGGGTGGGTCATCACCACTGTACGTGTATGGGTGGGCGGGTGGGTCATCACTACTGCACGTGCATGGGTTGGCGGGTGTGTCATCACCACTGCACGTGTATGGGTGGGTGGGTGGGTGGGTCATCACCACTGTACGTGTATGGGTGGGTGGGCGAGTCATCACCACTATATGTGTCTGGGTGGGCGGGTGGGTTATCACCATTATACGTATATGGGTGGGTGGATGGGTCATCACCACTGTACGTGTATAGTTGGGCGGACGGGTATTAGTTAATAATATGCAGTATTTGTTTAAAATTACTTAGGAAACTTCAGAATTGACTTTCCCTAACAAAGTTACACATGTAATTTACATGTAAACCATGATCCGTGTATATTTTTCAGGTGAGTGGTGAATCAGTTATTTCACACGTATTTGGGTGTTTGGGTGGACGGGTTAGAAAATCATGATGTGTAGAATTATAAAAAATGATTCATCTCGAGGAATGATATTAATAAAGTGTTAGCAGCCTGAAGTAAAGTTGAAAGCCTTTCAAACTTGTCCATACTTCACCAAGCAGACCCTGATACTAAATGAAGTCTCATTGGTTAATAACTTTCTTAATCCAAGAGTATTTTAGGCGTGGACAAACATTTTATTTTCACCAATATTTTTTGAATGGTTAAAAAAACAACTGTATGAGTTTGTTGAAAGTCGAACAGCCAGCTAGAAAGTCAATGTGGGAAATATGTTGTACCGGGTCTTTGACCGGTACATTACGTTTTTTTTCGTCGTTGTCTGCCGGGATGCCTGAGATTCGCTTTTGCCCGGCGATTCGCGTAGTTTGGTGGCCGTTGGCCTGGTTCCGTTCGTTCCGTGTTCCAGCCTTTGTCTGTCAGGTTGGCCATCTTCTAGATTGTTCTAGTAGTGCTAGTTGTGTCTCGGCGGCCGAACCTCCTTAATATGATCGGCTAAGGCTCCTAAAACGTAAGTGTTCTTTTGTAATTTCTAATATTTAATCACCCTTTTGGTGAAAATACTTTTGTTTCAAGGATAATATTCAACGGGCTTACTTGTGTTTTCAGAGTTTTGTTAAATTTGGGTTCTTTGTCTAGATGTTTCTCAGACTAGGTTAAAGCCATGTGCTCAATGTTACAGTTTTACCAGTAATTGCTTTATTATATCTTGTTTTATGTTTAATAGTAGTTCTGTATAATGTTTATTGAGCTTTTTTTTCAGTTGGAGTTACCGATATATCATATTTTTGTTCATTGCAATAACCTAGCCTACCTGTGTAGTTTGATTTTCATGTTATAACCTTTTGCTCCTGTTTCAATAGCCTAGTTTTCAGTTTGTCATTTTTAGTTCCATATACCTAATTAATTTTTTGGTAATTTGTTAAGTTGTAATTCGTTTTAAATCTGATTCTTCAACATAATTATTCATAGCCTAAAAATGGATCATTTATTTTCTAGGGTGCTCCAATCATGTACAATTTTGTCTGTTCTTGTGTTGTTTGGCCATTTCATGTTGATGAGTTGTTATGTGTATTATTTTTGTAAAAGGGTTTGGCTGTTCTATTTTTAATGGCTGTGTTTGACCTTCCAGTCCAGGGTCCTCGAGTGGGACATCTGCCCTCAGCCTGTCGTCCGGGGAAAGTTTGACCATCCACACTGCCAGCCTGGCCTGAGGACCATGTATAGAGGCCATTGGTGACCCTGCTGCCCCACCTACATCTTTGGGTATGAGTCTTCTGTCCTCAGGTCAGTGCTTTCCATCTTGTTTTCCCGGCGGCTGAGCTGGGGGTTGCTAATGTGAAATATAAAAAAAAAAGAAGAAAAAAATGCTTGTGGAACTTTATGTGGCCTAGGCCTAAACTTCTAAACTGGGACAAAGTGATTGATGAAACAGCCATGGGGACTTATATTTTTTTTTTTATTAAAGAAAGAAAAACTCTTAAAATACACAAAGTTTTTTTGATGTTAATATTTATTTATACTTATTGTTATTTAGTTTAATTAGTTTATTTGGTTGTTATATTTTGTAGAGTTTATATTTGTTAGGTCCCCCATTGTTAAATCATGTTATTATTTATTTATGTGTTTAGGCCTAGCTGTTGTTATTTAATTTTTTGTTAAGTTGTATTATGGGGGTCGCGAAGTGACTTTTTACTAAAACGGTACCGGGTTATATTTTATTTTTAATTACTTTTTTTAACTTTCACCAAAAGGGGATTATTGTACATTTACGTAACTTCTTATTCGGAGCTGCCCAGGGATTCCGGCTTACTCCCTGGCCTCGGTGGAATCAAGGGATGTGTGGGCTAAATTGCCGGTTTAAGTGTTGTGATCCAAAGGTTCTAAATTTTCACTTTTATGTGGGCATTAAATTTATCTTACGTTTTGGGGGTCTCCGGCTAAACTGCAGATAGGCCATGTAGTTGTTAATTGGTAATTTTGGTATTTGTTGAGTTTGTTGTTTTTGTAGCTTTTGTGTCTTATCTTGTTAATTTTAGTGTTTATTGTCATTTATTGAAGTGCGAATTGATATTGTGGCCTTCTGCCGTTTTTTGTTCGATTAACTTTTGTTCTCTTGGTAATAAATCAGTTTTGCTCAGCTGCCGAGTGTTATTTTGACCCTCCAACTGCCACCCGTGATCCCATCGCTCGACTTGTTTTGAGCCATCCCCCGGTTGGCACGCTTACCAGCTCTGGTAGGGGGATGGGTCTCAATATATACTCTAGAGCTACAGTAAGTACATACACAATAAGTTTTTTTTTAAGAAGAGGCCGATCTCCTTCTTAACCTCTCACTGCCCATTCCTCATAGACTACTGATCTGTGCGCGAAACTTATTCAGACAGAGTTATAAGGGGGCGATTCAGTTCAAAAGAAAGTGAATATTACTGATAAATCTTCCAGTCTAGGCCGGATTCAATCCAGCTCTATCTCTAATTTAAGCGTAAAGTCCTGATGCCTTAGACCGATCGGCCACTGGCTCGCACAAGCTATAGGGGTGACAACTCAATATAATGGACCCGCCAGATTTCAGCGTTTTTTCAACAATTTAATATTAACCCCACGAACAAAAATTCATTTAAATAGTTATACGTTTGAGAAAAAAAATTAAAAATATATTACACTAGCTGTACTCGCCCGCTTCGCCGGTCATTATATTGAGTTTTATTATATAATCTAATATATTTGTATTGAGTGAGTAGTGAATAATAGGGTTATTTGGTGGTCGGTGGGTGGTTGTTGAAAATTTGTCTTGTGGCCAGCACCTTTGTCAGTTGTTGTGTGTTATGTGTTGTGTGTTTTTTTTTTTTTTTTTTTGTGTTTTTTTTTTTTTTTTTTTTTTGTCTTTCCCGGTGTCCTTCAGGTTGTTGTTGTGGGTGTGTTTCCTCCCCTCCTTTTGTGTCTCTTGTGATGAATAGTGGGGGGGGGGAGAGTTGATAGTGAGAGAATTATGAGAATTATGAGAGTTATGAGTTGAGAGTTCTGTTGTTTTGTGATGATTGATAACTGGGAATAAAAATTAATAAGAAATTAAAAAAAAAAAAAACTACACGCTGGGTATAGTGTGTCTATATTGTTGAGTAGTAGTTGAAAAAAAAAAAAAAAAAAAAAAGTTATGTTGTCTAGTTCACCTGGGCGTAGTGGCTTATGTAGCTAAAAGTTTTTTTTTTTGGTATGTAAAGGGTCTAAGGTTCGAAACCCCATTTGTTTTTTTTTTTTTGAGTAGTTAAATTCAAATCAAAACCCACATGGCCCATAGTGATTGAATTTTAAAGGATTCATTCTCTGTAAGAGTTTTTTTTTATGGATAACATAGTGGAGAAATAGAACCCCGGGGTAACCTATTGCAAATCATAGTCAAGGCATTTAGCTAGGGGTGCTTCTAATTGTCTTTTTTTTATATATATATGAAAATTCTTGAA